>LPNX010510210.1:285946-543824 GCA_001517045.1 Pseudotsuga menziesii
GATTACCAAGACCCAAGAGAATATTGGGGAGATGCTCAAGATACAGAAGAGGCAGAGTGAAATGAACCACCAGATTTTGCAAGAATATATTGGTTTGCAAAGGGAGGTGAAAAGCCTCCTAGGAGCAATTGACAAAGGAAAGGAAGGTAGATCAGCGATGGGACAATTGTCCAAGCGACCCGATAGGAAATGGTCCAGGCATGAAGACTCAAAGGAAATTGAGCAGGTAAAGATGAAGCAGCCAGTGAGATGCTGGAGATGTGGAGGACATCATTTACGCCGGGACTGCCCAATGAGGGAACATGATGAAGGCAATAGCCGCAGAGTTCCTAGACTTCAGGATAAGCTGGAAGCTAAGAACCAGCGGGAGAAGTTCATGGAAGCTGAGGGGCTTGGTCTTGAACGTTCAAAGTAAATGATTGGACGTGGGACAGATCTGCAATTTTGAAATTTTGTTGTGCAATGGTATATGTGTTGTATATACGTAATGGAACACCGAGGACGGTGTTATTCCAAGGGGGAGGGGAATGTAATGTCCCCGATTTTGACCCCGTTTGCATGATGTATATATTGTAATTAATCGTGGTGAGGAGCTCAAGGAAAAAGCCCCACCATCGATTTGGTTGTGTGTGTGTTTCGACAATGGGGGTAGTTGCCGATGGTATATCGTGCTATCCGACACATTATGGTTGGCATCATGTAAACACGCACATCAATTAAAATAAACCACAACCAGCTACGACAGTGCAACGTTGAATGAAAAGGGCATGGTTCCGAAGGATAAGGGGTGGGGGATGTCAAAACTTGGTTATAGGGGAAAAACCCATGTGTTTCCACCTTGTGCGTTTTCCACCTTCCCTTGTCTCATCCAACCTCTTCAATGTCTTGATTTTGTTAGTTGGGGCAGTTATTGCATGAGAAAACGTGGGCATGGGGAGGCGTTGGTTTTGGCAAGCTGCTATCAGTTCGGACGGTACACATGCCCAGCGGAGAACCATCGTTTCTATCACACCTGGTCTCCACTCTCCCATTCTCTCCACCGCGTGTTCCTCCTGTTAGTCTGCTCACGCTCACGCAGAGAAGGTTCAGTTCATGCTCACGCACGGAGGCTGATTGTCTGCTCATTCCTCACGCAGAGGTCGTTTTCTGTTCATCCACGCATGCATAGGGTGGTCTGTTCATTCTTCCTCCTGTGCACCGTTGTTCTATTCCCTCGCGCACCAGTCCACGGTTCTTCTCTGGTTTGTGCATGCAGCGAGAAGGTGAACGGCCTCAAGGGGGCCCAATTTCTACTGGTATGTTTCATGACCGTGGTTTTAATCCATGTTTTCTATTTGCTGTTGGTTTCACCTGTGTAATTGAGCCACTGGTGTTCTCCCCACGGTGTTTGGGTGTAAGTGTTTCCTCATGCACAGGCGGAGAGTGTGTAGTTTCTTCCCTAGTAGGGGACTGTGTAAGTCTTCCCCATTTTCTTAATTGTCAAGGACAGACTGCTGTTTGCCTTATGTGGCGATTGGGGTTGCTGCTATGTTTGGGCTGTCGGGATTTGCTTGGAAATTGTTTTCCCTATCAGGCTATAATTGATGGGTAGTTACATGCATGTAATTGTTGGTCTGCGGACTGTGCTGGGAGTTTGACTTCTTCCCTGTTTTGGGACTGTGCATAACTGCCATCGTTTTCATTGTGAAGTTTAGGCTGCTGAAGTACCCTGGTTTGGGTTGCAGCTGAGTTTTTTTGGCCATGCTCGGGCCAAGAACAACTCTGTGTTGCCTTGTGGGCTTGAGCTATTCTCATCATTTTTTTGGGGTTACCCTTGGTCATCTTTGCTTCTTCACAAGGCTGTGAAGGGTTGTTTTGCTGCTGGTATACGGTGATTGTCCCTTGGACTGTGCTGGCTTGGCCGATCTGTTGATGGCCTGATAAACCTAGCTGTGTTGGTTTGCTGATTTTGTCCCTTGGCTATGTGTAAGCCTGCATTGACCCTTATCCTTGGAGGAATCATGCCCAGCTCGGGGGTGGCAGCATTGCTGAGAGATTGATGAGCAAGCTGGCCTATGGTTGGGAGGAACGTTGCAGCGACATAGCCGGTTGTGGGATTCTTCATCAAAAGATAACTGCTGCTGCTATTCCATCTCTGCAATTATATTGATGTTTAATGAGTTATGATGAACATGCCTGAATGTTGGTTTATGAATATGTTTGCTTCTGCTGGATGATTGAGGAATTATGCATCTTGTATGATGTTTTATGCATTCTGTTATGCATGTTGTTTAAGCTTTTAATATCAGCATTGTTCCTGTTTATGTTCATGGGGCTGTTTGCCCAGTCGTACGTGGTGTTCGTCGCATCCTCTTCGTCGGTCTGAGGGATGGGGACGTGACAAGATTATATTTGTATGGAGGCAGAGTAACTGTATTAGTCACAAGTAGCTCATACGCATTTGAAGTTGAATCTTAAACTATTTGTATGCTTGCAAAAAATTTCATGGACCATTTTCCAAGTTGATTTGTGGGTTGCTCAGATTCTTGTGCACTGGAAGAAGATAATTATGAGAAATAATCTACCTGGAACTTATTTGGATCCTCCATAATAATTTGTGAGAAAGACATAGACATTAGAGAATTTCGAGGATGAGTACCAGGTTGCAAAGAAGATACATGTTTGGAAGTAGACAACTGCTTGAAAACATTGAATTAGTCCCACATGATTCTTGGGAATGTGAATGCTTAGACCCTGATAAAGATTGTGTAATGGTGGAAACTGGACATAATGCAACTTTAAGAAGCTATAATATTATCACATGCTCCATCAAGGAATTATTTATCATCTAGACTCAACAAATCACTAATCTCAGATGAATGTGCAAGCTAATTAGGCTTTTGATTTCTCAAACTTTTTACATCTATGTCATCTCCATGTCTGAGAAAGAGACTGCACATGCAAGATGGTTATTCTTCATATCATAATATAGAAGGGTCTCTCTTGTTCATGTCCGTATGTTTATACTTCCCCCATGCTTGATGTGATGCATTATATATATATTACTCTAGACAACTGCAAAGGCAAACTCTACCCCTCTATAAACCTCCAATATCTTATATAGAATATGTAATTTCCATAAAAGAAAGCCAAAATGATAAGCTATTTCAAGAATTATGGTTCTAAGAGAGAGATTGTGGTATAAGAGCATATGATCCACTAAATGTAGGTCCTCAAATTCCACCCTTACTATTGATAGTGACACATGTTGTAGCTGTTAACTTGGTATTTCTACCATTTGGATCTCATTCTCACTATCTGGTAGTGTTTATACAAGATAGCTACTATTGGGATTCTTCTTCCTAGGATCCTACTTTGAACTATGTTCGTAACTCGTGGTAGCAAGTGATAAATTAATGTGAACTTCACAAAAAAGTAAGGAATAAAGAGTTATTGTTCTAATTTGTAAGGCTATTTTTAAGGACCTATTAGGCCTCCAATTCTACCCAATACAAGTATTTATAACAAGTATCAACCGGGATTCTAGTGACCAAACTTAGAGTAGGTTTTACACTTTATTGAATAAATCTTTCTCTTGGATTCAACAAGACAATTGTGCATTAAATTTATCCCTTGCTCTACATGACCATAGCTTGGATTTTAGAGTTTTGCATAGACAAATTTGCTTTGGTCCTATGACTTTTGTTTGTCCTCAAAATATCTGACCCAACTACCATTCCTGTGCTTACATTAAGTAAGCCTACTTTGGCAATGCACATATGTTTCTTAGAATCCTAATTTCTCTTGTTTTTGCAGACTATGTAGGCACAATGTGATTTGATTGACAACTAGAATAATTTTCCATTTATCTTAATTTAATTGCTAAACCAAGTCAAAGGGAGCTTCTTGGATCAGAGAAAACGAGGTGTTGTACTCACGAGTGTTTGATTTCGCAAAGTGATATGTTCATACCTCATGGTATGGTGCACCCTGACAAGGAGGCCCTTTGATTAGTGGAAGCCACCATTGTTGTTAAGATGGAGGTCACATGCCATTGTCCCACCTCTTAATAGGTGGTGGATGGCCATCAAAGTATAAAGGAAGCTATAAATTCCTTCCTTGATAGCTAAACAACGCATTTAAGCAGGGATACATTTCATTAAAAATATGATAATGATAGCATGGATAAAAAATATGTGATGTTGTTTAGAAATATATATTCCTCTGCTTATATATATGAACAAAAATATCATACATGATGTCAAGCAAATAAATGTCAAGCTAGTTAAGAAAATTTAGTAAGGAAGATAGCCTGATTCAGGGGAGCACAAGTTGAAACCTCAAGACA
The DNA here is from genome assembly GCA_001517045.1 of Pseudotsuga menziesii. Lineage (NCBI taxonomy): Eukaryota > Viridiplantae > Streptophyta > Pinopsida > Pinales > Pinaceae > Pseudotsuga > Pseudotsuga menziesii. Next base: position 290,274 of record LPNX010510210.1, read on the forward strand.
CATATATTATTTCAAAAAATAAAAAGGCTATGATGTTTCGGTGAACACAATCCATTTATCTTGATGTACAAATATCTTTTAAATTCAATAATTCTCTTTGAATTACTGTGACCTTGCACAACATTGATGAATTGCTAGGGCACATAGAGTATGCAATTCTGTTTGGATAATATTCTAAGACATTGTTGTAGTTCATAGTTCTATGGAAACTTAGAGCTATTTTAAGGATGATCAGACTGTTCCGTCCATTTACATGAGCACCCCCCATGTATTCCAACTGCATTCCAAGGTCAGTCAACTTTAGATCCGTATAGGAACCATCTCCAACACCATCATTTGAATTTTTACAGTTCATCACTGAACAAACCCAAAAGGAAAATTTTTATGGGTCAAAGGTATGGTACCAAATCGTATAAGAAAATCATTATCAGTAGGCTAATGATTTTTTCCTCATAGGGGATTCCAACTAGCAAGGTTGACTAATTACTTTTCTCTTTTATTCACAAGGATCCAACTAAGCCTTATGTTGTTCCAAATCTCTCTCCAAAGTTTCCCATCTTTTCTTTTCCTCTCAAGAGATGTAATTGGTGGTATCCCATATGCTGAGGAGATATTAGTCTAGCCCTTGTTGTCTTACCTCTGTTAAAAATACCTATCACACAAATACTAAAAGGGCGGTTAGAGAACCAGCCCTAAAAATCATCTACACACGTAATTCCCCAAAGTATTTTGGAACAATTTACCTTATCTCTATAATCCAAATCTGCAAGTGAAACAAAATGAGAGGGAGAAACATTGTGGAGCTCTTTATCACAGTAATCTGATCGCAATTTTTTTGACTTGCTGCAATCTATATCATAGTGAATATTGTAAGCATACATCAAATATGTAATTTTGTCTCATTTTGCAATAGATATCTTATATGGTAGTGTATTTGGAATTTTTAAGAGTTTGTTTCGATGTACACTTCCCCATTTTATAAATTTCCATGCATTATTTTGAAGGGATTCTTCATCAAAGACAAGTTTTTTGTTTGAGTCATTTTGTTCAAATTTGAAAGATAATGGGCTATTAAAAAAATCTATCTTTTGAAATAGTTACATGCTTTTGTAATCTTAAATACCACACTTTTAAAATTAGTGGGGGTTGTGTTTCACAAAATTGAACAATTATTAAATTTTATTTATATGTTAACAAGATACGTAATGATAAAATAACTCATATATATTTTTATTCCTTTGTTAATTATCATGGTTTGTTACTTGTATGCCAATATAGCCAAAGGAGAATCTCTATGATCAAAATCTAGAAGAACCTGCAAGTGCGACTACCAACATTCCTTCAAGTGTATCTATAGCAACACATGATGCATCTCACCCTTTTCGGTTCGCATACATGGAGAATAACTCTAACACATACTCAAATGGTGGAGCACATATCTTTGATCATATTCCTCCTCCCCCAGTGACCAAATTTTTCAATGATTTTGGATTAAATGCAGGAAATCAAAAGAAAAAAACTCAAGCTGCTCTCAACAGGTAAAATGACTTGAAAAGTATCAATTTATTGTTTATAAATGGGAAAATTAGTGTTGATTGTATACTTAAATATGCCATAGTGAGCAATAGGATGACCTTCTAAACGTGATAGATCTAGGATCTTTGAGTTCCTTATGAGTTACAAATGTTTCCAAAGTAGTAGTCTTTCCTACCAATTTTAGTTATGTTTTTATTTGTTCATGGATTTGCAAAAGTTTTGCATCCATTTTATCTTTGAGATTTATATTTTCAATCTTCATCTTAGTGATTTGCAACCATCTATTTTTGGTCCAAATATTGGAACCCAGATTGAGTAAATCATGCGTCTCATTAGTAGACACTTGTATCTTCTTCTTTGATATCTACTATAATATTTGGCAGCATAGGGACCATACCTCATCTAACTTTTACATTACACAAGGTGATTGTTTCACGTGGACATGTACCCTATATTTCCTTTGTCCCAGAGAAGTAGGGGTAGCTAGGAAATTCCCCTTCTGTCCCTGAAATGTACCCTCATACATGATAGAATCCAATGGAAATGCCACAATCTTGAAATCTTGAAAACTATTAAGTCTGTTGAATTATGAAAGGAATTTAAAATTCTACTTTTTGCATATGAAGTTTGATTCTTAATAAAAATGAATTACACAAGCCCCCCTATGAATTACTATGAACCCCTTCTTGTGCATCTACATTTATGCATTGTTTTAAGTTGATGGTCTAATTAGAGCTCATTAAGTACGTATTCTACATGTGACATGTCATTACTATTATGTTAACTCAAATTTTGTTCAACATTTCCTACAAAATGTGTGATAGATATTCATAGTTGAGGTGGTCCCATATTTAAATTCCCAACTTATTAGGAGATGCGTGAAAGGTATTACATCCTTTTCATAGACTCAGGATGATTATTTCAACTAATTTAATGCATTGTGAATACCAAAGGTGTGTTGCTATTTTCATTTGAAAGCTAACTCGATATAGGAATTTTTTTTAATAAAGATTCTAACAATTGATTCCAAAGTTATATGACCACTTTAGATGAATTTGGGATTTCAATTCTTCTAAAATCAAATAAGTTTCACAATACTTTGTAAGAAGCCCAATAGCCATGGATAGATGTAGCTAATAAAAAATGAAACCAATTACTACATGGTTGGTTATAAGCAAATTACTGTAGATTTTCAATTTTCTATGCACAATACTACATATACCTATGAGTCATGACACATAGGTAGACCATGGATGCACACCTATAAATTCCAAAGAATACCAAATCGATATAATTTGCAAATTCCAAAAATGTATTCATCAGTCATTATTTATAACCAAGAGCTTGATTTCACACAATTTCAATATGCATTATTGCATAAACCTCAATGCCTTGGTAAAATTTCCAATGAGAATGACACACATAATAGGTTGGATTGACCTTGTAGTTAGCTTTTTGTTACTTCCTTATAGTGATAAGAATTTAAGATCCCATAATCACAATATTAATATATCATTTCCATAACATCACGATAATGGGTGATCACACAAGAAAAGATGCAATGAGTTGATGATTGTTGTTTCATAATTCAAAATTGCCAACTTATGGTTTACATTCCATTTTTTATAGAATCACAAAGGAATCCAGAGAAAGAGAAAGAGAGACAATATGTTTCTTCCAAACTATGGTTGTTGATGTGAAGTCCCCTTTTGGATCTTGGTTTCATCATTTCCTCCCTGTTTCAAGGAAATTGTCTACAATTTTTATTGATACTAAGTATGTAATAATCCTTTACCTTTGAATACTAAGCCTCTTCTGACAATGTTATTAGAAAATTTTGTAAAGGTCCTTGCAACAGAGGTGGATAAGTTTGTCAGGATGAAGAGTTCCTGAACAAAAATTAACTAGATATCCTCACTGCTTAAGAACATGGGCTTGTTGTCTATTAGGAAGGAGTACAAGGTAACATAAAATAACCAGATATCCTCCCTGCTAAAGAACAAAAATTGTAGTCTATTAGGAAGGACTACAAGGTCTGTTGTAGTAAATACTATTTCCTTTGGCTTCACAACCATAGTGATAGTCCCATATTTGTGTATGTTGACTTATGTGGTGGTCAATGTAGCTATATTCCATGAGCGGAGTCAAGAAAACATATATGTATTTACCTTGTTGTCATTTTTCAACTGAATTATGTATTTTCGTACCCACTGTAGATGGATTTACAATCATACCAATATGGATTTCCAATAAACAAGGCACATCATCAATTGGAGTGGCATTGCATTTTACCATGTTGATGAAAGGCACATCATCAATTGGAGTGACATTGTCAATAAGCATTGTTTTAATTGAATTGTTGACAGAAATAACCTTGTACAGATTCTTACATGGTATAATAGGAAATCATAATGTATCACCAATAGTTGTGATGTTGAGTTATTCAGATTTCCATTGTACAAGATAATTTTTTACCTAAGTTGTCATTCACTTGTCAGTTGTGTTGAAAAAAGAGCTTCGTTGGAGATGGAATTTTGCATCATGATTACCAAGTGAGGATCACATGTTACAGAAGTTGATAGTTCAATCTATCTCTATTCATATTTTCTCCTCTATAACTAAATAATTCACATCATTGGACTTTTGATTTATGTATTCTTCGCTAAAGCGATCATAGATATCACTAGATCATTCAACCATAGATACTGAGATCATTGGAATTTTGATTCTTTTTACTTTTGAGAATATTTATCATTTTCATAATAGTTTCTGCACTTTTCTTATCATTCTTTGTAGAAGGGTCAAAAGTAGCATATGAAGACTCTAGAGTAGTGAAGGACTTCTTTTGTTGAGAATCCAAGATAAGCCCAAGATACAAAAGACACTTCACATCATTATGTTGATGGATGACCCAATTTCGCGAGGCTACACAACTGTATCCAACCCACTTTCAACACAGAGAAACACCTAGGTGGAGCAAACAAGTGTCCATCACTAGATTTTTCTCTTTGGCCTCAACATGAGGATAAATTTAGCTCATATCCCCAATCTCCTCCCAAAATACTCATCTAGGTCCTCTCACCCCATGAATTCCCCAAAGGAAATTATTAGGCTTTGCACTGGTAATTTCATACTGATTGATGGCGATGGAGATGACTCTTCTCCCTCCTCTATATCTAGTGCAAAATATGGCTTCTATAATTTACCTCCTTGGTTCTCCCTTTTTGATTCATTTATCTTGTTTTCTTCCATGTTTACTTGTATCTCTTGGTCTTTTAGTTCTCAAGAGTGACCTTGGCACTTCCGTTTCCTATTCTTTTTTTCTTTTTTTCTTCTATGTTTACTTGTATCTCTTTATCTTTTAGCCTCTAAGAGTAACCTTGGCACTTCCAAATCTTGGATTTAACTTGTTGTATTTTCCAGTCCCATTGACCTACTATTTTGGTCATCTTTGGTCATTAATAAAATGATCTTATTTATTTCTCATAAGATAAAGTGATTTGATCGGTCTGATGTAGGATTATCTGTCCTAAAGTGATTTGATCACAATAGAGTCTAGATTAGTTTGATAGAAGACTTCTCAGAACTAGCATCATGAAGGACATATAATCCTCATTCATCATTTTCTCAACCTTGAATATTAGGAGAGGAGACTCTTGGTCAGATCTTCCTCATAAACCAGAAAAGTTGTTCTGCTTGGGTTTCCATTTATATATTGCTTCATATGTACTTTACTACTTTGTGATTATTGATCTTTTGATTTTGATTTTGATTTTATACCAGAGACAAACAATAATCTTGACTTTATATGCTCATATTGTTAAAGTTATTGCAACTGCAAGACCCATTCTCATGGAGGATGGTACCCTAGTTAATTAACTAGGATAGAGTAAGACCCTAGAAGGTACCCTAGGGACCCCAGTAGTCTCTTGGGGTTATTGGTTTAGGACCAATATGATGATGTGTGATGTCGTCTCTCCTAATCGATTATTGCTTGGTTTTTTCTCAAGGGACTGGCCATCCCTTGATGATGTCACTAGCACCTAACCATTAGGAGCAGTATTGAGGACTAGAGGATCACATCATCCAATTTGGATCTTATCCTTATACACCGATGATAAAAATATATATGGAACACATGTGATAATATACGTTGGTCATTTGGGTAAAAGGGGTTTTTTGTCCACCTTTATGGTACACCTTGGTATTATGGGTATGAGGGTTACCTTATCTTCTTATTGTGACCTCCTTTGGTATGATGACTTTTATGTTTTATTTTATGGGTTTTATTTTTGGACCATTGGTACCCTATCCTAAGTCAAACTTATTTTTGGACCTTTGGTACCCTGTTATAAGTCAACCTATTTTTATTTTATACTTTATTGGTAACAATCCTAAGAATTAGGGGTTTCCTAAGTGACCTCTCTAAAAGGTTTGTCAAGCTTATAAATTAATCCCACTCCTCCATTCTAAATGTGTGTCTTAATAGAGAGAAGTTTAGATATAATTTCTTGCTCTAAGGTTTGTTGTTGATGGTTTTGGGTGATGCCTTGACTAAGTCTTGTTGTTACTTGACACCTTGGATTCTTAAGTGATACCATGGCCTGTGTGTGTACTCTCTAGGGATGAACTATGACCTGCATGATCCATGAATTGTCTTCACTGCTGCTTCTATGGAGTGTCTTCCTTGTTGCTTCCATGTCGGTACGTTTCTTTGCTAGTGTGACTGAGTTTCTTTGCTAAGTATGACTATGTCTCTCTACTAGCATGATTCTATATCTTTGTGAGCATGACCGTGTATATATGTTGGTCATGACTATGTGTCTTTGCTGGGTATGACGGTGTCTATCTGCTAGCATGACTCTATGTCTTTGCTGGGCATGACTGTGTCTCTCTGCTAAGCTCATAACTGTGTCTCTATGTTAGCATGACTATGTATCTCTATGAGCATGACTATGTATCTCTATTGGTCATGATCGTGTGTCTCTTCCGGGTATGACTGTGACTCTATGCTAGCATGACTGTGTATCTCTATTGAGCATGACTATGTATCTTTTTGGTCATGACCTTTTGTCTCTTTTGGACATGACTGTGTTTCTCTGATAAGTATGATTATGCATTTGCTGGTCATGATTGTGTGTATTTTCTAGGTATGACTGCGTCTCTATTCTAGAATGACTCTGTATCTTTGCCAAGAATGATTGTGTATCGCTATTGGTCATGGCTGTGTGTCTCTGTTGGGCATGACTGTGTTTCTTTATTGAGTATGATTGTGTCTCTCTGCTAGCATGATTGTATATCTCTGTGAGAAAGACTATGTATCTCTGCTAGTCATGACTGTGCGTCTCTACTGGGTATGATCGTGTCTGTCTACTAGCATGACTATGTATCTCTACTTAGAATGGCTACGTATCTCTACTAGTCATGACTATGTGTCTCTGTTGGGTATGACTGTGTGTCTTTGCTAGCGTGAATGTGTGTCTCTCTTCTAGCGTGACTAAGTTTCTTGGCTGAGTTGTGAACTATCATCTTTTCCTTCATAAGAAGTAACGTTGAAGTCTAGATAAAATATTGAAGTTTCTCTTCATGTTGATTAATAATTTGAGGTATGTATTCTTACTACTATAGCCCTTTAAAGCTCTGTCTCAAGGTACATCATTTATCCATCTAGGTGACTTGTCCCTTTGGTGACAAGATCATAACCTAAAAGTATCTGAGTATAAGGTTGATCCAAAATAATCCTAGGTTAGTATTATTACTGTTCTTTACTATTGTTATTTCCTATACATTATTATTGTTTTGTTTCATCAGTTATAATATTGTTACTGTACATGGCATCTCAAGGACCAACTTTAACTCAGTGACCAGAGGAGTGTTAAAGTTGAAAGAGATGAAATTATGTTTTTTTTTTAGTTGAAAGAGATGAAAATTATGGTTTTTGCTTTAAAGTTGAAAGAGATGAAAATTATGTTTGAATTTATTGCAGTAGTGCTATTCTGAATCTAATTGTGTTTCATGATTATGTTTATGTATTAAAGTATATTATTTATGTAAAACACTAACCTAACCCTAAAATTTAACACAACTAATATTTCTACAGTCGTGCTACAATCCCATTAACACTTTGTAGTTAATGTAGTTTCTATACCTGGTATAGGCAATTTCTGTACTTGATATAAAAAAAATTATCAGAACACTGTGTAAGGCATTTTAGACACTTCACTATCAGTGATAGAAGGATAAGATGAGAGGGTGTTAAAGTATTGTAACTTCAAAAGATATTCTAGATGTATTGATTGTATTCCTCCTCTAGGAGATGAGTTTGGTCATGTAAGATTCATTGAAAGAATCAATGTAAACCTATGGATGTAAGTCGGGTCAATAGTACCCAAGTGTCATTATAATAAATATTATTTTTGGTGTCTTACTAGAAAAGTCGGTCCTGTCAGTTAGACAAGTCATCCCTGCTAGGTTTTAGGTCAATTCAAAAGATAAATATAAATACGGAGGTATTTCCCTTCATTTGTACACACTCACTCAAGAAATTTTACTAGAGAGAGAAGAACAAGTACACCAGGAAGAAGCGACAAGCAATTGTCTTTGGGTTTTACACTGCTCTGGTTGAGTTCTATATTGAGGAAGTTTTGCAAGGTTTTCTTCCTTGTGGTTTCCCCAAGGAAAGTATTTGTGTTGTTTGTGTTACTGTGCATGTTGTTCTTTCAGTGATCCTACTATTGTAAATTGTTTTAGAATATCATCTAAGAAATTAAGAAAACTTAACATGGTATCAAAGCCACCTTGAAAGGAGACACTACACAACTAGGGTTTGTCATTCCAAACAAATACCTCGACAGATAAACCCAAAAAGAGGGCTCACTCAAATCGCCCCAGAAGGGTGCATCTTTCTGTGAAAACATAACTGAATTCCAAGAAGTTTCAATTTTGGACAAGACACTGTTGTCAGGAAGAAATAGGGCTTTATTTTTCCTGAGACTCCATCATCAATCTTAGAAAAAGAAAGATACAGTCTAGATCGCCCTTTGAAGGCGCATGTTTTCCATCACTCAGTCCTACTAGTGATATCAACTAGAAAATTAGGGTTTCTTCATAAAACCCTAGGTCATCCTGAAGAAGGTCAGCTAGAAGTTGTATTCATTAAGAAAGTATTACTTCCTCTGATTCCGTTTGAAGTTCTCATTCTATTAAAAGATGACAAATAGTACCAAGTTAGATGAGAAACTTGAAGGTGATTAAAAATTCAGAGCATGGAAGTATCGAATCATGCTCATCCTAGAAGAAAATGATCTAGAAGGATTTATAAAGGAGGAGGTTGCAGAACTAGAAGAAGATGAAGCAAAATCCAAATACAAGAAGGATATGATCCAGGCTAAGAGGATCATAGATGATTCCATCAAAGATAACTTGATTACTCAAGTATCCTCAAGGAGGAAACCAAAGGAAATGTTTAATGCTCTATCCAGCTTATTTGAAGGAAGAAATATCAATAGAAAGATGACCTTAAGGAATCACCTCAAAAGTGTAAAGGATCAAAATCAGAAATCATGCAATCATACTTCACAAGAGTAGCTCAAAACAAGGAGGAGTTGGAAGCTATTGGTGATATGGTTGAAGAAGCAGAAATTTTAATGACCACCTTGAATGGTATTCCAAGAGATTGGGAATACTTTATCTGAGCCTGAATCCATTCAAGAAGGATATTGACCAAGTTCTGAAAGTTATGGGAAGAATGTGTTCAAGAAGAAGAAATAATAGCTACCATAGAAGAGAAGCTAAATGAAAACGAGGATGAATCTTTGGTAGTCCATACCAAAGGCAAGAACAAGAGAAAGAGCTATGAGCATCCTCCTAGAAATTATCAAGGATTTAAAAATTCCAAGAAAGTCTTCTCAAAATTTGAATGCTTCTCTTGTCATAAGATGGGACACACTGCTATAAATTGTCCCATGGAGGCAGAATGAGTCAAGAAGAAGAACAAAACATTTCATGCCCATGTTGTTGAAGACAATGATTAACAAGATGAGGAAAGAGCTAAGGAAAATGAATATTCTTGTGAATAATATTTCTCGATATTTGCACTCACAGGTTCAGTCTCACCAGGAAACAACACCTGGTTAGTATATAGTGGTGCCTCCAAGCACATGACAGGTTACAAGGACTCACTCTCATGTCTTGTACAAAAGCAGTCCCCGCACAAAATAATCCTTGGAGATGATTACCAATATCCCATCAAAGGAATGGGAGAAGCATCCTATAAGTTGGACTCTGGAAATTCCATGAATATGAAGGATGTCTTGTATGTCCCAGGATTAAAGAAGAACCTTCTTCCTATCTCAGATAACAAAAGGGTTCATATTTGCTTTTGTGGATGGAGAAGTCCTCATGTGGACAAAAGGAAAAACTATAGATGGTGCAGTAGTGATTGGAGTTGAAGAAGGAGGACTCTATAGATTAAATGGATCTTAGATATTATTCATTCAGATATATGCAGTCCAATGCAAACTACTTCATTAAGCGAGTATGTTTACTATGATTCTTTTATCGATGTCCGCTCCTGCAAAAATTGGATCTATTTCTTGAAGAAGAAGGATTAAGTGTTTCAAAGGTTCAAATATTTTAAGGCCCTTGTAGAAAGCCTCTCTGAAAAGAGGATCAAGATATTAAGATAAGATAATGGAGGAGAATTCACATCAAGTGAATTCAATGAGTACTACAAAGAAGCTGGCATTAAGAGGGAGCTCACCATTCCCTACAATCCACAACAAAATGTTGTAGCAGAAAGAAATAATAGATCTATCATGGAAGGTGTAAAATATATGTTCCATGATCAAGATATACCTATGTACCTATGGGTAGAAGCATCAAGAATAGTAGTATATGTACATAATAGAATATCCAACAGTACCGTTGGGAACAAGACTCTAGAAGATATGTTTATCATAGAAAATCCTTAAGTAAGTCATATAAATATACTTGGTTGTATGGTATACATATACATTCCTTAGCAGAAAAGATCAAATCAAGACCCTTAATGAAATAAGGGATTGTTTATAGGATATAGGGAGCAATCAAAATCTTATTGAATCTATATCCTAGGATATCGTCAAATTGAAATAAGTAGAGATGTCACCTTTGACGAAGATACAACCTTCAGAAAATCAAATAAAGACAAGGAAGATGAAGAGGATCATGAAACTCCCAGAGATACAGAAGGTCCTAAACCAGTTAGAAATGAAGAAGAAGAATATATTCCTGAGGATCATGACATAACAGAACCTCAGAGACCTGAATATTTTCCCAGTGAAATGATCTCACATAATAGAAGGCCTACTTGGGCTCATGAAGTAATTGAAGAAGCAAAAATACATGGTGTCCCATATGGAACCATCATAGAAAGAAATAAGCCAAAGCCATACCCTATTTGTGTGGCTTTGATGTGTGATATCGTTGATAAAGAGCCAACATGTTTTGAAGAAGCAACAAAGTAGAAAGAGTGGGTTGATGCCATGATTGAGGAATACCAATCCATTATAAAGAATTATGTATGGGAAATAGTACCAAGACCAAAGGACAAGTCAATGGTATCCTCAAATTGGATCTTCAAGACAAAGCACCGATGAGATGGTAGTATAGAGAAGTACAAGGCAAGATTCATAGCTTGCAGATTCTCCCAGAATGAAGGAATCAACTATGAGGAGACCTTTGCACCAGTGGCTAGGTACACCTCAATTAGAATTATCCTTTCCTTGACATCCAATATGAAGTGGAAATTACATCAGATGGATGTAAAGACAAACTTCCTAAATGGATTGATAGAAGAAGAAGTATATATTGAACAACTGCAAGAAACTCATGTATGTAAACTCAAGAAGGAATTCTATGGTTTAAAGCAAGCACCTAGATCATGGTATGGAAGAAATGATGGAATCTTGATGAGTATGGGATTTACCAAGTGTTAGAACTATTTTGTTTTTGCTAAAGTTTGCATTATCGCCGTATAAATTTCAAAGTTTCTTTGGTGATCTAGCAGTTACAAGGTTTTGCTTGGTTGAATAATGCATGGAATTTTCCCAGGTTCAAAAAAATTCAGGGTTCTAAAAGTGTTTTGGGCAAAAAAAAAAAAAATTATTTTTACAATTGGAAAAAAATTATTTCATTTTGGATAAAAATATGGATTTATATTTTTAATCTGTTTTTTGGGTGAAAGCATATTTTATTAAAATATAAAATCAAAAGTCTATTTGGCACAAGGCCGCTCAGGAAAAGAGCGATTATGGATAGATTATTAAATTCTTGCTGCCGCCACAAAATCCCAAGCACTGTTCTCTGAAAGAATATACATTCCTTTGTTTCTTGATATATGTTGAAACATCTAAGATATATAAATGGAAAAATGACTTCTTTCCTTTTGCATGTGGATACTTTTCATCTTGCCAAAATACGCGTGGCTCATTTTTCAGTCAAAGGTGTTGTTTAACAACCAAAGCAGTTTCTGAATGTCGACCTGGAGCTTAAATAAATAAAAGGGGGAAAACACAAAAGGATACCAAGAGTATGTGCAAGGATATTAGGGATCTTGAATAGTATGCCAGTTTTCTTTCCCCGCCTTTGAACAGTAAGCAGATCAGCGAGGAGGTTGTTGCAATTGCGAGGTCGTGGGAGGTGGCGTTGAATTTTGTCACAGATTCTGTGCTAGATCAGGTTTTTGATGAAAAATATTTTGGAAAGTTTGGAAAAGGTTTTATTTCATTACATTTCACAGATCAATACTCATCTGGCTTACATAGAAATATGTTTAGGTTTAAGTTCTCTCTTCCATCAACTAGCAATATGGCTGATATGACATGTTTGATCACAATTGTACCATATTATATTGATCTTGTTGGGCGCTACAAGCTAAGTACTCAATCTCGTGCCAAGGCAGACTCTGCAAAAACACAGTTTTGTTGGACGTTTTTGAGCCTGATCTCTAGTTTTCATCTTGAATCTGGTAGGGCCTGCCTATGAGGTATCTTACCAAAATTTGTGGAGAAGGGAATATGTTGTGGCAGGCTTACCTGGATGACTATCCCATGTGTGAGATTGGGAGGGGAAAACGATTCACGGGGGTGGCCATTATTGGCCAAGATAGTAGTGTTTGGTTTCAAAGTGATAGTGGGTAGCTTGGAATGCATTGCTGCTGTCTCTAGTTTTTTGTTCAATCATGGTTTTCATTCGTTCATTTCAACCAAAAGATATGGCAATGACATCGAAGCCTAGAAATTATTGCTTCATTGCATGGCTCATGAACATCTACGTTGACTTACTTCTTTCCCTCTTAAGATAATATTGTATTCTCCTTGGATTGAAAGTGCGGCTCGGCGCTGATGGTGACACGCTTTTCTGTAGCAATTCCAATTTGGATAAAAAATGGATATTGTTTTCGCATGCCTCCTACAGATCAAACAAGAAATGTACAAAGCTGTTGTCCTAATACAAAGAGGGTCTTTCCATGGGGATATTTATAACCATATTCATTTTTTCTGTTATAGTAAGATTTTTGTTGCAGGCATCATATCCGTTCTCAAGTTGAAATTAAAAAGGATAGCGGCTATCAGAAATTGTTCCATTCATATGCCTAGGTATTATTTAAAAGAATTTGCTCTTTCAAATTCATGCAGAAGAAAGATGAATCAATGGTTCATATTTCAACCCACCTACCATCCAATATTGTGCAGTAATTCCATTGGGAGAATAGCTGTTACGTTAATTTTCTGGCTATCTGGGAAATGCTGTTAAACCGCAGAAGGAGTGGGTGTCAGATTGGCACGTGGAAACAAATCCACGGTGGTGGTGGATTTCACACCAAAAACCAGCAGAGAGCAGTTAAATTTCTCAAGCTGGGAAATCGGGTGTGAGCTCCACTCTTAGATGGCTCAGATCTTATTCAATGGTCCATATTAATTTCGCAGTGTCAAAGAGCCGTTGGTTTATCGTTTCAGAATTTAGCAAAATATTATGTTCGTGGAAGAAGATTATTATGTTCGTGGAAGAAGATGAGTTAATGCGCACTCTCATATTGATGAGAAACATTGTTCCTGGCTATAAGCAGATTGATGAACATTCAATGGATCCTCAAGCTGATATGTGGTCTGATTTTCTCTTGAATACAAGCATTGCTGGCTTGGAGAAGGGAGATCTTTTTCTCTTTGTTGGTACAAACTCAATATTTGAAGAACCAATGGTGGATGGAAGGATAGAAATGATACTATAACTTCAGTAGATATTATTTCCAAGCATGCCAAAGTTATTAGGAATGAATGAGAGGGTTTCAATGTTATTTTATTGAATGAATGCTGCTCAAGCTAGGGGATTAGATCTCGGTATTATTCATGGTTTTGGTTCAAAGAATGGCCTTGAGAATACAAATTTAGTTCACTTACTAGGAGCAGATGATACATAGAGGAAATTTCCAAATTAAGTATTGTAAGCAGAATTGGAAATGAAAATGATTGTTTTAGTCATTAATGTCAAGAAATTGTTTCCACCAAACCAAGATGAATTTCGAGAAACAGGGAGAGGTTTTTCTTCAAAACGTTCTTATATACAATAACCCCTTTTAGTGTTTACACAGGTAATATGGTTTAGGATAATTTAAGTCATCTTCACAGGAAAGTTTTCTAGAAATTTAATTTTCCTGTCTCAGTCATCAACTTCAAAAGAATATTACGAGGTGATGGAAGGAATATAGAAAAATGAATACATGGGTTTTGTCGAAAGCATGCTAAATTACAAAAAACTCTCTCATATTTCACACAAATATCACTCTTTGACATATGCAGGTGGACATTTGAGGCCTATTTTTCAGGAGTTCTCTTCCTGAAATGAAGCAAATCAATTGTAACTATTTCTATTTTTAGAGTTTAGTTATATTTCGAATTTAAGATTAAGTAGAGGCTCTTCATTGTAACAGGTTTCAGTTTTCCAGAAATGAATACAATTGCAGAGGAGGAATGTTGAAGTTTCCATGGTAGAGATTTCTTGTGCCATCATTTTCCTTAGTAAGTGATCTTCTGATGTGATTGTTTTTCCCATTTTCCAACTCCATTTTGTATTTTATTTCATGTTTGAACAACATTTTATGGGCTATAATTCATCTTGCATGCTCTAGATTATTTGTTCAAGCATTTTCAAAACAATTTTCTGCTAAATTTTATAGAATTCACCCTAGCTAGGTGCTCTGTTTGATTCACTATCTTCCTTGTTTTCTGATCAACCTGCAAATGCTTTAAGACAAAGGAAATGGTATCTACCTTGGCTCTGTCCATAATCCTTTCAAAACCCTACCTCCTACAACTCAACTCATGTCTAATTTTTGACTCCATTGCCCAATGGTCTCCTCCATGACTGTCCTAACAAATATTTTTAAAAGAAACTCGTCCTATAAAAAATATGACCTTCTGACTGTCATTGATTGAATACCTTGAGTAAGAAGGCTTTGTAAATATTGAGAGATCCCTCTATAATTGTATTAGGTCATAAATATAGTCTAAAGTGGTTCTGGGGTTACCTCGGGGTTTCCCTGACACAACCCAAGAAAACTCTGAGCACTAACATATTGGCGTCGCTGCCAAGGATGAGGGTCTAATATTCCCTAGGTATGAACGACAAAGTTTCAGATTTTATTGTTGATGGTGAACAATGACAAAACATCAAGAAGGTTGTGTATCTTTCACCTGGCGACTCCATCTTCAAGAATCCAATTTCAATGACTCCATTGGCAGCATGATCCAGAATCAAGTTTTCAAAGAGAACAGATAGACTCTACTGTGGAAATGAGCTCACTGTAAAGACATGGAAATGCATGATTAAAAGACAAGGTAATCAAGTTTCAGTTTTCTCCAAGACATCTTATCATTTCTTGTAAATGTTTTCCTTTCCTTTTCTAAGCTTGCCAAAAGAATTTTTTATTACCTATTGCATTCAAACAAAAACCATGGATTTACTCCTGTTTATCCTTCTTTGCAAACTGAAAGTATATCTTCATCTTGTGCATATGATTTTTATCAAGACCTTTTATTTGAACCACATGACATCAAGAAACAACCTTGTGAGCCTCATGATACCAAAGTTGATATTACATCCTTAGCACATAGCCATGTTTCTTCCAAGATCTAAAACCGCTATAGGCGTCTTCACCTACCTATTATCCTTCATGATTTTCCTACAAAACATTACAAGTACCTTCCTAGATTTGATGGAGAATCCAAGAACTTTACAGCTAGAAAACATCTACAAGACTTTGAGCGTTTCCTTGATCTCTTTGAAGTAGAGCATGATGATGTTTGTATGAGGGATTTTTGCCAATCTTTTCAAGGAGATGTTAAAGAATGGTTCAAACATTTGCAGCCTGAATCCATCAGTACATGGTATTGGAATTTGAATTCCATTTAGATCTTCAAGCAAATAGTTCTAATAAATTTTGCAAAAAAAAGAATGGAGAATGAAGATACAAACTGAACAAAACAAACCACACAAGAAACAGACAAGTATTGCTCATGAATTTACAGTATCATTCACAATAATATTATCGGGTGTTACAATAGTTTACATAGGAAGAATTCGAATGCAAGGGGTATGGATTCGAATCTCCCAAGTGGATATGACTGTATCTAACTAAATCTCTAACTCATGGTCTCTCAATCAATATCAGAGTCCAAAATGAACTCCTAGATGTCCAACCAACTCAAACAATCAGTGACAACTAGTTAACTCAATGCAACTAAGTGTGGTAGGTGGGAAAATGCGCTTACTCCACATGCATTTATGCATTATCCATGCAAGAAATGCGCTAGCTAACTGTTTGTGAACTAACTAAAAGTAACTGGGGGCTAACTGAGACTAACTAGCACTAACTCCAACTAACTAAAGTAGGTTGGTGCTTGGACTCCCAGTGACTCCTAAAATGTAGGGATTGGTGTAGGAGGCACCCAAATTGATGCATGCACATGCAGTAAGTGAAATTTAACCTCTAGCAGTATTCCCCACACTCCAGTGACTGGTACATGTGGCCCCATTAGGTCAAGTGGACCCAATTGTACTAGTGGACCCAATTAACTAATTAAGGTTCTTAAGTTAGGAAAAATTAATCTAATAGACAGTATGATCAAGAATTAGAGGAAAGTTCAACTCAAAATGGGCCTCCTAAAAAAAATTAATAAAATAATATTTATTAATTTTGGAGGAAGAAAAGAAAAAAACTACTTTTCTGTTTGTATTTTCGACATATCTCCCCGTGTTTTTACTTAAATTTTGATCGAGAGAGTTCATTGGAAGCAGAATTAAATTCCGCATCCAACGAGTACCCATGATGTCATCATCACATTTTTTTAGGTATTTCTTGTTTTTGGGGTAGCGGAGTTTGTATAAAGTTTGCCGAGTGGGTACTCATTGGATGTAGAATTAAATTCCGCATCCAACAAGCTCTCTTGATCAAAATTTGAGTAAAAACATGGGGAAATATGTCGAAAATACAAACAAAAAAAATAGTTTTTTTATGATACCTATCCCCAAATTTATATTAAACAAGTGTTTAATACCTATACGGTATTTCAAATTTAAAGCAATTTCATTGGCTAACACATGACTACATGGAATTTGAATTAGAGTTAAAAGGCCCATTTTGAGTTGAAATTTCCTCTAATGGGAGGATTAATAATCCTAACACCCCCCCTGAATCCTAACTTGGACAATTGTGGGCCCTGGTAACAAGACCATAGGTCACCCAAATAAAATCTAAAATAAATAATGCTGCTTATACAACCAAGGAAATACGGGGAAACCTCATGGGAACCCCCCCGTCAAAATAAGCAGAAATACAATTTTTGGAAAAACTTGTGAAATTTTTTGCTGCAACTATGTAGCAGTAGTATCTTGGTTCTTATGTGAAAGAGAACCCATGAATCCAAACAACATGCTTACTTCTGTAGGAATCTTCCTCTTTTGAAGAAGAACAATGTACTCAACTGAATAAAAAATATAAACAGTTGCACGATGAAAACTGGACCCATGTAGAGCAACTGAAATCATCTGAAGAGAGAGAAAAATTTCTTGAGAATTTGAACCATGTGAGGAAAACCCAATAATATGATATATTCCATCCTTGAACAGCAAACCATTAGTGGTAAAACCATCCCCAAGTGTTAGGAGCAAGTGTCCAGGAAGATGCAAAATGTCTTCCTCTTTACTAGTTCTGTGATGAGATGAGCATGTGACCAAAGGTAGAGAAGCCATGGGACTATGGAGAGTGAATGTTTGAGCTTTATAATATGATATAGCTTCAAAAATATCCAATAATTCACGACATCTAATACCAGCAATCTCATAAGAGAAAACTAACATCGAATCCTTAACAACAAAATTGAAGGAGACTTGCGGTGCTTGATTTGTCACATTGAAATTGATGAAACTAGTTATAAGAAATACTAAAAGCTCTTGAATATTGAAACCTAAATCACATATTATCAGATCACAAAAAAAATTAGATCCAAAAATATTCATATCATATCCAAAACATTGCTCCACCAAGACGGTAAATGCACAATTTTCTCCTTCTTCAAAATTCTGATTTTTGGTGCATGCAATCTTGTAGGAATTGACTGGAAGTTCTATATTAGTGAGAGTGAATGGATCACTTTTATAATAATATATTATTTCCATAATATCAATGGTATTACTTATATGCATACCAGAAACATCATTATAGATAGAGAAATCAAATTCCTCTACCGTTTCTTAAACAATTACCAGTAAACTATGCACAAAATTTAAAGAATTACTGGAGAATTTTTGCAAAGAATAGGAAGGGTGTTTTTATTCAGAAAAAGAGATTTAGATGTCTTATTCTGGATCATCCATGTGAGGAGGTGAGATATTATGGATCTCATACACTTCTGGAGCAGCATGAGAAGAAGTCACTTCAAGGATACTTTCTTCCATTCCAATTGATTGTAGGAAAAAATCTTATTCTTCTTTATCTTCAAGAATTTGCTTTTTTGTAGGAGAGGGCATGAAATCATCATGCTGGATTTTATCTGAACCTCTCTCAACATCTAGGATTTTAGAGTCATATCTCCCATATGACTGCTAGGTCCTCCTGATAGAGGGAAGGTGATGAAGGATTCCATGGAAACAACCATGTGGTTGGATGCTCCAGAATCTATCACATAAGCCTTTGACAGAGAGAGGCTTGCATGCAAGCATATCTCATCTTCTTCAGTCTTCTCTTCACCATCTGACATCACTACCCTTTTTGGAAGGGAAATATTGTTCTGTACACATAGAGCTTTCATCTGGTTGAGGGTCTTCTTCATGCACAAGTCTTTTGGATGAAAACCCCTCATACAGTAGGGACACTTTTTATTTTTCTTCTTAGAGCCGGAGGCTCCTTCGAAAGTTTGCTGATTTTGTTTAGGCTTCGAATCAACTTCCTTTGGCTCCTTCTTCTTTAATTTCCCCTTTTCTTGCACTTTGGAAGACCCAGAAACTAGGAGAGCTTGATATTTGGATGTCTTGATGAGTCCCATTCGAATCAACTTGTCTTGCTCTTTGATTAAGGACTCAAAAAAATAATCTAATGAAGGAAACTTTCAATCAGGAAAGCTTTCTCGTTTGGAATGAAATATGGAAACAAATATAGAATACTTAGGGCGTAGTTTTCTGAGTATGGAAAGGACATTCTACTCATCCTTCCACTCTATTCCACATTATCTGCATTGAAGTACAAGATACTTGAATTTAGTAAATAATTGCTCAATAGTCTCGAAACTACTGGGATGTAATGATACCAACTCATTCTACAAAATGTGTCGCCGAAGCTCATCTTATTTGTTAAACAAGATATCAATCTTCTCCCAGGCTTCTCTGGGAGTCATCAATCCTTCTAGGTGGAAGAGGATATCTTTGGAAATATAAGTACATAAGTACATGAATGCTTCATCACAAAGATTCAAAAACTTGTTCCACTCTATACGCTGATGAGGCTCAGGCTCCCATCCATGTATGATCCCATGAAAGCCATGATTGCGCAAGGCCAACTGCATATCAATCCTCCAATCAATATAATTGGAAGTTGTGAGGATCCATGGTTCAGGAGTTTGAGAACTCATAATTGCTCCGGCTGGAAGTACTGCAAAACTTCACAGAAGCTATGCAACACCTATCAATTTCACTGCAATAACACACTAAAACATATGAATTGTTAGAATCATGCTTTTCCTCCCAGCATGAACATGTTTTCAGGGTTTGTCATGCCCTCTCCACTGCTCTGAATAAATCTAGAGCTAGCAAATCATCAGAGGGGACTTTTGTGGAAACCTAGTTGCTTCTGATGTTCAATGGGGAGAAAAAAGCATGAAACCTACCTGAGAAGGCTCTGATACCATATTAGAATTTGAATTCCATTTAGATATTCAAGCATATAGTTCTAATAATGTTTTCAGAAAAATAATGGAGAATAAAGATACAAACTAAACAAAACAAACCACATAGGAAACATACAAGTATTGCTCAGGAATTTACAGTATCATTCACAATAATAATATCCAGTGTTAGAATAGTTTACATAGGAAGAATTCGAATGCATGGGGTATGAATTCGAATATCCCAAATGGATATGATTGTATCTCACTGAATCTCTAACTCATGGTCTCTCAATCAATATCGGAGTCCAAAATCAACTCCCAGATGTCCAACTGACTCAAACAATCAATGGCAGCTAGTTAACTCAGTGCAACCGAGTGTGGTAGGTGGGAAAAGGCACCTACTCCACATGCATCCATGCATTATCCATGCAAGGCATGTGCTAGCCAAATTTTTGTGAACTAACTGAAAGTAATTGGGGGCTAACTGAGACTAACTAGTACTAACTCCAACTAACTGAAGTAGGTTGGTGCAGAGACTCCCAGTGACACCTAAAATGTAGGGATTGGTATAGGAGGCACCCAAACTAATGCATGCACATGTAGTAAGTGGCTGTTAACCTCTAGCAGTCTTCCCCACACTCCAGTGCAGTGTTCTCCACACTCCAGTGACTGGTACATGTGGCCCCATTAGGTCAAGTGGACCCAATTGTACTAGTGGACCCAATTAATTAATTAAGGTTCCTAAGTTAGGCCAAATTAATCTAATAGACAATATGATCAAGGGATAATTAATAATCCTAACACATGGGAAGAGTTTTCTGATATCTTTTTGATATTTTGGGGTAAGAGGAGGTTAATGGACCAAATACTTTTAGAATTCTATTCTATGAAGAAACATGATGGATAAACCATGTCTATTTTTAATAGGAGGTTTGCAAGTTTTTATTACAATATGCCAAAAAGAAATTCAACCATTAGAAGGTGCTGCAAAATTGTATTATGCATCTACCTTTCCTCTCGAATTGTCTTTTTTTTCTTTTGGAGAGAAAGTCAGTCACATTGCAGCACATGTTTATTGATTCATTCGAATGTTAAAGTCAATATTAGGATGTCTAGGAAAGTTTCAAACCACGATACAGATAACATAATTGAAGAAGAATTAGAATTGGTTGAGCAATATGAACAAAAATAACTTGCCCTACATTCCAATTCTGGTTTTTGTGAGAAAAAAGATAATCAACCCAGTGATGTAAAATAAGAGGGTTATACTAATTTGTTTTCTAAAGATTGCAATCAACCTGTCACAAATTATGTTAGTGATGGTTTTAAAAACTATTTCAGCCTTCCTATATATGATAAGTATGAGAAGGAATACTTGGATATTGTGCCTAAAAAACCAGCCAAATATTTTGCAAATTATGGGACAGTTAGTGGAAAAAATCTTATTGCAATTCATGGTCAAAAGTCTTAAAACATAATGGATAGTAAGCATGCTGAAAGTTACTGGTTGCCATTATGTTTTTCTTCATTTGAAATTCTGAAACAAAGAATTAAAGTTTCTAATCAAAAACATAAATTTGAGACAATGGAGAATTTCATAAACTTTTTTGAAATTGATGATGAAAAAGAAGAGCAATCGTGTAATCAGTCCAAACATTTAGAAAAAAATAGAAATTTGGAAAGAGGAAGTGAAACAACAAAAAGAAAATCAACGTTCTTTTTCAAATTCATAAATTTCATGTCAAGAAGAAATATTTTGTTTGCTTGATTCTATTGGAGAAAGAATGATATTTTTGCTAAAACATATAAATAAGATGAAGTTTTAAATTCAGAAATTTTAAATGAATTAGTGGATGTATCGGTTGAAAGTTGTCGTGATCATTCCTTGCATGGTTATTTTGAAGATCAATATGATAGTGTGGAAGAGAATTTACAGTTTGAGCAACCTTCTCATGGTAAACTAATGATAGAGTATGATGAAGGTTGTCATATTTTATATGACCCAGTGGCTGAATATGTGGAAAATTTTTGCAATGATAATGGTTGGTTATGTGTTTTCCACAAATTTCAAGTATTTTATCACACCTTTTTTCCATTATGCTCTTATCTTCTGACTTTGATCAAGCATGATGAGAAAGCGAAATTATTGGATCAGTTGCTTAATTGGATTCATTGGAAGTCAGGTTTTACTTAATTGGGAATTTGTGCTCAGTAAAGTAAGGTAGGTAGGTGTAAACAAGCTCGACATGATGAGCATTTATTTCAGCATTTTTTAGATTGTGTACAATTTCAGTTTCATTTACAAGTTCACATTTGCAATTCACATTTTTTTCAGTCTTCAGAGGATGGATGGGTGATAGGTGACAAGTTACGGGTTGCAGTAAGGATTGATTGTAGGTTGACATGGATTTGTTTGCAAAATGGTTTTAGTGGCTAGTTACGGTTCAAAATAGGTTGAGGATTTTAGAGAAGGATTGGGAGCAGCCTAATGGATCAAGCACTTGGTCTACGAGGTTCTTTGCCACCTCACAGGGAGGATAGCATCCCCAATTGGATCCAAATGTTAACACTATTTGTTTTTTCTAAAGTTTGCATTATTGCCATATAAATTTCAAAGTTTCATTGGTGATATAACAATTGCAAGGTTTTGATTGGTTAAATAATGCATGGAATTTTCCCAGGTTCGCAAGAAAAAGGGGTTCTAAAGGTGTTTTGGGGAAAAAGGAAATGATTTATTTTTACAATTGGAAAAAATTAATTCATTTTGGATAAAAATATGGCTTTATATTTTTAATCTTTTAAAATATGAATTTGTGTTTTTTTGGGAGAAAGCATGTTTATTTTATGTGGCATAAGGTCGCTCAACATCGAGATCTATTATGGAGGGACAATTATACATCTGTCACCGCCACCAAAACCCAAGTGCTAAGCTCCCAAAGAATATACGTTCCTTTCTTCCTTGCTATATATTAAAACAACTAAGGTATATAAATGGAAAAAAGACTTGTTTCCTTTTGCATGTGGGGTAATTTCCATCTTGCCAAAATATTTGTGACTCATTTTTCAGTGAAAGGCGTTGTTTAAAAAAAGATATTTTCATATGCTCGTTTTGATTAACAACCAAAGAAGTTTCTGAATGTCGAGATGGAGCTTAAATAAATAAAAAAGGAAAAACAAAAAAGGATGCTAAGAGTATGTGCAAGGATATTAGGGATCTTGAACTGTATGTCAGTTTTCTTTGGTCACCTTCAAGCTGTAAGTGGCTTAGCGAGGAGGTTGTTGAAATTGCAAAGTTGCAGGAGGCAGCATTGAATTTTGTCACGAATTTTGTACTAGATCAGGTTTTTGATGAAAAAGATTTTGGAATGTTTGGAAAAGGTTTTATTTCATTACATTTCACAAATCAATACTCATCTATCTTGCATACAAAGAAGTTTAGTTTTAATTTCTCTCTTCCATTAGCTAGCAATATGGTTGATATGACATGTTTGATTGCAATTGTACCATATTATATTGATCTTGTTGGGCGCTACAAGCTAAGCACTCAGGTTCGTGCCAAGGAAGACTCTGCAAAAACACAGTTTTGTTGGGTGTTTTTGAGCCTGATCTTCTTTAGTTTTTGTCTGGAATCTGGTCGGGCCTTCCTATGATGGATCTTACCAAAATTTGTGGAGAAGGGAATATGTTGTGGCAGGATTACATCGATGACTATCTCATGGGTGATATCAGGAGGGGAAATCAATTCACGGCGGTGGCAATTATTAGCCAAGATAGCAGCATTTGGTTTCAAAGTGATAGTGGGTAGCTTGGAATGCATTATTGTTGTCTCTTTTTTTTATGTTCAATCATGGTTTTCATTTGCTCATTTCAAGCAAAATATATGGAAATGACATCGAAGCCTAGAAAGTATTGCTTCATTGCATGGATCATGAGAACCTATGTTGAATTACTTCTCACCCTCTAAAGATAATCTTCTATGCTCATTGGATTGGTATTGACAGTGCCGTTGATGGTGACATGCTTTCTATAGCAATTCCAATTTGGATAAACAATGGATATTGTTTTCGCATGCCTCAACCTACAAATCAAATTACAAGCAATGTACAGAACTGTTGTCGTAATTCAAGGTGTAGTGCTTTGCTTGCCGAGCAGAGCACTAAGTCCTAATATGTAACAACAAAATAACATTAAATATTATTCTAATTTTCCGGATTTGTTTATTTGTGCATTAACGAGAGGGTCACACTGAAAAATACCTGAATTTTAAGCAAGCTGAAGATAGTCCCTGAATCCTGATCCTGTAGCCTTGCCTCTCCCTCGTCTGAGCCTTGATGCCAATTCGGATGGTCCACCCTGCCGACCAGCATTGAACCTATTGGCCCTAGGAAACCGACGGGTTTCCTAGCCCATGTGCCGATAAACCTAATAGCAACTTCCTTGTTTTATGAGTGTAATTCTTTCTCTGGAGTTAACCCCCTCCTCTAGTTTTCTTCCCTCTCTGTTCCATCACCTTCTTTCCTCTGTTCTTCTGTAAAAATTCTCTCCCGACTACTCTCCAAAAATAATTCCCCCCTTCAATCATTCGATCCCCCCTCCTTATACCTCCTTCCCTTCCTTTCTTCCACTGCCTTTCCTTCTTCCACCACCTCCTTCATATTTAAAATAATAAGTATTATTTAGTTCTTTCTTGGGAAGTTCAACTAGTTCATGTTATTTAAGACATTCGTTGTACGCAATTAATTTTTCTTGAATTGTACAATTCTTCACCCCGGGTGAGATGGTGGGAAATTACTAGATGCTTATCCTATTGAATTGAACATGTACATTTAAAACATAACCAACTGTCATAAAATTACACCAATATTGTTTGTTTAAGTTTTATGCTGAATGGTAAAATAATGGTAATAATAGTATTGTAAATTATCATATGTTATTAATAACTTAATAATAAATACTAATAATATAAAATAATAATAATAGATAATGACAACAAAATAAAATAATTATTATTATTATTAATCAATAAATAATTAATTGCAGTATTATTATTAATTGATTGAAATGATAACATCGACATGTTTATGTTTATTGTTAAGTCCCCTCGCACATTGATTTTTAATAAATAAGGTACATTTACAGGTTTAAATAAATCACAATTACTTAGTTAACCCATCCAACTATTTAATGTTTTTCAATTAATATTTCATACTAGCGTGCATGTGTGAGGTGTGCATGCATGGCCAGTACATGCATAGGCTGCACATGTACTATAACCAAAACACCTAAATTCTAGCTTATACAAATAATATTTCACGCAACAAGACAAATATACAGATATAATATGATTTCTTTTGACATTCAGAGTTATTTAACAGTTATGTTCTTATTAATCAGTCAATTAAGATTGGTACCTACCATCACTATTCTGGTATCATAAATGTCCAAAACTCAACAATAATAACTAATATGTCAAACCATCCTAACCTACGTCCGCATCCTCCCTTTCCTTCCTTCGCTAGTACAAAGTGGATGCCAGCTGTACTGACCTTCCCACATAGAACCTGAGAGTGGTAGCATTGGCTAACTAGCGGACCTAGCCTCTCCTAGCAGGAATCCGACCATCGTCATCACAACAAATTGGGGAGCGTGTCTCAGCACTGCCCTCCCACGACCTCGGGTATCAAAGTGACATAGGGTGGGAAATGCATCCACCCCTCTCAACATATTGGGTATATACTCCATCAAACCATACTGCGTTGCTATCGAGTTTATTGGTACGTGTCATCGTACCATTGCTTGGCAATTAAGGCTCTCTTCAATATATGTATTAAGTCATACTTTGCATCACACACTTGGCTATCACATAGCCCCTATACCCTGCAGGTTAGCATTATGCAAACATGCATTCATAACAATATTAAATCAATAGCTGGTCCATATTATCAACATTATTTCCTTTCATCACATAAAATCATAAAATCAATCGCATCATGGATGGGTGCCCATGTACCAAATCATACATATCACATCATATCAAGGATTACAATCAAATATATGTTTTTGTTACGAAATAAATGAATTTGATGACGACTACCACATGGTAATCGCATAAGCACAATAATTTCATATAAATGATAATCATCATAACATCATAATCAAAGCATCTACATAGGCATGTTAATCGCCGTAACATCATAATCAAAGCGTAAATATAAGCATGATAACATCATAATATCATAATCAGAGCATAATCGTGATAACATCATAACATCAGTAAATGATCACATATAACATGCCAAAATATAGTTTATGAAGTATAGTTGAGTCCACAGATAATAAGTAAATACAGTGTAATAAGTCTGAGTGATAAATATGCCGGAGTCAAAATATGGGGCATTACACAAGGAGGGTCTTTCCATGGGGATATTTATAACCATATTCATTTTTTCTGTTATAGCAATATTTTTGTTGTAGACACCATATCCGTTCTCAAGTTGAAATTAAAAAGGATATCGACTATTAGAGATTGTTCCATTCATATTCCTATGTATTATTTAAAAGAATTTTCTCGTTAAAATTCATGAAGAATAAAGATGAATCAATGGTTCATATTTCAAGCCACTTACCATCCAACAACATGCAGTAATTCCACTAGGAGAATAACGGGTAAGTTAATTTTCTGGCTTTCTGTGAAATGCTGTTAAATCACAGAAGCACTGGGTCACCAGATGGGCACGTGGAAACAAATCCACGGTAGTGGTGTATTTCACACCAACAGATAGCACGGAGCAATTAAATTTCTCAAGCTGTGAAATTGGGTGCAAACTCCACTCTTGTACGGCTCAGATCTTATTCAAATCCAGATCAATGCTCCATATTAATTTCACAGTGTCAAAGAGTTGTTGGTTTATTGTTCCAAAATTCAACGAAATCTTTTGTTCGTGGAAGAATATGAGTTAATGCGCACTCTCATATTGATGAGAAATGTTGTGCCTAGATATAAGAAGAATGATGAACATCCAATGGATCCTCAAGCTGATATGTGGTCTGATTTTTTGTTGAATACAAGCATTGTAGACCTGGGGAAGGGGGATCTTTTTCTCTTTGTTGGTACAAATTCTGATCCAAATTTCAGGGGGCATATGGTCTAAATTCAGATGGATGAGTCATAAAAGCATTAAATGGAGAGGCTACCCTCTCCCATTCATCATAAAACATTAAATGGAGCATTAAATGGGGAGGCCACCCTCTCTCAGTCATCATAAAACATTAAATGGAGAGGCCACCCTCTCTCATCTATGGTAATTGACAACCTGTGGTTATGTTCCACAGTATGGATTCAAGGCACATTGTACCTCTCTCATCCATGGTATTTCACAACCCATGGTTTTGACTCATGGTATTTCCCCAAGGCACATTGTAATAATGTTATAAAAATGCTCTATTCCTTCTCAATAAAGCATTTAAGGATTGTTGGCATCCTACATTATCTTACTCTATTGAGTTATTGGGTTATTGGTTCTGAGTTATTTTCTTAATATGGTTTGAGAGGTGAGGCTCAAAGAACTCCCTTTGAGCCTCACCCCTCCAAGAACTCTCTTTGAGCCTCACCCCTCCATGTGACATATTTACTTTATGTTTCTCTATCTAGGCTATTCACAGCCCAAATCTTGTTGTCATGTATTTCTCACGGCTTGTCCATTACGTTATCTCTTCTCCTCCTCTCTTGGCATCCAAGCCTTCCGGGTCTCAGCCCCCAAGATATGGATCAGTGGTATCAAAGAAATCTATTCTTTGATTGTATCTCGGGGCATGTTCCTAATGAGGTTCGGGTATAGAGAGTTTGGTCTCAAACTAGTTTCATTTGATCACTCTCGTCGTCCCAAACGACCTCCCATGGCGGAAGAAAAGAGAGATGACGAAGCAGGAGATCCTATCAAATCATTGCTCGAGAAATCCCTCGCACGACAGAGGAATGAGGTGATGGATAGTTTCACCCAAATCCTTATACGAATGTCAGCAACAACAAATGCATCTTCAACGAGCAACCAATTCGGGGATGCAAATCCCTTCAAGGTATAAGTTAACTTTTATATTCCTTTATTTGAAGTCTAGATCGATGCATATGCCCTACATAATTGGTTGGATGTTCTAGAAGGGTATTTCTTTGTCCACAATTTCTCTTACAGGTAAAATATCACCTTTACGCTCATGAAGGCAGTCCCCCATGTCCAAAATTGGTGGTGTACTTATTGGGAGCAAAACTCATTAGACGAGTCTGGACTGTTTGAGACAAATCCCACTTGGGCCTCTTTTATAGATGATGTCAAAGAGCAATATTACCCTGTGGGAAACTGTGATGACCAGTACACCAAATGGACCATTCTGCGTCAAGACAGGGACCAGACGATGTTGGAGTACACCAACAAATTTCATACCTTGCGCACAAAGTTGGGCATCAAGGACTTTGAGTGGCACCTGATTCTAAAATATCGCAGTGGTGTACATCAGTACATCCAAACTGAGATGGACTTCCTCGACATATCTTCACTTGGATATTCCTATCAGTATGCTATCAAAATTGAGGAAAAATTTTGACAAAAGAATAAGCGAGACTCTAGACTTGTGAATCCACCGCAGAAGCAAGGCAAGGGAAACCTTGACCCGTAGAACACAACAAAAGGAAAGGACAACCAGTCCCCACCACAAGAAAAGAAGGGGGATGTAAAGATAAAGAAGCCTCACTGGGAAGTGGTGCAAATTTCATAAAATCCCTTGGCACAACACTGATGAATGTCACTCAAAGTAGTCATTCGTGGCCAAGATCAAATCTTCAGAATCAGATCCCGATTGTGATTCCAAACCCAATGCCATAGTCACATACAATGGGAGGTAGATCATTGATGCAGACCCCACTTCCACTGTTGCTACTGCATAGATTCAACTAGAGGAGCCTAAAAGGTGTGTGAAAGGCGGAAACACTTTTTGGCGCCGTTGCCGGGGACAAATATTTTTATTCTCGGAGTACGACTTTTGTTTTCTTCCTTTTTTTTTGCTTTGTTTGATGAATGCTTAGAGTAGATCTTTAATTTTCATCTGGCGACTCCACTGACGTTTTTCAGTTTTTATTTTTACAAAGAAAAGTAAAAATAATTTTTTGTGAGAGTTCTTAAATGTATATTTTAAATCTCACATGGCGACTCCATTGAAGGGATAAAAACCGAGTTATCTCATAAACTTGTGAATTTTTGTTGTGTGTAGATGAGCCCATGTGACATATTAAAACCTTTAAAGCTCATCACTTGACAGCTCCACGTATTCAGTACAAGGTTTAATGGTTATATCAAATGCATACTATTAATTTTTTATATGGATGAATTAAGGGAGCAGTATGGTGCCCAGATAACCGGATTTTTTCAGCCTATCGATTTCTCAAACATCCTAGGTTTTCCTAACTGTTGTGATGGTGTGGGGGATGTATATAAATGGCTTCCAATATTTCATTGAAATTATGGTGATTCGACCATCTGGCATGTCAAATATTTCCTTTAGTTGATGGCTGACTTCAATGTGCTTCATGAAGACAATATGATGGAAATTTTTGCTAGTACTTTTCAAGGTGAGGCATGTTGTTGGTTCTATTAGGGCCTTCCTAATAAATGTATAACCTCATTTCCAAGCTTCCTTTGGATGTTGTTAGAGCAGTGGCATGATGGTAGGGGTAGTATGAATGGTTTGAAAAAGTTCCTTGAAAAGATCGTTACCTTCTACCTATCTAAGATGGAGTATCACATGGAAACATATGATGGATCTTTTGCCATGGTACAAAGTATTGAAGACTTGGAATCACTTCTTGAACATTTAAGTGAAGAGGAGATCCATGATACTCCCATCAAAGAGCATCCTAGTAGTTATTTAAGAAAGGAAGCAATTAAGAAACTTTTTAAAGAATATAAGGTATCTCTCATTGCACAGCAAGATTCTGAAGATGAGAACATCCATAACAATCATGTTGGAGAGCTTCACAAGGAACCCATGATTGAACACATTGTTGAAGACTCTCCTCATGTCACCATAACTGAAAACATTGAAGATTTGAGATTTTCTCAAGATTGTTGCAATGCTTGTCCAGAAAGCCCTCATGAGGAAACCATTACAGAGATCCACACTTATGAAGAAGTTTATGATGTGTATGATGATACTCCTCTATGTTCATCGCTTAGGGATGAAGTTTTGGAAAGTTTAAATTCTCATAATATCTTTGAAACCAAAACTTTTAAGGATGATTATTATGAGCAGGAGTAGGGTAGTTATATCTCAAGATGTGATACCAGCAAGGAAGACTCTCTCATATCCAACACAGATGGGAGTGATGACTGTTGGAATTTCATAGATAATCCAATTTGTGAAAATCTTGTTCAATTATATGTCCAGCAAGGGGAGTGTCTATTCAAAGATTTGTGAAAGTCCAATCTACGATACATCTGTAGAGGGGAGCATGGATCTAGATACTTGGGAAAATCTTAGTATGGAAGAGGAGCATTCATAATTTTCATGTGATCATTCAGAGTCATATCATGTAGAGTCGCACAAGGGTATCAGTAATGAAGACATTGAGAAGCAGTGTTGTGAAAAGTCAGATGTGATGCAATAAGTGGAATATCAATCTCAGCCATCTTCTTCACATGTAGAGGTTCCTTATGATTTGGAGCAGCTTGTTGCTTATACAATGAGTGATCATTCGGTAAGCCTTGATGATCAGTATGATGATATAGTCAGTCTGCCTCATCATGCTGATTTGTATATCAGTCCTATCCAGTCATGGATAGAAGCAGACTGCGCGAGCACATACTAGTTTGGGAAGAACTTTAATGACTTTATTCATGCCTATGATTTCCCATCCATCCCACCCATCCCACCCATTCTGAATCATCACATAGGTTTTCATTTTCTGAATAAATTATCCTTTGGCTAGTAACCAAAGACAAGGAAATTTTTTTTATGTTAATAAAATGCTTAGGTGGTTACATTGGATTTCTAATTACACTTAACCCTTTTTATATCATGCTTAGAGTAGGAAAGTAAGCTCCTTGAAAAAGAGCATTTACTTTCCGCATTTTTGTTTTGTACTTAGCTATAATAAAACATTTTTTTCATTAGTTAGTTACATTTATTTTGTTTAAATAAATCAGCTTAATGGTTCATTTGGTTTTTATGTAAAGCTTGTGCTACTGAGGTTTTCTTGTCAAGTTGAGATTTTTTTACAGGGTGCATAAACCAGAGATTCTGGTGTTCTCGTATCCTCTCCTTGCCCTATCACTAGATCGAGCACACGTCCCGCAGTTGGAGCCAGAATGTTACCACCTAAGTTGTACTTAGTGGTTTTTTATCAAGTGAGCCTGGTGAACCACACAAAGATTTTTTGTTCGGACTTCAGAAGACCTTCGAAAGTGCTTTTGGGAAGTGCTTGTTGTACTATATCACATGTTCATACCCCCTTGGGGGAGTTGTAATAAATGTTCTAGCATGATAGTGTCTGTAAAAGACTTAGTCTCTTAGACTTTATTTGTCAATCCGATCAGCCCAGGGTGTTTTTTCCCTTGGTTATTATTGGTTGTTAAATAAACGACTGATAATTTCTGAGTTTTTCACTCAATACCTCCAAAGTTGGGGTGGTAGGCTTGGAATTTAGGCCTATTGAGGCTATTAGAGTCTATGTGTCAATGTATAAACATGGTAGGCATCATGGTCAAGTCATATGAACATGTCTAAGTCCTCCTAGGTTTTCTAATTTTTTAAATTTTTTCAGTGTTTTTTATTAAAAATTATTTTTTCCAAAACTTAGGCTATTTTTTAATAGTTTAATTAGAAAATTTGGTTTTGTAATAAAAGTGGGCTCGGAAGTCAGATTCAGTCATGTAGGTGCTCATTTTCAAGCTAAGAGCACCCGATAAACCTATAGACCCACTATTTCCTAGTTTTGAGTGATTTTCCATCACTCCGGTCAAAAAGCCCCAAAAAATCAATTATTGATTATTTTAATTAATAAATTGATGAATAATGGAACAAATCCAAAATCCTAGATCAGTGGATTCTCAACTAATTTGATTGAAATCAGTCTCATCGGCACCGGATTGACTAGATATGACAAATCCTTGATTGAAGGAGGTGATATGGGTGGTTCCAGAGTTGAACTTCAGCTTCCTTTATGGGGAATTGTGCCCTCTCTCTCTCCTCCACATGTGTGGGATCTTCTGGGAGCTCTGT
Source organism: Pseudotsuga menziesii (assembly GCA_001517045.1). Lineage (NCBI taxonomy): Eukaryota > Viridiplantae > Streptophyta > Pinopsida > Pinales > Pinaceae > Pseudotsuga > Pseudotsuga menziesii. The sequence continues at coordinate 322,496 of LPNX010510210.1, forward strand.
GGTTGATGATTCACTTAGAAGGTCGATGTGTCAGCTCAATCAGCCCCCCAATCGACATTCAGACTCAGTAGAATTTCAGTTCAACTTCAGATCAAGCATTGATGGACTCTCCTTCAGCTACAATGGTCTATCTACTTGGGATTTGCGCCCCCTCTGGGCTGGGGTTTCAATTTTTTGTATAAATAAAGCATGGCTACCTCCTTTCCGAGTTAGTAAGAGTTGGATGGAGGAGCTATTGCTGTTGTAATACTGTGTAATATCTTTTTCTTTTGGAATAAAGTGAATCTTTGGAGGAAAGATGGTGTCATGTCATTGGATGTGTGGATGAGCATTGCCATGTTTTACTAAGGTAACATGTATCTATGTTCATAAATTTCTAATTGTTTGTGGATTCATTGCTAAGATTGATAAAAAGTTTATTATAATCTTGATAGGAAAGGAGTTTGTTAATAAGTTTATTGGTGATGTCTTTCCTTTTTTATGCATGTTTGGAGATCTAGATTTAGCATGTTTTATAAGTTTATATGCATGTTATTATGAAATCTCTATGTATGTATTAACCGGATCTCATAAGTATTTTGGAAAGTCTTTGGATTCAGTTGCAGGTTCCTAGCTTGGAGAGGATGCTGATCTAGTTTTCTTCTTCACTCTCTCCAAAACCATTCAAAGGCATAGTCCCTCGACATTCCACTGGAAATCTCCACGGTTGATCTTCAAGGCTTCCAGCAACAAGCGCTTTTTCTTTTCCTCTTCCTCCAAATTTTTTAAAATCAATTTGGTTACTTTTTTTGCAGCTTTAAAATTGTTTAGATATATAAATTTCAGAATTCATTTTACATAGATCTTGCTTCCTTAAAGCTCATAAATTATATCTCATTCCTAAAAGAAATTTCCAAGCATTCTAAATCTAGTTTTAGGGAAAACTGTCATTTTTCAAGGCTGTGAAAGTAGATCTAAATCTTGTTGAATGCATGGTTGTTTCCTTAGAATCTAAAAAGTTATATTTAGAAATTTAAATGCTTCATATTGGATTCCCCCAAAGGATGCCAAGATCCCAAGGAAATCTTGCTTTCCTTGGTTCCTTTTTCACTTCTTTAAAAACTAGTTTTAACTTATAATTTTTGGGTAAAAAGTTTGTTCATCCAAAAGTAATTTCAAATTAATTTTGGGCATATTTAAATGTGATAAGATTGATTTTTTTTACAATTTTTAATATAAAATAAGAGGAGGCGCTGCCCAGAAAGCATTTTTGGACCATTCGAAACCCCCAGGGGGTCTCCGTCTTCCCAAAATTTCAAATTTTTGCAATTTGTAAACCTTTGGTCTCGTTCCATATAAGGACCAAGTGGATTAATTTAAGTTTTCTGATATTGTACTTTCTGCTAATAAAAATAAGAACCTCTTCGAATAGGCTCTTTCAGGCCTGTTCACCATCCCCCCTGGGGGGATTTGCGTCTGTGTCATTTTTTACCTTTTGTTTATATTTTTTCAATATAGTGTATTTCTAATCTACAAGGTAGTATAATTTGACTTATAATCATTGTCATATTCCATATCTGGTGGTTTCAAAGTAATTTTAATACTTACCCCACAAGCCTCCTTTTGAGCCAAAAGGTGAAGAAAGGGTCATGGTAGTCTAATTAGAAAATTGTGGTTTGCTTATATTTTTATGCTTCACCTGCTATCATCATTTTTTTTAGTAATCATAATAAAATCAACCCCTCCTTGATTCCTCGATTGAGGTGCACTTCGACCGAAAGAGGTTCCTGGAGGGTTTTCTTTTTAATAAGAACACCTCTTTTAAAATTAACTAAAAACAAAAAAGGCTCCAATGTGTATACTCTGTACTTGGATGTGGTTCATCCGATCAGTCAAGCTGCATCAAAATCACTTGAGTGGCTATATTAATTAGTATTCACCTCCCAAATTGACAAACCATCAATCGAAAATCCAACGCCTCGAACAAACTATAAGCAGTGGCAAAAACACAAAGGAGTGGGAACAACTGGAAAGTGACCTCGAGGCGCAGATATTTGTCACACCCTGATGGGTGCGTTATGAACAATAGTCTTCAAGACTCAATTCTAGCCCACAAATACCTTGTGGGTAGCCATGAAAGTTCACTTTTAGACATACTCCAAGTACCCCTTGGGTATATCTGGAGTCCCCTTTTCGCCTAATTTAATTCATTCACATTCCACATTAATTTAAAATCTACCAAGAGACATTTGCAAAACATTCTTTCAAGTGCATGCAAGCACATTATTTTATCTGTTGACTCCATTTAAGGCACTGGTGATTTACTTTGATCAATTCTTTCTATTATTTTCATATTGAGTGTCATTACTGTGCTTATCTACTTTAAATCTTGCATCTTGTTATCTTTTGTTTCCACTAGTTAATTTCAAAACTCCTAAACAACTTAATCAATATAACACAATCACACTAAGTAATTAGCCTTAGTAATTTAATAGGACCTATCCCCCTTGGCTTCGTTAGGAGTTACCCTGAATGGAGGAGTCAAGAACAAGGTGATGGCCTTGACTCGATACTTTCCCCCAAGGACACACCAAGTGGATTGACTATTTCTTCCATGTAACCCAGGTGTGTGAAAGGCGCAACAATCCACATGCATTTATGCATTATCCATTCAATAAATGCGCTAGCTAACTGTTTGAACTAACTAAATTAACTGGGGGCTAACTGAGACTAACTAGTACTAACTCCAACTAACTAAAGTAGGTTGGTCCCGGGACTCCCAGTGACTCCTAAAATGTAGGGATTGGTCTAGGAGGCACCCAAACTTATGCATGCACATGCAGTAAGTGGAATTTAACCTCTAGCAATGTTCCCAACACTCCAGTGACTGGGACATGTGGCCCCATTAGGTCAAGTGGACCCAATTGTACTAGTGGACCCAATTAACTAATTAAGGTTCCCAAGTTAGGAAAAATTAATCTAATAGACAGTATGATTAAGGGAGGATTAATAATCCGAACACCCCCCCTGAATCCTAACTTGGAAAATTGTGGGCCCTAGAAACAAGACCATAGGTCATCCAAATAAAATCTAAAAGAAATAATGCTACTTAATACAACTTAGGAAATAAGGGGAAACCTCATGGGAAACCACCCCCCCCTCAAAATAAGCAGAAATACAAATTTTGAAAAAAGTTGTGAAAAGTTTTGCTACTACTATGCAGCAGTAGTATCTTGGTTCTTATGTGCAGGTGAACCCATGAATCCAAACAACATGCTTATTTCTAGATAAATCTTCCTCTTTGGAAGAAGAACAATGTACTCAACTGAATCAGACATATAAACAGCTGCACGGTGAAAAATGAACCCATGTAGAGCAACTAAAATCATTTGAAGAGAGAGAAAAAATTCTTGAGAATTTGAACCATGTGAGGAAAACCCAATAATATGATATATTTCAGCCTTGAACAACAAACCATGAGTGGAAAGAATCATCCCCAAGTGTCAGGAGCAAGTGTCCAGGAAGATGCAAAATGTCTTCCTCTTTACTAGTTCTATGAGGAGATGAGCATGTGACCAAAGGTAGAGAAGCACTGGGATTGTGGAGAGAAAATGATTGAGATTTATAATATGATATAGCTTAAAAAATATCCAATAATTCACAATATATAATACCAGCAATCTCTTAAGAGAAAACTAACATCGAATCCTCAACAACAAAATTGACGGAGACTTGCGGTGCTTGATTTGTCACACCAAAATTGATGAAACTAGTTATAAGAAATACTAAAAGCTCTTGAATATTGAAACCTGAATCACATATTATCAGATCACAAAATAAATTAGATCCAAAAATATTCATATCATATCCAAAACATTGCTCCACCGATACGGTAGATGCACAATTTTCTCCTTCTTCAAAATTCTGATTTCCGGTGCATGCAATCCTGTAGGAATTTACTTGAAGCTCTATATTAATGAGAGTGAATGGAACACTCTTATAATATGATATTATTTACAGAATATCAATGGTATTACTTATATGCACACCAGAAACATCATTATAGATAGATAAATCAAATTCCTCTACCGTTTCTGAAACAATTACTGGTAAACTATGCACAAAATTTAAAGAATTACTGGAGAATTTTTGCAAAGAATAGGAAGGGTGTTTTTATTCAGAAAAAAAGATTCAGATGTCTTATTCTAGATCATCCATGCTGGGAGGTGAGATATTATGGATCTCATACACTTCTGGAGTAGCAGGAGAAGGAGTCACTTCAAGGATACTTTTTTCCATTCCAATTGACTGTAGGAAAAAAATCTGCTCCTTCTTTATCTTCAACAATTTGCTTTTTTGTAGGAGAGGTCATGAAATCATCATGTTGGATTTTATCTGAACCTCTCTCAACATCTAGGATTTTAGATTCATCTCCCATATTACTGCGAGGTCCTCCTGATAGAGGGAAGGTGATGAAGGATTCCCTGGAAGTAACCATGTGGTTGGATGCTCCAGAATCTATCACATAAGCCTTCGACGGAGAGAGGTTTGCATGCAAGCATATATTATCTTCTTCAGTATTCTCTTCAACATTTGACATCACTGCCCTTTTTGGAAGGGAAATATTGTTCTATACACATAGAGCTTTCATCTGGTCGAGGGTTTTCTTCATGCATGAGTCTTCTGGATGAAAACCCCTCATACAGTAGGGACACTTTTTTTTTCTTCTTGGAGCCAGAGGCTCCTTCAGAAGTTTGATGATTTTGTTTAGGATTCGAATTATCTTCCTTTGGCTCCTTCTTCTTTGATTTCCCCTTTTCTTGCACTTTGGAAGAGCCAGAAACTAGGAGAGCTTGATATTTGGATGTCTTGATGACTCCCATTCGAATCAACTTGTCTTTCTCCTTGATTAAGGACTCGGAAAAATAATCTAATGAAGGAACCTTCCAATCAAGAAAGCTTTCCCGCTTGGAATGAAATATGGAAACAAATATAGAATACTCAGGGCCTAGTTTTTTTAGTATGGAAAGGACGTTCTACTCATCCTTATGCTCTATTCTGCATTGTCTGCATTGAATTACTAGAGACTTGAATTTAGTAAAGAATTGCTCAATAGGCTCGAAACTAATGGCATGTAAAGATACCAACCCATTCTACAGAATGTGTCCCCAAATCTCATCTTGTTTGTTAAACAAGATATCAATCTTCTCCCAGGATTCTCTGGGAGTCCTCAATCCTTCTAGGTGGAAGAGGATATCTTTGGAAATATAAGTACATAAGTACATGAATGCTTCATCACAACGATTCAGAAACTTGTTCCGCTCTACCGGCTAATGAGGCTCAGGCTCCCATCCATGTATGATCCCATGGAAGCCATGCTTGCGCAAGGCCAACTGCATATCAATCCTCCAATCAATATAATTGGAAGTTGTGAGGATCCATGGTTCAGGAGTTTGAGAACTCATAATTGCTCCGGCTAGAAGTACTGCAAAACTTCACAGAAGCTATGCAGCACCTGTCAATTTCACTGCAATAACACACTAAAACATATGAATTTTTAGAATCATGCTTTTCCTCCCGGCATGAACATGTTTTCAGGGTCTGTCACGCCCTCTCCACTACTCTGAATAAATCTAGAGCTAGAAAATCATCAGAGGGGACTTCTGTGGAAACCCAGTTGCTTCTGATGTTCAATGGGGAGAAACAAGCATGAAACCTACCTGAGAAGGCTCTGATACCATATTCGAATTTGAATTCCATTTAGATATTCAAGCATATAGTTCTAATAATGTAATCAAAAAAAGAATGGAGAATGAAGATACAAACTGAACAAAACAAACCACACAGGAAACATACAAGTATTGCTCAAGAATTTACAGTATCATTCACAATAATAATATCCAATGTTACAATAGTTTACATAGGAAGGATTCAAATGCATGGGGTATGAATTCGAATCTCCCAAGTGGATATGATTGTATCTAACTGAATCTTTAACTCATGGTCTCTCAATCAATATCAGAGTCCAAAATCAACTCCCAAATGTCCAACTGGCTCAAACAATCAGTGGCAGCTAGTTAACTCAGTTCAACTGAGTGTGGTAGGTGGGAAAAGGCACCTACTCCACATGCATCCATGCATTATCAATGTAATACATGCACTAGCTAAATGTTTGTGAACTAACTGAAAGTAACTGGGGGCTAACTGAGACTAACTAGTACTAACTCCAACTAACTGAAGTAGGTTGGTGTTGGGACTCCCACTGACTCCTAAAATGTAGGGATTGGTCTAAGAGGCACCCAAACTAATGCATGCACATGTAGTAAGTGGCAGTTAACCTCTAACAGTGTTCCCCACACTCCAGTGCATTGTTCCCCACATTCCAGTGACTGGTACATGTGGCCCCATTAGGTCAAGTGGACCCAATTGTACTAGTGGACCCAATTAATTAAGTAAGGTTCCTAAGTTAGGCCAAATTAATCTAATAGAGAGTATGATCAAGGGAGGATTAATAATCCTAACATATGGGAAGAGTTTTCTGATATCTTTTGAGTTTTTGGGGTAAGAGGAGTTCAATGGACCAAATACTTTCAAAATTCTATTCTATGAAGAAACATGAGGGTTAAACCAAGTCTAGTTTTAACAGGAGGTTTGCAAGTTTTTATTACAATATGCCAAAAAGAAATTCAACCATTAGAAGGTGCTGCAAAATTGTATCATGCATCTACCTTTCCTCCCGAATTGTCTTTTCTTCTTTTAGAGAGAAATTCAGTTACATTGCAGCACATGTTTATTGATTCATTGGAGGTTAAAGACAATATTAGGATGTCTAGGAAAGTTTCAAACCAAGATAGAGATAACATAATTGAAGAAGAATTAGAACTGGTTGAGTAATATGAACAAAAAGAACTTGCCCTGCATTCCAATTCTAGTTTTTGTGAGAAAATGTTGAATTTTCATATGCTTAGCTAAGACATCAGTATTTCATTTAATTTTCATGACAAAAGCATATAAACATGATCACTGAAATATAGACAAGCACAACCAAAAAAAAAGGAACACAAATATTTATCCTGGGAAAAACCCAGCAAAAGCTTCCTCAATATAGATGCCCCAAAAAGATAAAAGATAAAACTAGCAAGGAGATCAAATCCTGATCCTCCTCCTTCTCCAGCTACTTCTCTTCTCCACTAATGCGCTACACAAGTGAGAGTGTGTGTGTCACAAATGAGGAGCACTACACCTCTATTTATATTCATCCGTTCACTTAAGTTAACTCATTTGACATGTAGGCTCGAGTTAAATCATGTAGGCTCGAGTTACACATGTAGGCTCAAGTAACCACATTGGGGTGCTAATGACCCACCTTTACAATTAGAGGGGACTACCTCATGACTCTTATTAGCTCTTCCGATTAGGAGCATCAGGGTACAATGTAATACAAGTGGTTCTCCCGATAGGACCATCGGGGACCACAAAAAGATACATATAGAATATTCTTCGAAGTTACAATATTTCAACACCCCCCCTTAACGAGAAGGGTATTCTACAGCAACATCAACAACAACAAGAGTAGAAATAGGGGACATCATCAACATCAGTAGGGTAACACATCTATAAATCATTGGAAGCTTTTCAACATCATGTAGTATTCATCTTCAATCTTCAGTCTTCATCATTAGCAACATCTTCAGTCTTTGATCAGCAACATCTTCAGCATTTTGATCTTTCAATTAGCAACAAAATCTTCGGCACTTGGATCTTTCGATCAGCAACATCTTCAGCACTTTGACTGTTTGATCAACAACAACATCTTCAGCACCTTGACCTTTCGATCAGCAGCAACATCTTTAGTACTTTGACCTCTCGATCATCAATATCATCATCAACACTTTGCCCTTTAAATCAGTAGCAACATCATCATCATCATATCTTGATCTGTCGATCATAATCATCATCACATTCTGATCTTTCGATCAGAAACATCATCATCATACTCTGATCTTTCGATCAGAAACATCATCATCATACTCTAATCTTTCGATCAAAAAAATCATCAACATAGAAACATCATCATCATACTCTGATCTTTCGATCAGAAACATCATCAACATACTCTGATCTTTCAATCATAAACATCATCATCATACTCTAATCTTTCGATCAGAAACATCATAATCATAGTGCATCATCATCATACTCTGATCTTTAGATCAGTACGTCATCATCATCATACTCTGATCTTTAGATCAGTACGTCATCATCATCATACTCTGATATTTCGATCAGTATGTCATCATCATCATACTCCGATCTTTCGATCAGTACGTCATCATCATACTCTGATCTTTCGATCAGTACGTCATCATACTCTGATATTTTGATCAGTACATTATCATCATCATACTCTGATATTTCGATCAGTACAACATAATCATCATCAACAACAACCTGCAATCCACAACTCAAAGACAAAAAGTCTTTGGATCATTTTTGGACTTAAAGTCCAGGGATGATACAATCCCACCACATTCTTGACAACTGGAGTTACTGGATTGATTACGGGAGAATCCGTCCCTATCACTTTAGGACTAAGTCCAAGGACGACGCAATCCTACCACATTCTCGAGGACCGAAGCCACCGGATTGATTACGGGAGAATCAGTCCCTATCACTTTAGGACTATGTCCAAGGATGATGCAATCCTACCACATTCTTGAGGACCAAAGCCACCGGATTGATTATGGGAGAATCATTCCCTATCACTTTAGGACTATGTCCAGGGATGATGCAATCCTACCACATTCTCAAGAACCAAAGCCACTGGATTGATTACGGGAGAATTAGTCCCTATAACTTTAGGACTATGTCCAAGGATGATGCAATCCTACCACATTCTCGAGGACCAAAGCCACCAGATTGATTACAGGAGAATCAGTCCCTATCACTTTAGGACGATGTCCAAGGATGATGCAATCCTACCACATTCTCGAGGACCGAGGTCACCGGATCTATTATGGACAGATGTCCCAGGATGATACAATCCCTCTTCATTCTCGAAGACCGAGGTCTCCGAATCACTTTAGGGAAAGTGCCCAGGGATGATACAATCCCACCACATTCTCGAGGACCAAGGTCACCAGATCTATTATGGACAGATGTCCTAGGATGATACAATCCCTCTTCATTCTCGAGGACCGAGGTCTTCGGATCACTTTAGGGCAAGTTCCCAGGGATGATACAATCCCACCACATTCTCAAGGACCGAGGTCACCGGATCTATTGTGGAAATATGTCCCGGGATGATACAATCCCTCTTCATTTCCAAGGACCGAGGTCTCCGGATCACTTTAGGGAAAATGCCCAGGGATGATACAATCCCACTGCAACATCACTACTCCCCCTTTCAAGGAAGGTCTTTCCGAACAACACCAAGCTTGTCTCGAAAGTGTTTGAACTCTACTGGAGGCAGAGGCTTCGTTAGTACATCATCATCCACACCATCATCATCTACATCTTCAGTATATAAATACTGAAAGCATCATCATCTCTATATTTAGTATAGAAATACAGAATCACCATCATCTATATCTACAGTATGTAAATACTGAAATATCATCTATATATTCAGTATGGGAATACTGAAACATCATCATCTCTATATTTAGTATAGAAATACAGAATCACCATCATCTATATCTACAGTATGTAAATACTGAAATATCATCTATATATTCAGTATGGGAATAATGAAATAATCATCGTCTATATCTTCAGTATGGGAATACTGAAACATCATCATCTCTATATTCAGTATAGAAATACTGAATCACCATCATCTGCATCTACAGTATCATCATCTGCATCTTATCTTGTATGTAGAAATACTGGGTTTCTATGTGTTATGTCGGAACACAGGGTTCTTTGTCAACACAACTATGGTTATCACATAGAATCATTGTAGTATCCATCTTCAGGTCAAAGAGACCTGATATCAACTTCTGAAGCCATATGGATTCACAACTTAGTAGAGCAATCTGCTATGTATTCTGCTTCAACCATGCTAAGAGAAACACTGGATTGTTTCCTGCTAAACCATGAACTCATAGTAGACCTCAAACAAAAGCATCTACCTGATGTGCTTTTCCTGTCTGATATACTTCCAACCCAATCTGCATCTGTGTAGCCATACAATCTATACTCATGGCTACCATCATAGTATAGACCAAATTCTATAGTCCCTTTCAGATATCTCATCACATGTTTTGTAGCTACTAGGTGAACCCGTCTTGGTTGAACAAGATATTGACTTAAGGTGTTCACAGGAAAACAAATGTTTGGTTTGGTATTTGTTAAGTACATCAATGACCCAATGATCTGTTTGTAGTGAGTCACATCCACTAACTCTAATGAGTCATTAGCTAACAACTTCAAGATGGAGTCCATGGGTGTGGCCATGACTTTGCATTCCAACATATTGAATCTCTTCAATATCTCTATACTTTCCCTGGTTGAGAAATATTCCTTATGAAATTTTCCATACTCCCAGACCTAGGAAATAATGCATTAACCCAAGGTCTTTCATCTCAAATTCTTCTGCTAGTTTCTTCTTGCTTTCCATGATCTGTTTCTCATTCCCTGTCAAGAATAAGTCATCCACATATAGTAATAGAATGATAGGTTCATCTTCTACAACCTTGTAGGAAATGTCAGGATCGACTTTACTCTTGGAAAATCCCATGCTCATCATGAAACTATCTATTCTTCCATACCAAGCTCTGGGAGCTTGCTTCAAGCCATAGAGGGCCTTCTTCAACTTGCATACTTGAATCCATCTGTCTTCAACTTCAAATCCTCGTGACTATTCAATGTAAAACTCTTCCTTAATCATAACATTAAGGAAGGCTTGTCTTTACTTCATCATGGAAGAAACTACCATGATATTTTTGAAGGAAGTGTACCTTGCTTCCTGGAGTAAGTGTCTATTCAGAATTAATTCTCTCTTTCTGATAGAAACCTCTAGCCACAAGTCTTACCTTACTTCTATCAGCAACATATCTTATCTTGCAAATCCATTTGGAAGATACCACATTCTTTCTTTCTGGTTTGAGTACTATATCCCAAACATCATTCTAGTATCATAACATCTTCTATGAGTTTGTCTTCTCAGGTCATCAACATATCCTAGTTTTCTGCATTCAACCTTGAAGGTTGGAACCCACTTTACTCTTGGTAAAGTCTTGATCCATCACGAAGCTATCCATCATGTCATACCATGTCGAACTCAGATATAATTTTCTGTAGTCACTCCCCCTGAAGTGGAGTATCATCTTCCCTCTCCATTCTGTACAGGTGGTTCTATGCTTGATATATACTGGTCAATAGAGTATGTCATGTCATAGTCTATTCTTTCTGAGAAAAATCATGAACCTTGCTTTGTACACTTGTTCTTGTAGATCCATATGGAAGATACTACGTACTTCCCTTTATGTCTTGAAATCATATCGTATACATCATTCCCCATGATCAACTGTTATTTTTTTTTTTTGATCATAGATTCTTTCATAGCATTCTTTTCTTCATCTTGAGTTATCTCTTATACCCATGGTGGTATTCATCCTTCAAGGTGGATCTATTGCTTTCTGAAGCTATTTCTTCCATCATGGTGTCTCTGACCCTGGAAGCTTCAGATTCATGTTTATTGGAGTGAATCTTGAATTGTCATCACTTGTTCTTCAGAACAAGTCTCATCCTTCTTTTCTTGTAGGAGGTTGTACAGGACCATTCCTACAATTCAAGTGCACCAGTTGCATGGTTAGAACTATTTCATAAAACATATGCATAATGACAAATTCTTATGCATCATGCAACTGTTTAGTCAATACAACATTCATCCATATCTCACATAAAATTTCTAGATGGCTTCCATCTCTACCATGACATTATTGAGATTGTGCACTAATTCAATATGTTAGCAAAGAGATTTGATAAGTAGCAATGGAGAGTTGTATAGCACCATGAGCTACTTACCCATCACATGCATATTAGTAGTATACATTCATTAATGCAAACAATGTATCATGCATAACACATCAACTGAATATAATCAAATGTATAACAAAACAATATCATGAAATGACAATTGAATACTTATATTTTATTTGTTTTGTGGGTAGACTCCATCTTGATCATTCTGCTTTATCATCTTCTTCATTCATGAAATCATCATTTCTTATCCACATGACAAGACTTGAGTTCTTCATATTCCTCGTCGCTTGAGGGATCTTCTTTGAATGGTGAGAGCTTGATCTTCAATTGCTCCCATCTTCTTCTTCTCTTCTTATGAGTCGATCTGAAAGCAATTACTTCCTTCTGGCATACATTCTTTGCATGAATCCCATGATCTTGGGAGGCCATTCAAGGTGGCTATCACCACTTCTGCATTCTCCACTTCTTCTTCTACTGCTTCAAGTTGTTATGCATTCTGGATGTTCACATTTTTCAACTATTTTCTCAAAGCCATCTTATGATTTAAGTTCTTATCTTCAAATAGCTTGATCAAGGAATCAAACATCTTCGGTGTCTTTAGGGAAGACACTTGTGGTACAAGTTGATCCGTGATTGAATAAACAATGATCTTCTTGGCCTTGATCAAGTTCTTCTTGTGTAAGGCTTTGAGCCTCATCTCCGTATGGAACTGGAACCTCTCTACTTATGTAGGTGTCCAATTCATTTTCTTTAGAGAGATCAAATACTTTCATGATTGGAATTTTTCAACTTTACCAAGCTTATCATCAAGCTGATGTGATAGATCACTTTGCAATGAGAACCTCAAATGCAAATAGCAAAAGATTAGATCTTACCGATTTGAGATGTCCGTCCTGCTTCCAAAGCTAGCTGATTTAGGGTTTGTCAGAGAAACCCTAATTTTCAAAACTTGGAATATTTAAGATCTTATTGGATAGAAATATAGATCTCTTCAAATGGAGCTGTCTACTGTACTCCTTTTCTGAAAACAATGAAGGGAAGCTTTCGGAACAGGAAGCCCTAGTTTTCCAATTTCTTCTGCAGAAATTCCTGTCACTGTTTCTATGATATCTCCGAAATTACTGCTCCTATGTGTCTAAAATTTCACACTGAGGTAACCTCACATGTCCCTGATCCAAAACCACAGGTTTCATCAGAATTGGTTTCACCAATTGGGATTTATGATCCTTTTCCCACGGTGACCTGTTACAGGACTTTTCAGAACAACAAAGTTGTACGGATTGCCACATGTCATTGTTTCATATTCTGGTTCTGTAATTCAGACCACCAAAAGTACAGTCCATGATATTTCTGGAAAATCTTTAGTAATTCAATTTGGACCTCTGTAGCCGAAGCAATAACAATGTTACCCAGGTGTCATGTTTAGGGATGAATTCTAGAAGAGGCTAGAACCCTAACTTGGAGGGATCATATCTCCCAAAATATAGTGCATCTAAGGCTGAATTTTGGATACAGTGTACATCAGGATGTTATCTTTGGCCTCTGCAATTTTCAGCTCCTGAACCTTCGCAAATCATGGGATATAGCGAATGTCCCAAAACTTAGCAGTTTTAGTATTTAGGGTTTTTCGAGCTCGGGGTCAAACTAGGGTTTGACTTTCCCGGAGTTTCACCCAACCAAAAAACTTGATCCAGGTCTCTAGAATTTGATTTTGATGAGGAGAGAAATCCAATGCTGGGCTCACTCAAAAAATTCTTCTTCTGCAAGAAGCCCTAATTTCTCGAATTGAAAACTGAAAATGCTTGGAATCGAATTCTGCTTCGACAGAAAGATGTGCCCTTCAATGGAGAGTCAGCCTAGCCTTCTTTTGCTGATCAATTGTGGAGAGAGAACCAAAAAGTAAGAAGCCCTAGATTCTATAGCTGCACAATGCCTTCTTTTTAGGGTGGCTCTGATTCCATGTTGAATTTTCATATGCTTAGCTAAGACATCAGTATTTCATTTCATTTTCATGACAAAAGCATATAAACAGGATCACTGAAAGATAGACAAGCACAACCAAAAAAAAAGGAACGCAAATATTTATCCTGGGAAAACTCTAAAGGGAAAAACCCAGCAAAAGCTTCATCAATATAGATGCCCCAAAAAGATAAAAGATAAAACAAGCAAGGAGATCAAAGCCTGATCCTCCTCCTTCTCCAGCTACTTCTCTTCTCCACTAATGCGCTACACAAGTGAGAGTGTGTGTGTCACAAATGAGGAGCGCTACACCTCTATTTATATTCATCCGTTCACTTAAGTTAACTCATTTGACATGTATGCTCAAGTTAAATCATTTAGGCTCAAGTTACACATGTAGGCTCAAGTAACCACATTGGGGTGCTAATGACCCACCTTTACAATTAGAGGGGACTACCTCATTACTCTTATTAGTTCTTCCGATTAGGAGCATCGGGGTACAATGTAATACAAGTGGTTCTCCCGATAGGACCATCGGGGACCACAAAAAGATACATATAGANCAGAAAAAAGATAATCAACCGAGTGATGTAAAATAAGAGGTTTATACTAATTTGTTTTCTAAAGATTGCAATCAACCTGCCACAAATTATGTTAGTGATGGTTTTAAAAAATATTTCAGCCTTCCTATATATGATAGGTATGAGGAGGAATACTTGGATGTTGTGCTTAAAAAACCAGCCAAAGATTTTGCAAATTATGGGACACTTAATGGAAAAAATCTTATTGCAATTCATGGTCAAAAGTCTTAAAACATAATGGATAGTAAGCATGCTGAAAGTGACTGTTTGCCATTCTATTTTTCTTCATTTAAAATTATGAAACAAAGAATTAAAGTTTCTAATCAAAAAAATTAATTTGAGACAATGGAGAATTTCATAAACTTTTTTGAAATTGATGATGAAAAAGAAGAGCAATCATGCAATCAGTCCAAACATTTAGAAAAAAACAGAAATTTGGAAAGAGGAAGTGAAACACCAAAAAGAAAATCAATGTTCTTTTTCAAATTCATAAATTTCATGTAAGAAGAAGGATTTTGTTTGCTTGATTGTATTGGAGAAAGAATGACATTTCTGCTAAAACATATAAAGAAGATGAAGTTTTAAATTCAGAAATTTTAAATGAAGTAGTGGATGTATCGGTTGAAAGTTGTCATGATCATTCCTTGCATGGTTATTTTGAAGATCAATATGATAGTGTGCAAGAGAATTTACAGTTTGAGCAACCTTCTCATGGTAAACAAATGACAGAGTATGCAGAAGGTTGTCATATTTTTTATGACCCAGTGGCTGAATATGTGGAAAATTTTTGCAATGATAATGGTTGATTATGTGTTTGCCGCAAATGTCAAGTCTTTTATCATACCTTTTTTCCATTATGCTCTTATGTTCTGACTTTGATCAAGCATGATGAGAGAGCAAAATTATTGGATCAGTTGCTTGATTGGATTCATTGGAAGTCAGGCTTTACTTAGTTGGGAATTTGTGCTCAGTAAAGTAGGGTAAGTAGGTGTAAACAAGTTCGACATGGCGAGCATTTCTTTCAGCATTTTTCAGATTGTTTACAGTTTCAGTTTCAGTTACAAGTTCAGATTTGAATTTCACATTTTTTTCAATCTTCAGAGGATGGATGGGTGATAGGTGACAAGTTACACATTGGAGTAAGGATTGATTATAGGTTGACATGGATTTGTTTGCAGAATGGTTTTAGTGGCTAGTTACAGTTCAAAATAGGTTGAGGATTTCAGAGAAGCATTGGGAACAACCTAATGGACCAGGCACTTGGTCTATGAGGTTCTTTGCCACCTCATAGGTCAGATAACATCCCCAATTGGATCAAAATGTTAACATTATTTGTTTTTTCTGAAGTTTGCATTATTGCCGTATAAATTTCAAAGTTTCATTGGTGATTTAGTAGTTGCAAGGTTTTGATTGGTTGAATAATGCATGGAATTTTCCCAGGTTCACAAGAAAAAGGGGTTCTAAAGGTGTTTTGGGTAAAAAAACAAGGATCTATTTTTACAATTGGAAAAAATTAATTCATTTTGGATAAAAATATGGCTTTATATTTTTAATCTTTTAAAATATGACTTTGTGTTTTTTTGGGAGAAAGCATGTTTTATTAGAAAATAAAATCAAGAGTTTATTTGGCACAAGGCTGCCCAACACTGAGATCTATTGTGGAGGGTCAATTATACACCTGTCACCACCACCAAACCCCAAGCGCGAAGCTCCCAAAGAATATAGGTTCCTTTGTTCCTTGATATATATTAAAAAAACTAAGGTATATCAATGGCGAAAAGACTTGTTTCCTTTTGCATGTGGGATAATTTTCATCTTGCCAAAATATTCCTAACTCATTTTTCAGTGAAAGGTGTTGTTTAAAAAAAAGTTGTTATCATATGCTAGTTTTGATTAACAACCAAAGAAGTTTCTGAATGTCGAGATGGAGCTTAAATAAATAGAAAAGGCACATAACAAAAGGATGCTAAGAGTATGTGCAAGGATATTAGGGATCTTGAACTGTATGTCAGTTTTCTTTTGTCACCTTCAAGCTGTAAGCGGCTTAGCGAGGAGGTTGTTGAAATTGGAGAGTCGCAAGAGGTGGCGTTGAATTTTGTCATGAATTCTGTGCTAGATCAGGTTTTTGATGAAAAAGATTTTGGAATGTTTGGAAAAGGTTTTATTTCATTACATTTCACAAATCAATACTCATATGGCTTACATACAATGAATTTTAGGTTTAAGTTCTCTCTTCCATCAGCGAGCAATATGGCTGATATGACATGTTTGATCCCAATTGTACCATATTATATTGATCTTGTTGCGCTACAAGCTAAGAACTCAGGTTCGTGCCAAGGAAGACTCTGCAAAACCACAGTTTTGTTGGGTGTTTTTGAGCCTGATCTTCTTTAGTTTTCCTCTGGAATCTAGTCGGGCCTTCCTATGAGGGATCTTACCAAAATTTGTGGAGAAGGGAATATGCTGTGGTAGGCTTACATCGATGACTATCTCATGGGTGATATCGGGAGGGGAAATCGATTCACGACAATGGCCATTATTGGCCAAGATAGAAACGTTTGGCTTCATAGTGATAGTGGGTAGCTTGGAATGCATTATTGTTGTCTCTTTTTTAATGTTCAATCATGGTTTTCATTTGTTCATTTCAAGAAAAAGATATGGAAATGACATCGAAGCCTAGAAATTATTGCTTCATTGCATGGATCATGAGAACCTGTGTTGAATTACTTCTCTCCCTCTAAAGATAATCTTCTATTCTCGTTGGATTGGTATCGACAGTGCCCTTGATGGTGACACGCTTTTCTATATCAATTCCAATTTGGATAAACTATGGATATTGTTTTCGCATTCCTCGACCTACAAATCAAATTACAAGCAATGTACAAAATTGTTGTCGTAATTCAAGGAGGGTCTTTCCATGGGGATATTTATAACCATATTCATTTTTTCTGTTATAACAAGA
The DNA here is from genome assembly GCA_001517045.1 of Pseudotsuga menziesii. NCBI lineage: Eukaryota > Viridiplantae > Streptophyta > Pinopsida > Pinales > Pinaceae > Pseudotsuga > Pseudotsuga menziesii. Next base: position 339,965 of record LPNX010510210.1, read on the forward strand.
TTTTTGTTGTAGACACCATATCCATTCTCAAGTTGAATTTAAAAAGGATATCAACTATCACAGATTGTTCCATTCATATTCTTGGGTATTATTTAAAAGAATTTTCTCATCAAAATTCATGAAGAATAAAGATGAATAAATGGATCATATTTCAAGCCACTTACCATCCAACAACATGCAGTAATTCCACTAGGAGAAAAATGGGTAAGTTAATTTTCTGGCTTTCTCTGAAATGCTGTTAAATCACAGAAGCAATGGGTATCCGAATGGGCATGTGGAAACAAATCCACGATGGTGGTGTATTTCACACCAATAACTATCAAAGGGCAATTAAATTTCTCAAGCTGTGATATTGGGTGCAAACTCCACTCTTGTATGGCTCAGATCTTATTGAAATCCAGATAAATGCTCCATATTAATTTCACAGTGTCAAAGAGTTGTTGGTTTATTGTTCTAGAACTCAACGAAATCTTGTGTTCATGGAAGAAGATGAGTTAATGCGCACTCTCATATTGATGAGAAATGTTGTGCCTAGATATAAGCATATTAATGAACATCCAATGGATCCTCAAGCTGATATGTGGTCCGATTTTTTGTTGAATACAAGTATTGTAGACTTGGGGAAGGAAGATCTTTTTCTCTTTGTTGGTAGAAATTCTGATCCAAATTTTAGGGGGCATATGGTCTAAATTCAGATGGATGAGTCATAAAAGCATTAAATGGAGAGGCCACCCTCTCCCAGTCATCATAAAACATTAAATTGAGCATTAAATGGAGAGGCCACCCTCTCTCAGTCATAATAAAACATTAAATGGAGAGGCCACCCTCTCTCATCTATGGTAATTGACAGCCCATGGTTTTGTTCCACGGTATGGATTCAAGGCACATTGTACCCACATTGTACCTCTCTCATCCATGGTATTTCACAACCCATGGTTTTGACTCATGGTATTTCCCCAAGGCACATTGTAATAATGTTATAAAAATGCTCTATTCCTTCTCAATAAAGCATTCAAGGATTTTAGGAATCCTACATTATCTTACTCTATTGAGTTATTGGGTTATTGGTTCTGAGTTCTTTTCTTAATATGGTTTGAGAAGTGAGGCTCAAAGAACTCTCTTTGAGCCTCACCCCTCCATGTGACATATTTACTTTATGTTTCTCTGTTTAGGCTATTCACAGCCCAAATCTTGTTGTCATGTATTTCTCACGACTTGTCCATTATGTTATCTCTTCTCCTCCTCTCTTGGCATCCAAGCCTTCCGGGTCTCAGCCCCCAAGATCCAGACCAGTGGTATCAAAGAAATATGCTCTTTGATTGTATCTTGGGGCATGTTCTTGATGAGGTCTGGGTATAGAGAGTTTGGTCTCGAACTAGTTTCACTTGATCACTCTCGTTGTCCCAAACGACCTCCCATGGTGAAAGAAAAGAGAGACAACGAAGCAGGAGATCCTATCAAATCATTGCTCGAGGAATCCCTCGCATGACAGAGGAACGAGGTGATGGATAGTTTCACCCAAATCCTTCTATGAATGTCAGCAGCAACATGTGCATCTTCAACGAGCAGCCGGTTCGGGGATGCAAATCCCTTCAAGGTATATGTTAACTTTTATATTCCTTCATTTGAATTCTAGATCGATGCAGATGCCCTACACAATTGGTTGAATGTTATAGAAGGGTATTTCTTTGTCCATAATTTCTCTGACAGGGAAAATATCACCTTAACACTTGTGAAGGTAGTCCCCCATGTCCAAAATTGGTGGGGTACTTATTGGGAGCAAAACTCACCAGACCTGTCTGGACTATTTGAGACAAATCCCACTTGGGCCTCTTTCCTAGATGCCTTCAAGGAGCAGTATTACCCTGTGGGAAACTATGATGACCAGTACACCAAATGGACCATTCTACGTCAAGAGAGGGACCAGATGGTGTTGGATTACACCAACAAATTTCATACCTTGCACACAAAGTTGAGTATTAAGGACTCTTAGCAACACCTGATTCTAAAATATCACAGTGGTCTACATCGGTACATCCGAACTGAGATGGACTTTCTTGACATCTCTTAACTTGGATCTTCCTATCGGTATGCTATCAAAATCGAGGAGAAATTTTGACAAAATAATAAGTGAGACTCTAGACTTGCAAATCCACCGCAAAAGCAAGGCAAGGGAAACCTTGACCCGTAGAACACAACAAAAGGAAAGGACAACCAGTCCCCACCACAAGAATAGAAGGGGGATGTAAATATAAAGAAGGACACTGGGAAGTGGTGCGAATTTCATAAAATCCCTTTGCACAACACTGATGAATGTCGCTCAAAGCAGTCATTGGTGGCCAAGATCAAATATTTAGAATCAGATCTCGATTGTGATTCTGAACCCAATGCCATAGTCACATACAATGGGAGGAAAATCATTGATGCAGAACCCACTTCCATTGTTGCTACCCCATAGATTCAACTAGAGGATCCTGAAGAGTCAAAGGTAGAGGAGCACCTCTTCCACTTATAGATGTGGGTGAAGGGAATCCCACTACATTTCGTTGTTGACAATGGCATCCAAAAGAACCCGATCTCAGCAGAAGTCTTCCAGATATTGGAGCTTCCAACAACACCACACCTGCAACCCTACAACATCAGTTGGCTAAGCCAAGGATGAGGTATCCACATTAGTCAACAATCCCTCCTACCATATGGCATCAATCCTTTCAAAGACGAGGTACTGTGTGATGTGTCCCCACTTGAATTCTATGTTGTTCTTTTAGGACAACCATATATGTGGAAGCATCATGTTGTATATGAGTCACGGCCTTGCAGTGTCATTATTACTTTGGGAGGAAAAATCTATTGGATACCAGAGACAATTGCACCTAACACAGTCTCGCAAGGTAGGAAGATAAGCTCCCACATCAGAAAATTATTCCTCTTCACAATTGTGTCTGCAGAAGAACATCATATTACCTCCACACCCTCAGCAGAGGGTATATATGCTCATTAGACACAAGAAGAAAATAGATTCATTATTTCCTCATCCATCCGAGTTCCTCTACGATGCAAGGCCACGCATTCAAGGTGCTCCTCCAAAGATGCCAAAGAAAAGCATCATCATCACTTCAATAAATGTCGCACCAGGAGATCAACTCAACACACAATTCGAGATATGATACGAGATTCAACGTAATGGATACCATTGCTTCCTAAGGAGGGAGGATTGATCTAGATGGAAACCGGTGGCCACCCACCTATTCCACTGGCTCAAAACAATTGTCCATTGTGGCAGTTTCCTAGTTATTTTTCTATGGTTTTTCGGGACCCAAACTTCTAGAGCTGTTTTGAGGCCCTAAACGATGTTTTTTGGCTATTCGGGTGGCCAAATTGTTTTCTTTGGCATGCATTTGGCCACAGTAGAAATTTGTAAATCTTGGATAGACCTTTCCAATGAGTTATCGAGTGCCCAAATCAGAGATCGTATGCAAAAGTTATGCCCCCAGGAAGTTGATTGTTCAACTTACCACCTTGGGGCCGCAAAATTTATGACGGTTCATCTTCTAGGGTTATGTTTTGTACTTTTGGGGTTCTCACCCTCGTCTTTATTATAAATAGGACCCTTTGGCCTCATTTTGTATTAAGCTAGGGGATTAGATTTCAGTCTTATTCCTATTTCTGGTTCAAAGAATGGCATTGAGAATGCAAAATTATTTTACTTACTAGGAGCAGATGATACATACAGGAAATTCCAAGTTAACTATTATAGGCAGAATTGGGATTAAAAATTCAAAATTAAAGCAACTAGGCATATTTTTTAATGAAAATGACTCTTTTATCCGTTAATTTCAAGCATCTGTTTCCACCAAACCAAGATGAATTTTAAGATAATGAGAGAGGTTTTTCTTCAGAACATGCTTATCTACAATAAACTCTCTCCTATTTTACATAGGTATAATGGTTTAGGATATTTTAATTCATATTCACATGGCATTTGTCCATAAATTTAATTTTGATGTCTAATTCATCAAATTCAAAAGTATATGCCGAGGGGCTGGAGAGGAATATAGCATGATGAAGACATGGGTGTTGTTGGGAACATGGTCATTTAAATAAAACTCTCTCATATTTCACACAACTATCACCATTTGAGATATGAAGATGGAGATTTTAGGCCTATTTTTCAGCAGTTCGCTTCCTGAAATGAAGCAAATCAGTTGTAACTGTTTCTATTTTTAGAGTTTAGTTAGATTTTGAATTTAAGCTTGAGTAAATGTAGTTTTGCTATAAATTTAGATGTAATAGATAGATATAGGGTTGGATTTTCAATAGAATAGAGGCTCTTCATTGTAATAGGTTTCATTTTTTCAGACATGAATAAAATTGCGGAGGAGGAATTTTGAAGTTTCCATGGCAGGGATTTCTTGTGCCATCATTTTCCTTAGTAAGTGATCTTTTGATGTGATTTTTTTTCCTAATTTCCCACTCCATTTTTTCTTTGCTTTCATTTTTGAACAAAATTTTATGGGCTAGAATTCATCTTGCATGCTCTAGGTTCATTTTTCAAGTGTTTTCAAAACAATTTTATGCTAAAGTTTTACAGAATTCACCCTATCTAGGTGCTCTGTTTTATGGACTATCTTCCTTGTCTTCTGATCAACCTGCAAATGCCTCAATACTGAGGAAATGGTGTCTACCTTGCTTCTATCCATAATCCTTTCAAACCCTTAAATCCGGCACCTCAACTCATGTTTGATTTTTTACTCCATTTCCCAATGGTCTCCTCCATGACTGTCCTACCAAATATTTAAATAAAAACTCGTCCTCTCAGAAATCTGACCTTCTCAATGTCATTGATTGAATACCCTGATTAAGAAGGCTTTGTAAATATTGAGAGATCCCTCTATGATTGTATTAGGTTAGAAATACAGTATAAAGTGGTTATGTGGTTACCTCAGGATTTCCTTGAGCAATATGAACAAAAAGAACTTGCCCTGCCTTCCAATTCTGATTTTTGTGAGAAAAAAAATAATCTACCTAGTGATGTAAAAGAAGAGGGCTATACTAATTTGTTTTCTGAAGATTTCAATCAACCTGTCACAAATTTTGTTCGTGATGGGATTAAAAATTATTTCAGCCTTCCTATATATGATAAGTATGAGGAGGACTACTTGGATATTGTGTCTAAAAAACCGACTGAATATTTTGCAAATTCTAGGACAATTAATGGAAAAAATATTATTCCAATTCATGGTCAAAAGTTTGAAAACATAATGGATAGTAAGCATGCTGAAAGTGACTATTTTCCATTATGTTTTTCTTCATTTGAAACTTTGAAACAAAGAATTAAATTATCTAATATAAAACATAAGTTTGAGACAATGGAGAATTTCATAAATGTTTTTGAAATTGATGATGAAAAAGAAGGGCAATTGTGCAATCAATCCAAACATTTAGAAAAAACAAAAGATTGCAATGAGGAAGTGAAGCACCAAAAAGAAAATCAAGGTTATTTTTCAAATTCAGAAATTTCATGTCAAGAAGGACTTTGTTTGCTTGATTCTATTGGAGAAAAGAATGATATTTCTGTTGAAACATATAAAGAAGATGAGGTTTTAAATTTATAAATTTTAAATGAAGTAGTGGATGTATCAGTTGAAAGTTGTCATGAACATTCCTTGCATGGTTTTTTTGAAGATCAGTTTGATAGTGTGCAAGAGAATTTGTTGTTTGAGCATCCTTTTGATGGTAAACAAATGACAGAGTATGCTGCAGGTTGTCATATTTCTTATGACCCAGTTGCTGAATATATGGAAAAATTTTGCAGTGATAATGGTTGTTTATGTGTTTGCCGCAAATTTCAAGTCTTTTATCATACCTTTTTTCCATTATGCTCTTATGTTAGGACTTTGAACAAGCATGATGAGAAAGCTAAATTATTGGCTCAATTGCTTGATTGGCTTCATTGGAAGTCATACTTTACTTAATTGGGAATTTGTGCTCAATAAAATAGGGTTATAGGTAGGTGTAAATACACTCAACATGGCGAGCATTTCTTTCAGCAGTTTTCAGTTTGTTTCCTGTTCACAGTTTTTTCAATCTTCATAGGATGGGTGGGTGATAGGTGACAAGTTACATGTTACAGTAAGGATTGATTACAGGTTGACATGGATTTGTGTGCAGATTGGTTTCAGTGGCTAGTTGCGAGTCAGAATAGGTTGTGGATTTTAGAGAAGGATTGGGAGTAGCCTAATGGATCAGGAACTTGGTCTACGAGGTTCTTTTCCATATCGCAGGGAGGAAAACATCCCCAAGTGGAGCTAGTTGTTAGCACTATTTTGTTTTTGCTGAAGATTGCATTATCATCATATAAATTTCAAAGTTTCATTGGTGATCTAGCAGTTGCAAGGTTTTTCTTGGTTGAATAATACATGGAATTTTCCCAGGTTATGCTCTTATGTTCTGACTTTGAACAAGCATGATGAGAAAGTTAAATTATTGGATCAGTTGCTTGATTGGCTTCATTGGAAGTCATACTTTACTTAATTGGGCATTTGTGCTCAATAAAATAGGGTTATAGGTAGGTGTAAATACGCTCAACATGGCGAGCATTTCTTTCAGCAGTTTTCAGTTTGTTTCCTGTTCACAGTTTTTTCAATCTTCAGAGGATCGATGGGTGATAGGTGACAGGTTACATGTTACAGTAAGTACTGATTACAGGTTGACATGGATTTGTGTGCAGATTGGTTTCAGTGGCTAGTTGCGAGTCAGAACAGGTTGTGGATTTTAGGGAAGGATTGGGAGTAGCCTAATGGATCAGGAACTTGGTGGACGAGGTTCTTTTCCATATCGCAGGGAGGAAAACATCCCCAATTGGAGCTAGTTGTTAGCACTATTTTGTTTTTGCTGAAGATTGCATTATCATCATATAAATTTCAAAGTTTCATTGGTGATCTAGCATTTACAAGGTTTTTCTTGGTTGAATAATGCATGGAATTTTCCCAAGTTCGCAAGAAGAAGGGTTTCTAAAGATGTTTTGGGCAAAAAGAAAAGGAATTATTTTTACAATTGGAAAAGAATAATTCATTATAGATAAAAATATAGCTTTATATTTTTAATCTTTTAAAATATGACTTTGTGTTTTTTTAGCGAAAGCATATTTAAATAAAATCAAAAGTCTATTTGGCTCAATGCCTCTCAACACCGAGAGCTATCTTGGAAATCCATTTAAACACCTGTTGCCGCCACCAAATCCCAAGCACACAACACCCAAAGAATATGCATTCCTTTGTTCCTTGCTATGTATTAAAACATATAAGGTATATAAATGGCAAAAAGACTTGTTTTCTTTTGCATGTGGGATAATTTTCATCTTGCCAAAATATGCATGACTCATTTTTCAGTGAAAGGTGTTGTTAATATATATATATTTTTTCATATGCTGGTTTTGATTAACAACCAAAGATGTTTCTGAATGTCGAGCTGGAGCTTAAATAAATAAAAAACTGAAAACACAAAAGGCTGCTAAGAGTATGTGCAAGGATATTAGGGATCTTGAACACTATTATAGTTTGCTTTGGCGGCCTTCGAATTGTAAGCAGCTTAGCGAGGAGGTTGTTGAAATTGCAGAGTCACGTGAGGTGGCGTTGAATTTTGTCACGGATTTTTACTAGATCAGGTTTTTGATGAAAAAAGCTTTTGAAAAGTTTGGAAAAGGTTTTATTTCATTACATTTCACAAATCAATACTCGTATGGTTTACATAGAAAGATGTTTAGGTTTAAGTTCTATCTTCAATCAGCTAGAAATATGGCTGATATGACATGTTTGATCACAATTGTACCATATTATATTGATCTTGTTGGGTGTTACAACCTAATCACTCAGGCTCGTGCCATGATGGTGTCCATTATTGGCAAATATAGAAGCGTTTGGTTCATGTTTGGTTTCAATGTGACATTGGGTGGCTTAGAATGCATTGCTACTGTCTCTGGTTTTTTGTTCAATCACGATTTTCATTCGTTCATTTCAAGCAAAAGATATGGCAATGATATTGAAGCCTACAAAGTATTGCTTCATTGCATGGCTCATGAGCACCTATGTTGTCTTTCTTCTCTCCCTCTTAGGATAATCTTCTATTCACCTTGGATTGGTATTGACAGTGCCGCTAATGGTGACACACTTTTCTATAGCAATTCGAATTTGGATAAACAATGGAAATTGTTTTCATATGCCTCCTACAAATCAAACAAGCAATGTACAAAGCTGCTGTCGTAATTCAAAGAGGGTCTTTCCATGGGGATATTTATAACCATATTCATTTTTTCTGTTATAGCAAGATTTTTTTTGGAGGCACCATATTTGTTCTCAAGTTGAAATTAAAAACGATAGCAACTATCAGAGATTGTTACATTCATATGCCTAGGTATTATTTAAAATAATTTGGTTGTTAAAATTCATCCAGAAGAAAAATGAATCAATGGTTCAGATTTCAAGCCACTTACCATCCAATAACGTGTAGTAATTTTGCTAGGAGAATAGTGGGTACATTAATTTTCTGGTTGTCTGTGAAATGTTGTTAAACCACAGAAGGAGTGGGCCGTTAGACGAGAATGTGGAAACAAATCCATGGTGGTGGTGAATTTCGCAACAATCCCTAGAACGAAGCAATTAAATTTCTCTAGCTGTGAAATTGGGTGCGAGTTGCACTCTTGGATGGCTTAGATCTTATTCAAATCTTGATCAATGCTCCATATTAATTTCGTAGTGTCAAAAAGTTGTTGGTTTATTGTTCCAGAACTCAGCAAATTCTTGTGTTCATGGTAGAAGATGAGTTAATGTGCATTCTCATCTTGATGAGAAACGTTGTGCCTATCTATACGCAGATTAATGATCATCCAATGGATCCTCAGGTTGATATGTGGTTCGATTTTCTCTTGAATACAAGCATTGTAGGCTTGGAGAAGGGAGATATTTTTCCCTTTGTTGGTACAAATTCAAGAGTTGAAGCACCAATGGTGAATGGAAGGATAAAGGTGCTATTATAAGTTCAGTAGATATTATTTCCAAGCATGCCAAAGTTATTAGGAATGAATGAAATGGTTTCAATGTTATTTTATTGAATGTTGCTCAAGCTAAGTGATTAGATCTCGATCTTATTCTTGGTTCTGGTTCAAAGAATGGCGTTGAGAATGCAAAAATTTGTTTTACTAGGAGAATATGATACATATAGGAAATTTCCAAATTAACTATTGTAAGCATATTTGGGATTAACAATTCAAAATTAAAGTAGTTAGGCAATTGTTTTAATGAAAATGACTATTTTAGTCCTTAATTTAAATCAATTATTTTCTGCAAAGCAAGATGAATTTTGAGAAACCGAGAGAGGTTTTTTTTTTCATACATGCTTATCTACAATAATCCCTCGTAGGTTTTACACAACTATTATGTTTTTGGATAATTTAATTCATCTTCACAGGGAATTTTTCCATAAATTTCATTTTCCTCTGTAAGTCATCAACTTCAAAATAATATTCCGAGGAGATGGAGAGGAATATAGAAAAATTAAAACATGGGCGTTGTATTAAACATGGTAAATTAAAAAAACATCTCTCATATTTCACACAGCTATCACCATTTGAGATATGCAAGTTGGGATTTGAGGCCTATTTTTCAGCAGGCTGCTTTCTGAAATGAAGCAAATCAGTTGTAACTCTTTTTATTTTTAGAGTTTAGTTAGATTTTGAATTTAATCTTAAGTAGATGTAGTTTTTCTTTAAATTCAAATGTAATAGATAGATATAGGTTTGTATTTTCAATAGCAGAGAGGGTATTCATTGTAATAGGTTTCAGTTTTCTAGACATGAATAAAATTGCAGAGGAATGTTGAAGTTTCCATGGCAGAGATTTCTTGTGCCATCATTTTCCTTTATAAGTGATATTCTGATGTGATTGTTTTTCCAGTTTTTCCACTCCATTTTGTCTTTGATTTCATGTTTGAACAACAGTTTATGGGCTAGAATTCATCTTGCATGCTCTAGGTTCATTGTTCAATCATTTTCAAAACAAATTTCTACTAAAGTTTTACAGAATTCACCCTAGCTAGGTGCTCTGTTTGATGGACTATCTTCTAGTATGTCTTGTGATCAACCTGCAAATGTCTCAATACAGAGGAAATGGTGTCTAGATTGCCTCTGTCCATAATCCTCTCAAACCCATACCTCCTACAACTCAACTCATGTCTGATTTTTTACTCCATTGCCCAATTGTCTCCTCCATGACGTTCCTACCAAATATTTTTAAAACAAACTTGTCCTATCAGAAATCTGACCTTCTGACTGTCATTGATTGAATACCTTAAGTAAGAAGTCTTTGTAAATATTGAGATATCCCTCTCTTATTGTATTAGGTCAGAAATACAGTTTACAGTGGTTATGTGGTTACGTCGGGGTTTCCTTGACACAACCCAAGAAAAATCTGAGTGCTAACATATTGGCGCTATTGCCGGGGACGAGGGTACAATCTTCCCTGGGTATGAATGACAAAGTTTCATATTTGATTGTTGATGGTGAATAATGATCAAACATCAAAAATGTTGTGTATCTTTCACCTAGCGACTCCATCTTCAAGAATCCAATTTCAGTGACTCCACTGGCGGCATGATCCAGAATCAAGTTTTCAAAGAGAACCGACATAATCTACTGGGGAAATGAGCTCACTGTAAAGACATGGAAAGGCATGATGAAAAGATAAGCTACTAAAGTTTCAGTTTTCTCCAAGACATCTTATCATTTCTTGTAATTTTTTTCCTGTCCTTTCTTAAGCTTGTCAAAATAATTTTTCATTTCCTATTGCATTCAAACCAAAACCATGGAATTACACCTGTTTATCCTTCTTTGTAAACTATAAGTATCTCTTCATCTTGTGCATGTGATTTTGATCAAGACCTTTTATTTGAACCACATGACATCAAGAAACAACCTTGTGAGCCTCATGATACCAAAGTTGATAGTACATCCTTACCACATAGCCCTGTTTCTTCCAAGATCCAAAACCGCTATAGGCCTCTTTACCTACCTCTTATCCTTCATGATTTTCCTACAAAACATTACAAGTTCCTTCCTAGATTTGATGGAGAATCCAAGAACTTTACAGCTGAGAAACATCTAGAATCCTTTGATCATTTCCTTGACCTCTTTGAAGTAGAGCATGATGATGTTTGTATGAGGTATTTTTCCCAATATTTCCAAGGACATGTTAAGGAATTGTTCAAACATTTGCAACCTGAATCTATTAGTACATGGGAAGAGTTTTTTGATATCTTTTTGAGGTTTTGGGGTAAGAGGAGGTTAGTGGACCAAATACTTTCAGAATTCTATTCTATGAAGAAACATGAAGGTGAAACCATGTCTAGTTTTAAAACGAGATTTGCAAGTTTTTATTACAATATGCCAAAATAAATTCAACCATTAGAAGGTGCTGCAAAATTGTATTATGCATCTAACTTTCCTCCCGAATTGTCTTTTCTTCTTTTGGAGAGAGTGTCAGTCACATTGCAGAACATGTTTATTGATTCATTATAGGTTGAAGACAATATTAGGATGTATAGGAAAGTTTTAGACCAAGATAGAGATAACAGAATTCAAGAAGAATTAGATTTGGTTGAGCAATTTGAACAAAAAGAACTTGCCTTGCCTTCAAATTCTGATTTTTGTGAGTAAAAAGATAATTATCCCAGTGATGTAAAAGAAGAGGGTTATACTAATTTGTTTTCTGAAGATTGTAAACAGGATGTCACAAATTCTGTTAGTGATGGTTTTAAAAAATATTTCAGCCTTACTATATATGATGAGTATGAGGAGGACTACTTGGATATTGTGCCTAAAAAACTAGCTGAAGATTTTGCAAATTTTGGGACAGCTAGTGGAAAAAATCTTAATGCAATTCATGGTCAAAAGTCTGAAAACATAATGGATAGTAAGCATGTTGAAAGTGACTATTTTTCATTATGTTTTTCTCCATTTGAAAATCTGAAACAAAGAATTAAAGTTTCTAATCAAAAATAGAAATTTGAGACAGTGGAGAATTTCATAAACTTTTTGAAATTGATGATGAAAAAGAAGAGCAACCGTGCAATCAGTACAACGATTTAGAAAAAACAGAAGTTTGCAATGAGGAATTGAAACACCAAAAATAAAATCAAGGTTCTTTTTCAAATTTAGAAATTTCATTTCAAGAAGAAGGATTTTGTTTGCTTGATTCTATTGGAGAAAAGAATGATATTTCTGCTGAAACATATAAAGAAGATGCAGTTTTAAATTCAGAAATTTTAAATAAAGTAGTGGATGTCTTGGTTGAAAGTTGTCATGAGCAGTCCTTGCATGGTTCTTTTGAAGATCGGTTTGACAGTGTGCAAGATAATTTACAATTTGAGCAGCCTTCTCATGGTAAACAAATGATAGAGTATGCTGAAGGTTATCATATTTTTTATGACCTAGTGGTTGAATATATGGAAACATTTTGTAGTGATAATGGTTGGTTATGTGTTTCCCGCAAATGTTAAGTCTTTATTATACCTTTTTTCCATTATTCTCTTATGTTCTGACTTTGATAAAGCATGATGAGAAAGCTAAATTATTGGATCAATTGCATGATTGGCTTCATTGGAAGTCAGACTTTACTTAATTGGGCATTTGTGCTCAGTGAAGTAGGGTAGGTTGGTGTAAATAACCTCAACATGGAAAGTATTTCTTTCAGCAATTTTCAATTTGTTTACAGTTTCAGCTTTAGTTACAAGTTCAGATTTGCAGTTCAAAGTTTTTTTCAGTCTTTAGAGGATGGATGGGTGACATGTGACAGGTTACGGGTTGGAGTAAGAATTGATTACAGGTTGACAGGGATTTGTTTGCATAATGGTTTCAGGGGCTAGATACAGGTCAAAACAGGTTGATGATTTCAAAGAAGGATTGGGATCAGCCTAATGGATTAGGCACTTGGTCTATGGGGTTCTTTGCTATCTCGCAAGGAGGATAGCATCCCCAATTGGAGCCATTTGTTAGCACTATTTTTTTTTGGTAAAGTTTGCATTATTGCCGTATAAATTTCAAAGTTTCATTGGTGATCTAGAAATTGCAAGGTTTTGCTTGGTTGAATAATGCATGGAATTTTCCCAGGTTTGCAAGAAAAAAGGGTTCTAAAGGAGTTTTGGGAAAAAAGAAAAGGAATTATTTTTACAATTGGAAAAAATTAATTCATTTTGGATAAAAATATGGCTTTATATTTTTAATCTTTTAAAATATGCTCTAGTTGGCACAAAGCCACTCAACACCGAGAGATATTTTGGAGGGCCAATTATACACCTACCACATCCACTAAAGCTCAAGTGATACGCTCCCAAAGAATATACATTCCTTTGTTCCTTGCTATATATTAAAACAACTAAGGTATATAAATGGCGAAAAGACTTGTTTCCATTTGCATGTGGGATAAATTTCATCTTGCTAAAATATGCGTGACTCATTTTTCAATGAAAGGTGTTGTTTAAAAAAAAAGATATTTTCATACACTAGTTTTGATTAACAACCAAAAAAGTTTCTGAATGTCGAGCTGGAGCTTAAATAAATAAAAAAGGGAAAACACAAAAGGCTTCCAAGAGTATGTCAAAGGATATTAGGGATCTTGAATAGTATTCCAGTTTGTTTTCGCCTCCGTTGAATTGTAAGCGGCTTAGCAAGGAGGTTGTTGCAATTGTGGAGTCACGAGAAGTGGCATTGAATTTTGTCACAGATTCTGTGCTAGATTGGGTTTTTGATGAAAAATCTTTTGGAAAGTTTGGAAAAGGTTTTATTTCATTACATTTCACAGATCAATACTCATCTGGTTTACATAGAAATATGTTTAGGTTTAAGTTCTCTCTTCCATCATCTAGCAGTATGGCTAATATGACATGTTTGATCGTAATTGTACCATATTATATTGATCTTGTTGGGTGTTACGAGCTAAGAAATCAGGCTCATGTCAAGGAAGAATCTGCAAAAACATAGTTTTGTTGGTCATTTTTTAGCATGATATTCTTTAGTTTTTGTCTTGAATTTGGTTGGGCCTGCCTATGAGGGATCTTACCAAAATTTGTGGAGAAGGGAATATGTTGTGGCAGGATTACGTCAATGACTATCTCATGTGTGAGATCGGGAGGGGGGTCACACAAAGGCTAGATCAACTAGATATCATAAGATTAGAAGAAAATTCAATAAACTTATGGAATTTTTTCTCAAAGGAGGGGGGTCATGTTCCTATGATGATGAGATAGTAGGAGAAATGGATATGCCGTTAAGGTACAAACACTTAGTGAAACAATGGGTGCCTTGGGATCTTCCTCAAGTAAATATTGATTTTTGTGGGAATGAGAGGATATATAGAATTGCACCGTCGTTATTACATGGATTGGGGTTGTTTTGCATGGATGGCATAAAGGTTGGATACGACAGATGCACATAATTAATGGAGTATGTTGGACCCTCTTACAACTACAGTGATTGGATGTGCCTGGTCCAATATACACGAAGTATGCATAGATATGGGTTGTCAACAAATTATATACAATTGAAAGACAAATATCAAAATAAAAGAGAAACGTTGTACATTGAAGGAAGGACAAAAACAACTAGTAATATTGCAGGGTTTATAAACAGTTCACAACCAGGGTCTACACTTAAGCAACCCAACTACATATTCGAGTCGCATGAAGGAAACCGTGTATTTTTATGTGTCATTAAATCAATAGCTGCTGACGAAGAACTGCTTATTAATTACAATTTCAATCATGTAGATACAAACATGGTTAGTATGGTTGTGGTACATCCAACAATGTAGCCAACTTTTTATTAATTATTTTAACATCTATAGGATTTTTTCATTGGCATATAATTATAATTTTCTATTAAATTTCCTATGTTGACTTCACAGAGAAGTGATGGGGGGATCATCACCATAGCAGAATGTGAGAGGAGTAGATGATCCGTGAGGCAACATGTATACATCAAAATGTTATGTTTTAAAATTGCTTTAGTGAATATTCTGGTTTCATTAGGTAATTTTTAGTATGTTTTTGATGCAGGGTTCTCTCAGGGGAACCTCCCTCTCTGTAGATATTAGTGGACCTAAATCAAGGCGGTAGGTATACATCGATATTTCCATTTTAAAAAGTTAGGATGGAAAAACAGATCTGTTGTTATGTATTTTCATTAGTATATTCGGTTCATTTATATAAGCTTATCTATTTTCCATGCAGATTGTTGATTAGGGAATCCAACCGACTATTGATCAACTGGATGCAGCATCGGGGCAACATGTAAACATGGTTTTCATTTTTCCATTTGAAATACTTTAAAATCATACACATGTATATCATGTAGTATACTGTTTATTTTGTTATGCATTTTTTCATTTTTATGTTTGCGTTCATGATGATAATGTTGTCTACTTTTTTTGCAGGTTGATGACCATGGAAATTCCCCAACTGTTGATTAGACGACTGGAGCCTCGAGGAAAACTGTAAAGTTAAATGTAATTCTACATTCTAAATACTTCAAAATTGTACACATATAAAACATGTAGCATAATGTTTATTTTTGTTATGTATTTTTTAGCTTTTACATATTGCGTTCATTGTGATAATGTTCTCTACTTTTTTGTAGGTGGCTGGTTGAGGTAAATCCCCAGCTGTTGATCAGACCACACCCTCGTCTAGGCATCAGGTAAACCTAGATTTAATCATATGAATCTATCATGATAGACAATTTTTGTTAATATAATTTTTTGCGTAGAATATTGCTTCAAAGACTAAGAAATGTTTTATATATTTCTGTTGCAGACAGGGGATTCAGTTTATGAAACACCAACTCAACACTCTTTACAGTTTGAGGTCTCCCAGTTGATGAAAGAAAATGAAATTAGTAGGTCTGCAGACCCGTTGATGGTGCTATAGAAGACCATGGAGAAACAAAATGAGGAACTGGTTCTTCTGACATTGACAGTTCCACAAACAGAAGAGATATAATCAAAGATTCAATTGTTGTTATAGAGATGTTGACAATTGCAAGTAAATTCCCGAATAATAATGTAAATTCATTTAGAACTTTATAATTTTTAATTTTATATGATATTGAACTTATAATACAATGGTTTGTATTTACAGGAGGTTATGCATCTTTACAGTGGTGGTCAGGGCATTGTTGGTCCTAGTGAGCAAACCACTCCACGTACACCATATACTTATCCCTTATTGTCTACTAAAAAATCGGCTACATGCTCTGTGACACCCCTGAGGCCAGCAGAGGGTACAACCGATGCTGACCGACCCACAACAGATGCTGCAGAAGAAGGGGTGGATGTAGGGTTCGATGGAGAGGTGGATTCATTTCCTGGATTTTCTCATGTCACTAGAACTGGTTCAATAGTGACAACATTTTTGGTGGACAAAGAACTCATTCCAATAAAGATAGAGAACATTCCAGGTGATTATAGATTATTTAATTTAGTTTTTATAATTTGTGTCTAATATACCGATGATATTTTTTAATGTTGACTAATGATGGCATTAATGTTTTGCAGGAAATGATGTATTTTATAAACATCTAAATTCTTTGTCCTTGGAAATATTCGGGCCCACCATTCGCACAGGATGGGACAGGCAGCAAAAATATTTAAAGGATGAGCTGACTAGTCGCTTGGTTGGTCTGTTCGGAAAAGATATCGAAGGTCCTAGAGAAGGATGGAAAACATCTTAAGATTGTCCGAGACAAGTATAGCGTTCACCTATTAAAGAACCCTAGGTATGAGCATCCTCCGATGATTCCATCTAGGGAGTGGAAAGCCCTGGTGGAAGATGAAAAAGAGAAGGGTCTAAGAAAAGCAGGAAAAATACCACCAGGAATAGGGAGGTATACAATACATTCCAAAATGCAATGGTAAGCCTTATTGTTATTAGTTTTTATATCAAATTTGGAACATCGACTATCATAATTCAACACTTGATTAGGATGTCGAACACATCTAAGGAAACCAAGGCAAGAATGGAAAAAATTGGTCAACCCAAGCTTGGGCCTGGGGGTTATTCGAACTTGGAGGCTCGATATGTAAGTATCGAAAACCCAAAACTGCATCCAAATAATATATTAAAAATTATTTTCGTTTTATTCTAGAAAAAACTAGAAAATTAATGACATTATGCAAATATGCAGGCCGACTGGTTCAAATAATTTCCCACTGAGGAAGACATGAAGCTTGTCTTTGAACATGGCTTTGACGCTATTGTTAAAAGCCGGAAAAGCTTATCTGGGAAGACTGCACGATCTTCTATTGATCCATCTGGTGCACAAGTATATAAAAACTATATAGTTTAATGATAATTTATTAATTCTCATGCAATTTATTCGTTATAAAAAATTAACATAAATTATTTATTCCTTTTTGAGAAGGAAAATAATGATCCTGTTCATGTCGTGGATGTAAACCAACCAGAAAAAGATCATGCTTCGATTCCTGGTAAGGAATTTATTAATATGCTACTCTTTTTTATAGATAATTGCAGATGATGAACATTAATTCTAATAGTACACAATTCAGCTGCAGAGCATGTAGATGCAGATAACACTTAACAGGTTGAGCCTGTACAGGATAATGATGAACATGCTAATGTTCCCATGCCAGGTAAAAAAACACCTTTGTAATGTTTATTTTAAATGAATTACTTGTATTTATAAAAATAAAAATAAATTAATGAAACATTTTTGACATTATTGCAGAAATTCATCGCCCCTTGCCGCATGTTCAACCTTGTGAGCAGTCTAGTAGGGAGATAGAGGATCGGATTCCGGAAGATGTGCTTATGACTAACTATTTAGAGAGAACAAAAGTAAAAAGGAACTGACTAAAGAAATTTTGAGAAATTCTTATTTATAATAAAAAAATTTACATGTATTTTTCCTCTGTTTCATTAATGAATGGTTAAATGAATGCTTTAATTAATGGTTTAATGCTTTTTTATTATCAACTATTGACTAAATGAATGGTTTAATGAAATTTTTTTTCAGCTTTTGAATGATTGGAACTTGTTACATATAGCGTTGAGAAACATTTTCATAGTTAAGAGGCAAGAAATGGAGTTTTGATTTAATCGATGGCCTTATATACATAGTGTTTTTGGTTCTCCATGTTTTATCAGGTGATCTATTATTAACAATTAATTTACTTGAATAGTTGAATAGTATTGTAATTTACAATGTAATAGTATTGTATTTATTTAGATTGGTTTTGTTATTTTCATAAACAAACAAATATTTATTTGATGGGTCCTAACATGAAATTATTGCAACAGGACAAAATTTGAAGTATGTTGAATGATGTTTTGAAAGGTAAAGCAGAAGAAGACAGTGCGAAGCTCCACAAATCAAGGTATAATTACGTTTTATTTTATTTTATTGAACTGTGTATTGGGTATTTATGAATGTACACACATGCACATTTATTTGATGATGGTGATTACCATACATTCAGGCGAACTTTGATCTATCTGATCTATAAAATTACCTTAAATAGGTTGGATCGACACCATATTCTCCAAGAAAGAAACCCATAAGTCTTCTACATATTTTATAGTGATGACCACATGCTTTGAAACCCTTGTATCATGATATGCAATAGTCCTTGTCCTCCTCCTTTAAGGGTTGTAACTGCTGAACATTCCCACTATGTAGGGTTGTAAATGTTGAACATTTCAGAAGAAATTTCAGGCATTCTCCACTTTAGTAAGCAAAGACTAAAGATTTCCACTCTAAGGAAGGTAATTTTGCATTTCTTAATTGGTTGGTTGTAGAATATTGCATTTCTTAATTGGTTGGTTATATAATATTGCATTTCTTAATTGGTTGGTTGTAGATCCTCCATGGTTTCCTTGTCCACTGTATCAAGGATTCTCTTAGCCATCAACCTGGCCAAACCTTGGCCACGAACCATTGTAGTTGGATTTAAATCAAGGTCTTAGTCCTGGATCTTGTTGATCCACCTACCCCTTGTCCCACTACTCTCCTATTGAAAATTTATATCCTTCACCATGGGATGAGGAATGTAGGCCACCGTCTTGGCATTCCAAAAGTGATCATGAAAGTAGTTAGGTGCCTTCACCAAGGCATAATCTTGTGTTTACATTGAGGCTGCGCTTCAACCTTTCCCCCTGAAGTGCATTGCTCATGAAAGTAATTGGTTTCTCACTCCCTTGTTGATTTTTTTGTAAGAAAACAACATAGAATTTGCTTGATATATATGCAAAGGCTTTCTTTGTGTCTTCTCTCCACTTATTCAAACTCGATCTTATAAAGATGATTTAACCAAAATATTTCCCAAAAAAAACAGGAAATGTTTCATCGTATTCAAGATTGGTTGTAACGAAAAGATTCAAAAACATAATTGGAAACAAAGGCATAAATGAGGTTTCAAAAAAATAATTGGAAACAAGGGCATAGATGAGAGGAGTATCATTTCCAATTCATATAAAGAGGAACAGAAGATTCAAGTCATGATCTTTCTTCAACATATTTGATATAGGCCTTCCAATGTTTGCAAAAATAGGAAAGGAAACACTTTACAGAATTGTTGAACCAAAGAAAGATTGAATGACTTGTTTTTTTTCGTAAAAAGAATCTCCTAGATGCCCTTCACTGTTTTAGCATCAATCCTTACTCCAAGATTGTGTTCCAAAATATTGCCTTCAAAGACCCCCAAGATGATTTTTCTGAATTCAGCGATATGCCCAAGGATTTGCACCTGTCAACAATCTTGCTAAGTGTCCAATATGATCATCCCTATTCTTTGAAAAAAAATGATATCATCTTGGTACACTGCTATGTACTCATTAGAGAAAGAAAAGTCCATAGTACATTGGAAAGTGGCTTTAGTAGTTGTCAATTCAAAAGGCATCCACACATATGCATAAGTCCACCAAGGGGTAGCGAAAGCAATTTTATATCTCTCATTAAAACAAAAATTACACAGATATGAAAAGGAAGGGTAGAGGGCATGAATGGGACAATAGCATGTCCCATTCCAGCAGTGATCAATCCTATCTCAAAGCATTAGTTATTTCTCAAGTCCATCATTTGTTGGGTAACTTTACTCATAGAAAAAGTTGATATCTTCTTTGGACCTATCCATAGAGCTTCATACAA
Organism: Pseudotsuga menziesii; assembly: GCA_001517045.1. Classification (NCBI taxonomy): domain Eukaryota; kingdom Viridiplantae; phylum Streptophyta; class Pinopsida; order Pinales; family Pinaceae; genus Pseudotsuga; species Pseudotsuga menziesii. The sequence goes on from LPNX010510210.1 coordinate 360,174, forward strand.
GTGGCCCATTGTGGGATTTTCCCATTAACTAAATGGAGAGCCTTTACCAAAATATTTTTGATTGAGCACACTTCCTCCACTCCTTTCTTTTCCCCATCAACTAAATGAAGAACCTTTACCAATTTTTTTTTTGATTGAGCACTCTTCCTCCACTCCTTGCCAAAATCCATCTTTTTTTATGAATTTTTTCTATAAGCACAACCATGCCACTCATCAGAAAGAAACATCTCTTCAGATTCAGTTCATAACAATTAAGAGACATGAGAGAAATGAAATTGGTGTCAAAAATGTGTAATTCTAGGGTGCACTGAACTCCTTGTTCCTTGTGAATCACCTCATGAGACTAAGGAAAAATGCATGGTTATATATGTATTTAGTCATGTTCATTCCTTGATCAATGGTTGCATTGAAAAATGTGAGTTTGCTGATATCCTCGAGCATCAATCGATGCAATGGTAAACACATGGAGTCGAAGAAAATGTGGGGTCCTTCTCTTGAATAATTCAGTCATTTATCCATGAAGTACTTGAGAGGCCGAGATGTTTAAGGATATTAAGGACATATTGCTATAATGTTCAACCTTGTGGGCTATTGGAAAAATGGTTTCCTAATTTTAACGGTGACATAGCCTCCATGTTTCTTATATATTTGACTTACATAAGTATATAAATGTTTGCATGTTACCCTTGTTGCACTTAACTTTTATCGAGTGAAAGAGTTAGATACACCATTCTGAAAAAAATCCACAATGAAAGGGCATGAGACTCCATCCTAGTGGGAAAGAGATAAGTTTAAATTTAACTGGGTTCATCTGAGTGTTATTTATTCTACACAACAAGGACAATATGTATTTATGGTTGTGAAAATGTTGGTCAAGTGGTTGTCTAATTGGCTAGTATAAATCCATTTTAATTCAACCAGCATACATGATTCTTGGCATTTATCGTAGTGCAGAAGAAAGATATTGAGTGAAAATGAGTTAAACAGGTGTTAAGGTATGTTCGTTGCTACATATTTTATTATGTGCTTAGTGCATAATCAAGATCTTGAGTGAAAAGAAGTTGCATAGGTGTTAATGTCTATTTGTTTCTACATATTTTGTTGTGTGCTTCATACCTTCCAAGGGGATTCTTAGATGAGTTAATGATGACTATAAAATTTTGTAAATATTAAAAATTAACCATCTTATTTGAACTTAAGCAACCTAAAATTGTGGCCATATAAATAATTTGAGAAACATATATAATACCTAATTGCAAAAATGGAGAATAACTAAAAAAGAATGCTAAGTGATCAAATGATAAAATGGGTTCCATGGAACTTTAGAGGCTTGACATGGATGGTATGTCATCATGTCGATGATCTTATTTTCTCTTTCATCTCCTTTTCCTTAAAGACAAGTGTAAACACGTTGTGCTCCAAAGTCTTTTTTGTGTGAAGCAGAAGTGGAAAAGGTTTCCTATACAAGACTAATCTAATTTGGGAATCAATATTTTGTTGTCTTCCTCTAATACTATTGAGAAAGTGTGAAATAACATGGGAATGCACAAAAGGTTAACAAGTTGTGATTTATGATGATGGTAGTGTATGAATCAAATGGGGGATTTGGACCCTATTTATATGTGTTAGGAATCGAACTGCATTAATTGTATAACAACCTAGGTTTCAACACTTAATTCCAGTTTTTTTACATTCTTAAGAGAGTGACTGGACTCACTTGCCCCCATAAGAAACTTTGGGAAATTACTACGACACTAGTTACAACTTTGTCATTTGCAAGAAAAACCATATATCATTAATTTTAGGGTCATGTTAGTGATTTAATTGTTAAAGTATACAGAGGTGTAAATTCCATACCTACATTTGTATTTTAACTTGTGACTTCAAAAGAGGAAACACATGTTCTTAATCATTAGGCTTGCTCAAGTTGTTATATTTGCACTGGTTGACCTGTTTTTAGCTACTTTCAATCACAAACTATGGCATGGAGAGATTTCCCAGTTCATAATTTTGTGATGGGGTCTTTGTTAAGTGGTATTGAAAATATTTAATATATCACAGTTCTCCACTATTTATGGTACATGGCCCTATGTTGATTTTGTTGTCTTCTTGTTATTCATATTGGTTAGAAGGATGAGAACTTGAGAATTTTGCGATATGCCATCCTACACAATCCAATCATAGAATATGTGCTCTGAAATGGTTTATTGTAACATAATAGCTTGTTGGGTTTCATTTATGAATATGGACATGACAAGTACACAATTCTTCAATTGTCTACATACATGTGATATCGACAATTATGATATATACAAGTTTCCATAGAGGTTCTGCTTCAACAATGAAGATGGTGGCCTTGGTGGCATTTCAGGCCACCAACCAAGGTTTAATTATTTACGAGTATGAATAAGCAGCTAGGGTGATGAGTTGGATGGAATATTATTTCCAAAAAAAACCCCCTTCCAATTGCAACAAAAACCACAAAGATATAAACACAATGGTGGGTCTCATAAATGGAAATGTAAATTGGTGATGTTGCATTTTCTGGAAGTTATACCCGGATACCCCTATATATCAATATCTTCTTGGTACAATAGGTCCTAAGCTCAAGGTCTAATTATTTAGGTCATACACTAGAATTTGTGGATTATATGGCAATTGCAGTTAGTTCAATTTCTGGTTAGTGTTTACACACTTCAAGGGCTTTTCAAAGTAGTCCCTCAACTAAAGAAATGACAATGATGCTTACATTGCAGAGGCATCTCAATAACCAGGGTCATATATGATATTACTGACAATGATGTTCAACAATTGATGGTGACTTATGTTTTGTCCACTTGTCCTTTGAGTTCATGCTTTTAGTTGTCATTGTTCAGTATGGCTGTAATGTATCAATGTTTTTTATTGTGCATGTCTTTGTATTTCGTATAGATATTGTGGACTGTGTGAGTGGACATTGATTGAACATTGTGTTTTAATTTTCACAACTAATAAGAAAATCAATGACTTGTTCAACATAGTAAATGTGGAATTTGATGCTTGTTTATCTATCTTATTCCTTGATGATAGATATATAGGAATGCATGGTTATTGTTTCTCATGTTTATTTTCTGTATGTTTTAACTTTTAGCATCTCATGTTCCCTGTATCCCATTGCATACTCTGAAATGTGAGGGGTTTTAACATTCCTTAGTTTCACCTATTGTTCCCCTCATTTCTACACATTATGTTAAAAACTTAATGTAGCTGTTTCTTGATTATGCTATTTTGATTTAGACTCTAACTTCATTTTAAATTGGTACAATTATCTCGGAAATGGAGTCATCATGTTACAACGATCTTGTTCTTTGCATTTGGATTGTGGTCATCATGGGAAGGATTCACAGAGAAAGGGTGTTTTTTTCTTACAGCTATTTCTCTTCTCTTACTATGAGATTGTCTATCTAAGGTTTTTGATAAGTTTTTGTTGTTCTATGCATACTACGGTGGGATATTTTTCTTGCAGAGAGTTAGAAGAGTTGGTTGAGGTGGAAGCTAAGCTGGTTAGTTATAGATTTATCACATTTTTAACTAATTAGTCATGTGAATTTTAGTTAACTGGTAGTTGATTCCTTCAAAACTACTCTATTCTCAATTCATGCACAAAACTACTCAATTCTCAATTCGTTCTCGGGGGTATTTTGTATGTTTCTTTAAGGATATGCATTAGCAATGAAGGATCCTCTGTTTATACATTAAATTTTAAGATGGATCATCAATGGAATCAGATATCTATAATTCTTCTGTTAGATACCGAAGATTTAACTTTACCAAATATTTGTCAATCAATGATCTCATGCTAGTGTAATAGTAATGTTTGATATGTACGGATAGAAAACTTATGTTTGTATGAGGTTTTTTGCAAGTTAATTATCTCATGCAACTAATTTGAAAATTAATGGCTTTATCCATTTCCTCATTGTAGACGACATACTCTTTGTAGAGGGGTTATTCAACTACTAGTGAGTTGATTGACTTTCAAATGAAGCTTGTAGTACCGTGAACTATTTTGCATTTATTTTGGATATGCAAATGGTTTGATATTCTTAAACCTTTTCTAACTTCTGAAAATATGAAATAGAGTTGGAGAAATTACACAATGACATTAGAACTTTGAGTAACAATAAAACCATTGATTCGAAGACCGAGGCTAAAACATAAAAGTGAAGGTTGAAGCACATAATTTTTTTTAAATGCAACATTCCTCTTTCATAGGTTTTTTACTAATATGACATATTTTTGCATGCTTATCACTAATTAGAAGGGTTGTGCAATGTATCAATTTGACCTCTTTATCTATGCCATAATTGTTTAGAGTGTTCCAGTGCATCCTAGGTAGAAAACACCTCTTCTCCAATATTTTGGGACTCTTCTGAAAAGTGGAAAGTTGAATTCCTTTGAGTTATTGGAAATTTCATGACTAGTTGGAAATAATAACAAGAAAAACCTATTAGAGAATTGACTTGTTGAGAACAAGCTAGAGTGCAGTGAGGAATTGGGAGATCTTTTGAAGGTGAAATTTAGTGTTGTTATTTAATGTGGTATCTCATCATATGCTTAGATATCATCTCTATAAATATTTTGACAAGGTGTTTGTGGTGATATAATCTGTGCTTGTATACCAATAGAGTGTGACTGCAACTTATTCTTAGAAGCTAAGAAAATTAATGACTACAGTCTTTTATTTGGTGTTCACATACAAGGTCCTCATTTTCCTGCCAACTTTTCACCACAACATTCTTCATACATGCCTCATTCAATTGATGCAACTTTTGAAATGTCGAAGTTTTAAGGTAAGCCCCTTACATACAAAAGAGACGTGATTTCAGTGATTCCAATGATCCCCTTACATCTACTTATCTGTTGAATATTATTCGTATAATAATGTTTTTAGATGCTTCCCAAACATAGTTTAGGATCTCTTATTCCTCCACAATGGCCTAGAAATCCCGAATGTACAATGAGTAATTTATTTTTCAATGTTTTCTTTTTCATATATACATTTATGTGTGTATGGGTTTCATTGTTTTTAATAGTTAATTCCCCTTTCTTTATCTGTTTAGTGATGAAAAATTAATCCTCTGGGTGGGAGATAAATAGGAGATGATAAATGGGTGTATGATTTTTTTTAACTATACATAAGCCCATTGGTTATCCGATGCTTTGTGAAGATTGTTCGACGAGGTTGCCATAGGCCTAACAAGAGCGATCCGTCAGATGTCGTCGACAAACCGACTAGCACTCATTGGTAATCTGATGCTATGTGAAGATCGACCGATGAGGTTGGCATAAGTCCGGCAAGAACGATTCGCTGAACATCATCGACAAACCAATTAGCACACGTGAGATATTCGACGGTATAAGCCCAAAATTCGACGACATAAGCGTGAAATTTTACAAATGAACTATCTCAGATTCGACAAAGATAAGTCAAATTTTCGACAGAATGGGAGTCAAATATTCGACGTCATAAGCTCGAAAGTTTACAAAGAAATTGTCTCATATTCGACAAAGATAAGTCGGATTTTCGACAATATGGGAGTCGAAAATTCGACGATGAATGATGTTGACAAGTCGACAGGGTTTGGCATGTGGTCGAATATCCGATGACATGGCACTGACGAAAAAAATATTGTGGTTGTCGAATTACCGATAGGATTCTGTCGAATTTCAAACATGGAAGCCGTCGGATTTTGGGCTCAAATTATGTTGTGAAGATAGCAACGTTTTGTTTCAAAGTGATAGCGGGTATCTTGGAATGCATTGTTGTTGTCTCTAGTTTTTTTTTCAATCATGGTTTGCATTCGTTCATTTCAAGAAGAAGATATATCAATGACATTGAAGCCTAGAAAGTATTGCTTCATTGCATGGCTCATGAGAACCTGTGTTGACTTACTTCTCTCCCTCTTAAGATAATTTTCTATTCGCCTTAGATTGGTATTAACGGTGCCGCTGATGGTGACACGCTTTTTTGTAGCAATTCCAATTTGGATAAACAATGGATATTGTTTTCGCATGCCTCATACAGATCAAAAAAGCAATGTACAAAGCTCCTGTCGTAATTCAAAGAGGGCCTTTCCATGGGGATATTTATAACCAAATTAATTTTTTATGTTATAGCAATATTTTTGTTGCAGGCACCATATGTGTTCTCAAGTTGAAATTAAAAAGGATAGTGGCTATCAGAGATTATTCCATCCATATGCCTAGGTATTATTTAAAATAATTTGCTCGTTAAAATTCATGCAGAAGAAAGATGAATCGGTGGTTCATATTACAAGCCACTTACCTTGTAACAACGTGCAGTAATCCCGCTGGGAGAATAGCGAGTAAGTTAATTTTCTGGTTGTTTGCGAAATGTTGTTCAACCACAGAAGGAAAGGGTCGTCAGATGGGAATGTGGAAACAAATTCACAGTGGTGGTGGATTTCGCACCAAAAATTAGCACGAAGCAATTAAATTTCTCAAGCTGGGAAATCAGGTGTGAGGTCTGCTCTTGGATGACTCATATCTTATTCAAATCCTGATCAATGATCCATATTAATTTCACAGTGTCAAAGAGTTGTTGGTTTATTGTTCCAGAACTCAACGAAATCTTGTGTTCGTGGCAGAAGATGAGTTAATTCGCACTCTCATATTGATGAGAAACGGTGTTCCTGTCTATAAGCAGATTGATGAACATACAATGGATCCTTGCACTGATATGTTGTCTGATTTTCTCTTGAATAGAAGCATTGCAGGCTTGGAGAAGGGAGATATTTTTTGTTGGTACAAATTCAAGAGTTGAAGAACCAATGGTGAATGGAGGGATACATATGCTATTATAGCTTCAGTAGATATTATTTCCAAGCATGCCAAAGTTATTAGGAATGAATGAAATGGTTTCAATGTTATTTTATTAAATTTTGCTCAAGCTGGGGGATTAGATCTCGGTTTTATTCAATAATGGCATGGAGAATGAAAAATTAGTTTACTTACTAGGAGTAGATCATACATACAAGAAATTTCCAAATTAACTATTGTAAGTAGAATTGGGATTAACAATTCAAAGGCAATATTTTTAAGGAAAATGTCTATTTTAGTCGTTGCTTTTAAGCAATTGTTTCTGCCAAACCAAGATGAATTTTGAGAAACCAAGAGAGGTTTTTATTCATAACATGCTTATCTACAATAAAATATCTCATTTTTTACACAGGTATTATGTTTTAGGATAATTTAAGTCATGTTCATAGGGAATTTTTCCAAAAATTTAATTTTCCTATCTGAGTCATCAACTTCAAAAGAATATTACGAGGATGGAGAGGAATATATCAAAATGAATACATGGGTTTTGTGAGGAAAATGTTTAGTTATAAAAACCTCTCTCACATTTCACACAACGATCAACATTTGAGATATGCTAGTGGGGATTTGAGGCCTATGTTTTAGAAGTTTGCTTCCTAAAATGAAGCAGATCAGTTGTAATTGTTTCTATTTTTAGAGTTTAGTTCGATTTCGAATTTAAGCTTGAGTAGATGTAGTTTTGCTATAAATTCAGATGTAATACATATATATCTAGGGTTATATTTTCAATATCAGAGAGGCTCTTCATTGTAATAGGTTTTAGTTTTCCAGACATGAATAAAATTGCAGAGGAGGAATGTTGAAGTTTCCATGGCAGATATTTCTTGTGCCATCATTTTCCTTAGTAAGTGATCTATGATTTGATTATTTTTCTAGTTTTCCCACTCCATTTTGTCTTTTCTTTCATGTTTGAACATCCGTTTATGGGATAGAATTCATCTTGCATGCTCTAGGTTCATTGTTCAATCATTTTCAAAACAATTTTCTGCTAAAGTTTTACAGAATTCACCCTAGCTAGGTGCTCTGTTTGATGGACTGTCTTCCTTGTCTTATGATCAACCTCCAAATGCCTCAAGACCGAGGAAATGGTGTCTACCTTTCCTTTGTCCATAATCCTTTCAAATCCCTACCTCCTGCAACTCAACTCGCGTCTGATTTTTTACTCCATTACCCAATGGTCTCCTCCATGATTGTCCTACCAAATATTTTTAAAACAAACTCATCCTATCATAAATATGACCTTTTGACTATCATTGATTGAATACCCTGAGTAAGAAGGCTTTGTAAATATTGAGAGATCCTTCTCTGATTGCAATAGGTCAAAAATATAGTCTAAAGTGGTTCTGTGGTTACCTTGGGGTTTCCTTGACACAACCCGAGGAAAATATGAGTGCTAACACCAAAAGTAAAGAAGATTCCAACCTCTACTATAAAGCTGAGGGTGATGGAATTATTATATTACTACTGTATGCAGATGATCTATTCTTAACAGGAGAAGATAACCCCATGAATGAATGTAAGAAGAAGCTTGCTGCAGAATTTGAGAAGAAAGACCTTGGAATGAGGCACTATTTTCTTGGTCTTGAAGTATGGCAATATCCAGATGAGATTTTCCTAAACCAAGGAAAATATGTAGTATAAATCCTAAATAGATTTGGGATGATAGATTGCAAGTCTATGACTACTCTAATGACAATAAATTTTAAGCTATTGAATGATGACACTTCAGAAATAGTAGATGCCACCTTATAAAAACAGATTATTGGTTCTTTAATGTACTTGACCAATACAAGACCAAATATATGTTTTTTGTAAACAATCTAAGTCAATATATGGGGAATCCCAAACATATTCACCTAGTAGGAGCAAAACATGTGATGAGGTATCAAAAGGGTACTTTAGATTATGGTCTCATATATGCATCAAATGGAGAGATCATATTACATGGATTTACTGATTTAGATTGGGAAGGAAGTGTCGATGATAGAAAGAGCATTTCAAGATGTTGTTTTAGTTTGGGATCATGCACGATCTCATGGTTCAGTAGAAAGCAATCAAGTATTTCACTTAGCATGACAGAAGCTGAATACATTGTAGCATGCTCAACTTTTAGCGAAGCAATATGGCTTCACAATATGTTGACATGATTATTTAATGTAGAGATACATGTTGCTAATATCCCTTGTGATAATCAGAGTTTTATTAAGATGACAGAAAATCTAGTGTTTCATGACAAGTCGAAACATATCGAATCTAGATATCATTACATCTGGGATATGGTGCAGAAGGGAGATGCAAAGCTCAAGTATATTCCTGCAGAGGAACAAGTGGAATATGTGTTGACAAAGCCTTCATCTCGTGTAAAGTTTGAATACTTTCGATACAATATTGGCATAGTCTGAAAGGACCTCCCTATAAAAGGGCGTGAAGAAGATAGTAGAAGGATCTAGTAGTGGTAGCTCAGCCTAGACTAGGGTAAGTTTAACTAGGATTGTTGGCCCAAAAGGGTTATTAAGTTAGGTGATGCATGTTGATCCTAGGGGGATTAGTATGTATGGATAGACCTGGTTATCCCAAGAGGGCTTGTAAGACAGAACAAGGCTTGTTGGTCCCCAAGAAAATTCATTTGTCCAATTAGGCTTGTTTACTCGAAAGGGTTAGTAAGTTAGACAAAATGCATAGATGGATCTACCAAAGAACTCACCAATATACTGCTCCAAGATGGTTAGAGGGAAAGATGTAGTTTCAATATTCCTATGCTGATGTAGTAGGTTCAGTATTTGCATACTAATGTTGTTGAGATGTTGATGAAATAGATTCAATATTCTTATACTAATGTAGCAGGTTCAATATTTTCATATTGATGTTGTTGAGATGATGATGAGATGGTTTTAGTATTTTCATACTAATGTTGTTGATATGTTGATGAGATAGTTTTAGTATTCCTATATTGATGTAGCAGGTTAAGTATCCTCATACTAATATTTTTTTTATGTTGATTAGACAGTTTCACTATTTATATACTGATGATGATGATGTTGTTTCAACATTTCTTTTATGTTGATGATGATGATGCTCCAATATCTCTATGTTGATGATGCAGATGATGATATAACATTTATTGATGATGTTTTTTTAGCACTAACATGCTAATGATGTTGTTGTTGTTGTTTCAATATTTAAATACTAACGTTGCAGATGATGTTTCAGTATTTACATACTGATGTTGTGGATGATGTTTCTATATTTATACACTGATGTTGCAGATGATGTTCCAGTATTCACATACTGATGTGGAAAAATAAGATTCAGTATTCACATACGAATACGATAGAAGATGATTAAGTATGCACATATTGATATTGCAGAAGATGATCCAGTACACATAGAAGATTATTCAATATCCACATACCGATCTTATAGAAGATGATTCAGTATTTACATACTGAGGTTGCAGAATATGATTTATTATTCTCATGCTGAGATCGATGCTGAAGATGTATGATGGTGTTCCAAAAATTCCTATGACAGATAGAGACTCACCAGTCAGATGTACATTTGTGGTAGTAGTTGCTACCTTGGTTGAATACCTTCCTAGTTAAGAGGGAGTGTTAAAGTATTGTAACTTTGGAATATATTCCATATGTATTGAGTGTATTCCTCCTTTGGGAGATGAGTTTGGTTATGTAAGATTCATTGAAAGAATCAATGTAAACCTCGAGAAGTAATTCAGTTCAATAATACCCAATTGTCATTATAATAAATATTATTTTTGGTGTCTTACTAGACAAGTCGGCCCTGCTAGGTTCTAGGTCAGGTCAACAGATAAAAATAAATAGGGAGGATCTCCCCTTCATATGTACACACTCACTTAAGAAAGTTTGAAAGAGAGAAGAAAAAGTGCACCAGGAAGAAGAGAGAAGTAGTTGTCTTGGGTTTTACACTACTCTGGTTGAGTTCTATACTGAGGAAGTTTTGAGGGGTTTTCTCCCTTATGGTTTCTCTGAGGAAAATCTTTGTGTTCTTTATGTTTTTGTGCTTGTTGTTCTTTTAGTGATCCTGTTATTGTAAATTGTTTTAGAATATCATCTAAGAAATTAAGAAAACTTAACAAAGGGATCATCTTCAACCTTTTGAAAGTGACTCTGATCTTGAGGATGAAGGTTGCATGGAGTATGATAAACCATTCAAGTTATATATCCCCAAAGAGGAAGAGGATGGGTTTCTATCACTTTTTAATATTCATGGATATGGATATTGAAGGCCAAATTTTGAGGTAAGATTGTTATAGGTAAGATTTCCCTTAGGTTTTCTACCAAATAACAGCTTGAGTGAACGATTTACAAGTGAGGATAATGGTAACACCTAAACCTCCATTAGGGTTTAGGGAACTAGCCCCAAGAGGGTGACTACACCAACCTAGTCAAACATAGATGAATACAATAATATGGGTTAATTACCTATACATATGCTCAATAAAGCCACCAATACCTCCAATAGAGGTCGACACATGGCAGCACACACACTAAATTAAAAATAGTGTGCGAATCACAAGTGGGAACATGGAGTACCATTTTAGATATCTTAATTGTTGAATACAACAACGTGCTTCAACAACAATTCTTATTATTTTCAAACCTCAAATGGAAATTTTAGCAAATTAGAGGTTACAAAGGATAGTTCACCTACAACCCAAGACAATCCCATTAGATATTGGAGGATACACGGGGATATAAATCCCAACATCTCATAAATTGTAACTTGTGAACTATCCTATATTGCAAGTACATATACTAGCTAATTTAAAGGAAAAAAAAACTAAATATTAGATGAATTAGAGATTGGTTAGTATCTTAGTAAGGGGTAGTGTCTTGGTGAGCGAGTGTAGGGTTAAAGCATTTTTTTTCTTTTTAAACTATATTGGCATCTCTTGGGCATCGATTTTGGAAGGGGATGCTAAGAAGCCCCCAAGATGGCCAAGGGATACCTAACCATCCTATTCAAAATTGGTAATGTCTTGGTGCAAATTAGGGACAACCCCTTTGCAATGTTAGATCTTACAATATAGGTTCATATGAATATGGTCATCTCTTGTATTTAGAATCATAAAATAATTCTATATCCTTATATAATAAATAAAAATAAAAAGGATTAAAATGGCTCTATAAAAGGAAACAAAAGCTGTAAATGTCAAGGCTAGCAAGATGTAAAACACAATCATTAAAATAAAATTACTAATATCCAATAACAAAAGAATACCAAACTCACCCTTGTCCTATGAAAAAATAAAAAAAGTTCTTCGCTCTAAAGTAATTTGAAATCCTTGCACCTTCGGGTTAGAAACATTATTAGAAAGTCTATTAATATTCAATAGTTCATGTTCATTTGTGTTTTCCAAAACATCCCTTCCGTTTCCCCACTCCATATACAATTTCCTAGAGGATTCCAAATTGGGAGTGGAATAATGGCTTGATATTTCTATACAACCTTCTAACCTTGCAAATAAGAGTCTTGAGTGCTTGCTATACTGATACTTCCCTGAACTTGATATTTCCTTTAGCATCCCATTGCATTTATTAGCCTCAACAAGAATATTTTTTTCTAAATTGTGAGGAATATTTAATACACTATCATTTGTATCAAAATTCAAAGACAAAATGTTTGAAATTGTACAATTTTCTCCAACATGTGATCCATTGATATACAATTTTGGAAGGATATTACACTCTAGTTTTCCAAGCATTCTAGCTTTCCAGAAATGACATTAGAATTTATAGCCATATATACTTTCTTAGGAATTTGAAAACCAGTCCTTATACTTCTTTTTTTCATCTAACATTAAATCATTTTCAATATTTTGGATAGAGCTTGCACTAGTATTTCTAGATTTTGAAACTGAGCTTTCCTCTAACATAGGCTCATTTTCACTATTTTGGATATAACCTACCCTAGTCTTTTGAGCAAGTGAAACTAATATTTCATCTACTTTATGATAAATAACTCCAATGTTGTCATAGTCACCATTAAGTGTGCAAGTATTTACAGACTTTTGATGAAGAGAATAGTCTTTAGAACTATAATCATTCGCTAAAAATTGGACTTCATCCATTAAGGAAGGAACCTATGCTTATGGAAAACTCTCAACATGGTTTCTAGAAAGAACTCTACTACTTTTATCTACATCATCAACATTCACTTCACTATTGTTAAAACACATGGGGTCTCCTCCTATTACAGGGTAGACTAAACATTTGAAGGAAGTGAGTTTCAAACCCTAGAATTGTTGAGGATATTCTACAAATATGAACATTTTTTTTTGGGAATTGTCTTACCACATTTGAACTGAAGTTTGAAAACCCTAATATTGAAAAGAGCCGGAACGCTTCTCTCCAATTCTTGTGAGAGAAATGGCACAAAGAAGCTCTATATTTAGTTTGCAATAGTTGAAAGGTTGCAATGGACATAGGTTCAAAATCCCAAGCAGGCCATTTTTCCACCTTAGAATAGGTTTGAGTTAGAATCACATTCACATTTAGGATTGGAATTTCTAAATGATGGATCGAGTTCTGTATTTAAAAAATAGTATATAATTATATAGGATATTAAGATAATGAACATGAATTGTCATAGATCACAAAGAATTAAAAAATAGAAGTGGAGTCACAAAGAAATTAAAAAAAAGTAGTGGAGTCACAAAGAAATTAAAAAACCCTAAACAAGAAACACTTTAGAGAAGAGAGAAAAAATATAGTCATAGCTTATATTAGAGGTACCTGAAATTAACACCCTTGTTCCTTGGTCATGCTTCCACTCCCTTCCTGTCAAATTCTTTGGAAGCGCAAAACCCCCAAACAGTTGCAAATTATTCAGTGTGGATCATTGTTCTTCCACTCTCTTATCGTCAAACACAAAACCCCCAAATAGTTGCACATTATTCTGTGTGGATCGTTGTGCTTCAACTCTCTTATCGTCAAATGCATTGGAAACCAAAACCCCAAAATAGTTGCATGTTGTTCTCTGAGGAACATTGTGCTTCCAATATATTCCCATTAAAATTTTTGGAAACCAAAACCCACCAAATATATGCATATTATTCTATGAGGAATGCAGTGCTTCTAATATATTCTTGTCAAATTATTTGGAGACAAAAAAAACCCCAAATAGTTGCACACATCATTCTTTGAGGAACAAAGGAAACCCCAAATGCTGCCACTTTAAATTTCAAAGCTCACAGAGCTAACATCTCTTAGTGCACCATCACCCCTAAATAACCTTTAAAGCCCAAATTTACCAAATATTGTTTCCTTTATTCATCTTTGATCTCTAATATTTACCTTTTGAATTTGCACATTCAAGTGCAAGGAAGCCCAAAAAAGAATGTGGGTTGTCCAAGGCCGAGGTATTACTTGACAATAATTTTTCATAGGAAATTCTATGAATGTAGAAAAGCATTGCAGCGGAATCCCTTATATTCTCCATGAATGTATCACAATCACAACTTCAAGCCTTGGTTAAAACCCTGTAACAACTCATGCCTCAGGATAGAGGATCAGTGAAAATTTTCTTCAAAAAAATATGAATAAGATAATTTAAACCAAAAAACATATTCAATAAACCATTGAATTTCCCTTCCCACTCATAACTACTCTTTACGACCCGAGTAAGTTCCCTTCCCGCTCATGATTACTTATGCAACTGGAGTATTCAAAGATACCTAGAGACAAAAGGTAAAGTATTACATGAAATAAAAGAAAGTGGGTAATTTAAAGACAAATTGGAATTTTGTCTTAAACAAATGTCTCAAAACACCGCATTGTGTTGTAGTGGGTGCACACAATCACATGCACACCATTGTATGGACATGACACTAGGTGGGGGTGATAACATTAACCCACTTACATTGACCCAGCAATCCAAAAGGATTTTAATTTTAGTTCTTATTCTTTTGTGTATGCTTGGGCGAAAAATATATATTTTTTGATACTGGTCTTGAATTTGACAACTTTGATTATGTGATTATGGAGTCATCCTAGTAATCCTTGAACCAAATTTCAGACTCCAGATACCTTAATATTGCATGGATTTCATGTGTCAAATGTATTTTTTTCCATAAGTAACATTATTTCTAAATTTATGTACCTGGTATTTTTATAATGTTCAAAACATGATGGATATCGTTTTCATCTAGTTTATGCCTCATCCTTTCAAATTGTGGTTAGAACCTGTGAGCCAAAAGGAGATGTGTTGGAACTGAAATGGGTAGTCCTTGTGCCAAATAGAGTAGACGTGGGTGATCCAAACAAATTTTTCCTACCAAAATATGAAGTGTGTGATCCAAAATAATATAGAACAACCAACAACTCATAGCTTTATATTAGAGGCCTACAATAAAAATACAGTGTGCCTTCTTATAAATTTTCATTTCAGTTTTGTAAATTTTGAAGTTGTTTCTGTCAAAATTTGATCAAATTTTGTGTCGACTTTTTTTTTCCAAGAAAAAAACCTCATAGCTTTATATTAATTATAAAACCACATGGTTCATGATCATCATGGTCATACATTCCACATAAAAAAATCCGAAACGGTTATGCCTATAAGGCCAATGATCAGATGAAACTACATAAACTACTAGAAGGGAAGCCTTCTAAACACCATTAGCGACACTAGGAAAAAACTAGAGGAAGAACCTAGAAAAAAGAGCGTCCCAAGGATGACAAAGTGCCCTCAGACAGCTCCCATTTTTCCATAATCTCTACCGACAAAAGGAGACCTTTATTGGAGAGCATGTCAGCCTTGAAGTTATTCTCCTTGAAAGTATGCTGAAAGACTAACTGAGTGAAAAGACATATGATCCTGTCGATTTCCTCATAGAAAGGGAGAAAAAATATATTCCAAGGAGGCTTGCTCAAATTGAGGCAATTGATCACCAGTTTGGAGTCACCAAAGATATGAATATGTTGCACCCCATGCGAAAGAGAGAGCCTCAAAAGGATGAGAAAAGATGAGAATTCAACATTATTATTCGACATGTCACCCAGAACGACAGCAAAATGAATAGGATGAGAGTTGGAAAGGTGAATAATGCCACCGACACCACCATCCTGAGGCATACCTTGTGAAAATCCATCCACGAAAGTCCAAGGGAAAGAAGTATCCACTGGGGGAGGAGTAATGGAGTGAGAAGAAATGGTGGAGGCCACCTGTTGAAAAGATTTAAAAATGACAAACTTAGAGACCCACAATAATCTACGTTGGAATTAAAATACCATAAAAATTTACCTTATTCCTAGCGAGCCAAATACCCAAGGAAGAAAGTGCAGGAAGGGATGCAAAGGAACTACACCAAGACCATGTCATCCAAGTGTTGATGACATTGTTTCCAACCCAATAAGGGCAGAGAGATGCCCCCAAACATCATACGAAAATTGGCAGGAAATAAACAGATTATCAATGGATTCTAATTCCTTATCACAAAGAGAACACCTTCTAGGCCCATAATATAATCTATGAACAAAGGTATCCCAAACCGGAACCTTACCTGCAGAATAAGCCAGAGAAAAAGATGGATTTTAAGTGGGTAGTTGATTTTCCAGATAGTATGACACCACCAGGCTGGGGCAGATTCGGCTTCCTTCTCTCTGATCACCGAGTAACCTAGATTTGGAGCATATCCTCCACCTTTTTCGTTTTTGATCCATTTAATCGAGTCTGGTTTATTGTTTAAAAAATCTCGATGGTTTCATATCAAGTTGACATATCAATCCCAAATTAGGGATTCCTCTGCCGATAAGTCAAGATCGATAGCCGACATATAATACTGTGTGAACAGAGGAAGAATTGACTTCCTGATATGATTAATATAAATAAAACCTTGATCGATCAAATTCTTGGTCATTTCTGGTGGAAAACTAACAAATTCCATGGTGCCAATCCATGGATCTTGACTGATACAGACATATTTCCCATTCCCAATCTATCAGGCAAGACAATCTCAGATAAGGTGGAATCATTTGGTAATGGCCTTCCACATGATTGAATATTTTGGTATATGTTTGTCTGGGGTATGTATCCATTCAACTATCAAGAGGGGAGCTAAGCATTTGATATAAATAATGTGGTTCCATAAACCTGCTCCTGAAATGATGGACCGGGCATATTTAGCAACCAACGCCTTTGCGAAATTGGAAAAATATTTAAGGTCCCATCCGGCTAAGATTTTTGGTCGAGCAATGATTTTCCATGCTTTCTAGGGGAAGGCCTGTGCCTTGTCGAGACCCCCCAGGAATAAGAATTTTTTACACATGATTCGGATCCTCTGAAGAATTCCTGCAGGGATCGAAGATAACATAAACTAGTAAACAGGGATAGATTCTATGATGGTGTTGATAAATATTATCCTTCCCCCGTGGTAAATCCATTTATTATACCAGAGCGAGAGCCTTTTCTCAACACAAATATGCAACCAATCGCAATCTTTAGTGTAATAGTCGTTTGGTTCAATGAGATATCCCAAATAGTTCAGTCCCGAAGCCACGTTTACAAGGGATTACTCAAATTTTCCAGAGTGCCAGATCATCTCTCCCGGTTCCAAGTTCATGTAAGACATCAAAGGCTTTTGGTCATTACAAATCATACCTGAAGCAGAACTGAAGATTATTAAAGAGGATTTAAATATAAGCGCATCCGTGCGAGATCCATCTGTGAAGAATAATAAGTCATCTACAAAACAGAGATGTGAGACAAAGGCGTTTTCAACAAAACATAAACCTTTGTATAGACCCATAGAGGAAACTTTATTCACCATCTAGTTGAGACCATTCATCATAATAATAAATAATAAGGGGGCGAGCAAGTATCCCTATCGTAGAGCACATCCTAGTTTGAAGAATTTTGTTGTTGATTCATTGATGAGAACCAACATAGACACTGAAGAGATAGTGGCATAAATCTAGTTTACCGGTTTGAGGGAGAAACCAATCTAGAGAAGGATCAGTCTTATGAGCATCCAACTAGCGCGGTCATACGCTTTGGATAGATCGACTTTGAAAAGAGCCAAAGGTTATTTCCTCAGTTTGGTCGTGTGAAGAAATTCTTGTGATATGGAAACAGGTTAGTGAATTTGTTTGTGTTTGAGAAAAGTGAATTGTTCAGCACTGATGAAACCAACCAAGAAGCCCTTGATTATGTTGGAAATGAATTTTGCAGTTATCTTGCACATAGTGTTGCAAAGAGAGATCGACTGGTAATTGTCTAGAGTCAAGGCTCCACCCTTCTTATAGATTAAAGCGATGAACATGTTGTTGAAGGAACCATGGATCATGCCCCTCTCCTTTGACTCTTCAACGAAATCCAGAATGCCATTCTCCAAAAATTCCATGAATTCGGTGAAAAATTCAAGTGGAAGGTCATTTGGCCTAGGAATTTTGTCATCCTTTAATGAATAAATCGTTGCCTTGAGTTCTTCCAGGCCTACTGGTTTGTTCATGTGGTTGTTTTTCTCCTTTGTGATAGTTTTGGGGATGAAATCTACTAACTCCATCATTTTCCTTGGAGTGTTCTCCGAGTCTTCTTTCTATAGGGAGGAGAAGTATCATGTGCTTACCTCAGCAATGCCATCAAAGCAAGAGGCTAATTGAAGTAGCCAGATATCCCTGCTCTTGAGCCTAACTATTAGCTCCTTTTCGACCAAAATATTTTTCTTCTTCTGCTCCAATTCCAGGATATACGCTTTATGTTCCAAAGAGTTGAAACCTTGAGGATAGGATGTTGAGACGATTGCCAAATACTTTTCTATCTGAATGAGATCACCCTCCATAAGCCTACGGTGTTCTGTGGCCCAAGACCTGAACATATTATTGACCTCTTTCAGGTTGAAAACAAGTTGTGCAACTGCAGAGGAAGAACTTCTAGGGAAATATGCTTGCCATGAATTCTTGATAAGATCCTTGTAATACTCATGCTGTAACCAAGCCGAGTTGAACTTGAGCGAAGTTGAAGGTTTGGCTGGAAGGAATTAGAAGTACAGGAATACTGTATGATGATTAGATAAATCACCCTCTCCAATCCACTGTTGTATGGAAGGGGCCATGGAAAAAGCATTCTTATTTATTAGGAACCTATCCAGTATTTTAGAGACACAATCCTTCCCAACGCGCTTGTTTCTCCAAGTTGGTTTGAGTTGAATGGGAGGGAGGTAAATTATACCTTTTACTTCCATTAACCTTGAGAAAAAATTAGTTACGGGGTCTTTTGTAGCACTAGGCCCCCAAGTTTCATCCTCTCTTATCGAGTAATTGAGATCTCCACCCATGATAAATCATCCTGAATCGTGTATCCCTAAGCCAAGAAGCCGATTCCAGTATTCAATCTTGTCAGCTTTTGGACCATAGATGTTAAGGATGGTGAGTGATTTCCCAAATTCCCTCAAAAAAATATTATTCCCCATCCCTGAAGAAACTGACCAAGAGTTAGTACACAGAATATCTTTCCTAATCCATCCCACGACTACACCACCGGAGCACCCTATCACATCAGTACAGGTGAAATCCCACCCGAGAAATAGAAGGCTCAAATCGAAAATAATAACATCACCCATTGATAAGGTTTCCTTTATAAGAAGGATAATTGGGTGGTGAAGAAAGACTATCCTTTTTAGGGCTAGCTTCTTGGAGGGTTCTCTTAACCCTATGGAGTTTATTGAGAGAATAAGCATTAGGAAACAGCCAATTTTCGGGCATGTTCTCTAAGTGCCCCTATGATAGTATGTTGTTTTATTACCAAGAATTCCCTGGCACATTTATTCCTCGCTTTGTCCATGACTGAGGTTCTACCTTTGAGTCTAGGAGACGAAGAAAGAAAATACAGCCCCAGACCCCTTTGGAGAGGGACCTTCAAAGAGGATCTAAGGGAATACTGTGAAAAATTTCAGTTCTAGGGGGAACGAGGGGTGCCACTGAGTCTGTTGAAACCAAAGGGGAGTTTAAAGAGAGAGCTTGAGACAAGGTGGAAGGCGAGGAAAGACTGGAAAGAAGGGGGACATAGGGGACAAGGGAGATGAAGGATGTGGGGGGTGGGACGAGAGAAGCTGATAAGGGGTTTAGTTTATGAGAGGGAAAAAAGGAAGGCATGTCAAGTGATGAGTTTCCCACGAAAACCTCTAGTGGGGGAAGGAAATAGTGGATGGGGTTAGAAGCAAATAAATCCACAAGCCAACTTTCAGGAGTAACCATTGAAGCTATGGAGTAGAGGAGTGGATCAGAAGAAAAAGAGGACCTAGAAACCCCCCCAACCAGCAGAGGAGAGTCCTTTGAAACTGAAAAAATTAACCAAGTAGCAGGGTTTTCCTTCACAAAAAGGAGGCTCCATAGAAGGGATAATTTGTCCTGACTTTAGAGGGACCTTTTATAATGTCCCCACCTCTCCTTTAAGATAGTCATCCCTATGAGAAGCATTTGTCAGGTGTTAGATTTTTATCATTTAATAAATATGATCTAGGATCTTATCTGAGAGAATAACATGCACAACAATAATTACAAGAGACAAGAGACACAAAGAGTTTTCCTTGGGAAAACCATAAAGGATAAAACACCGCAACTTTCTCAGAGATAGAATGAGCACCAATAGGAAAAGTAAAACCCAAAAACACAAAGATGATCTCCAACAACTGTTCTCTCTCTCACTTGTGCAAGCTCCTCTTCTCTCACTCATATGCTACAGTTGAGTGATTGTTTGTTCCAAATAGAGAGTCTCACTCTCTATTTATACTATTTTTCCACTTGACAATTACTTACCAGGCTAGGAGAGTCTAATAACCCTAGTACCCCTCAAATGTGGGGACTATTGCCTCGACTTACAATGAAGGGTTAACCTCTATGACTTTGCATGACTTTATTATATTAATGATTCTCCTGATAGGAACATCAAGGTACAATTAAATACAATATAATATATACAAGTGAATACATTCCAAAGTTACAAATACATCAACACTCCCTCTTAACTAGGAAGGTATTCTCTTGACACAGTTCATCAGCACAAGTCTTCATCATTGGATCATCATCAAAGCTATATCATCATCAAATTTGGATCATCATCAAAGCTGGATCATCATCATCATCACTGCTCTTGCTATCTCGAGAAAATGGTGCTTACTCTCAATTCTACTCGTCATAGGAAGTTCTACAGATCCAACCTTTTTTCATGCTGGTTGTAGGTCTTAGCACTTATATCCAACCATGGGAGGCCCAGCCTACCGCCATGTTGAAAAGGCCCAGTGCTTACATATGACCATGGGAGGCCCAACTTGCCACCATGTCAAAAAGGCTCAGCACTTACATCCGACCATGGGAGGGCCAGCCTTCCACCATGTCGAAAAGGCCCAGCACTTACATATGACCATGGGAGGCCCAGCCTGCCAACTTGCCAACATGTCAAAAAGGATATGCACTTACCTATGACAATGGGATTCCCCACCTACCACCATGTTAGGAAGGCTCTGCACTTACATCTGACCATGGGAGGCCCCACCTACCACCATGTAAGAAAGGCTCTGCACTTACATCTGACCATGGGAGGAACACATCCCGCAACCATGTCAAAAGGGATCTGCACTTACATCTGACCATGGGAGTAACACATCCTGCCACCATGTCATAAAGGCTTAGCACTTACATCTGACCATGGGATGCCCAAACTTCCACCATGTCAGAAGTGCTCTCCACTTACATCCGAACATGGGAGGAACACATCTCACAACCATATCAGAAGGGATCTACACTTACATCTGACCATGGGAGGAACACATCCTGTAACCATGTCAAAAGGTATCTGCACTTACATCTGACCATGGGAAGAACACATCCTACCACCATGTTAGAAAGGCACATCACTTACATCTGACCATGGGAGGAACATATCCCGTAACCATGTAAGAAGGGCTCTGCACTTACATCTAACCATGGGAGGAACACATCCTACCACCATGTCAGAAAGGAACAACACTTACATCTGACCATGGGAGGAACCAATCCTGCCACCATGTCATAAAGGTTCATAGACTCTTCACTTCCCCTTGGAAGGAACATTGATCTGGAGAACATGAAACTTCTCTTCTGAAATACTCAAACTTCACTCTGGCCATTTCTAGCATAGGATCACATCAGGGCTAATTACCTCCAAGGATATCCTGCGAGATTCGTCAGCACTGATTACATCTGAGGACAACCTACAGGACCATTTACATCTAAGCAACCTACTAACTTATCTAGGATTTTATGCTTAGACAACCTACCTCACTGGTTATGCTAGAACTCCCTCTTTTGAGAGATCTCGATCTGGATCACAAACTAGAGCTTCACTGCTCCTCTCTCCCAAGTAGCCGAGCAAGTGGAAACATATTTTTCCTTGGCTGTACTCAGTGCCACGCAGGACTGCTTCCTGTTAAACCAAGAGATCACACCTAATCCCATACTGAAGCAGCACCTCGAAGTTCTCTTCCTATTAATGGCACTTCCTACCCAATCTGAATCCACATAACCCTCTAGGTTAATCTTCTGTTTCACTTCATATTTGAGCCCATAGTCAACTGTACCCTTCAGGTACCTCAAAATATGCTTTGCAGCAATCAGGTGAACATGTCTCGGACATTAGAGGAAATTTGGGGTCTAAAATGGGCCTTATAAGAAAACGTGCCAACAATGAGTTCTTGTGAGTTGGAATTCAAGAACCAATAGAATTTCAATAAATTGAGTCAACCATAATTGGTTGAATTGACATATTTGTCATAAAAAAAACTACTTTTTTTATTCGTATTTCCGACATATCTCCCTTTTTTTTTACTCAAATTTCGATCGGGAGAGCTCGTTGGATGCGGAATTTGATTCTGCATCCAACAAGTACCCACACTGCATACTTTTGATGGACCCCACTACCCCAAAAACAATAAATACCTGAAAAATGTGATGTCATCATGTTTTTTTAGGTATTTCTTGTTTTTGGGGTAGCATGGTCTATAAAAAGTATGTAGTGTGGCTACTTGTTGGATGCAGAATCAAATTCTACATCCAACAAGCTCTCCGTATTGAAATTTGAGTAAAAACACAAGGAGATATGTCGAAAATACGAACAAAACAAGTAGTTTTTTTCTTTCTTCCTCCAAAATTAATAAATATTATTTTATTATTTTAACTGTTATTTGATTGTTTTAACTATTATTTTCCTTAGGAGGCCCATTTTATACCTCAAAATTCCTCTAACGTCTATCAGGGACTGGCTCAATGAGTTCATAGCAAAGCAAATATATGGTCTCGTATTAGTCAGGTACATCAATGACCCAATCATCTGATGATATATCGTGGCATCAACCGACTCTGATGAAGCATCACTCAATAGCTTCAAGTTTGAATTCCATATGGGTGGCCATGGCCTTGCAGTCCATCATCTCGAACCTCTTCAGGATCTCCACTTCATACTTCCCTTATCCCAGGGAGATTCCATCTGCATTCTGCCACACCTCCATGCCTAGAAAGTAATGCCCATACCCAAGTATTTCATCTCAAACTCGACAGCAAGTCTCCTTATTGCAACTTTAATGAGTTTCTCTTTTCCTATTTGGAATAGGTCATATAATAGGAGCATCACTGTTCTTCCGCCTTCAACCTTGAATTAGAGGTTGGAATCCGATTTACTCTCAGTAAAGCCTAGAACCATTAGTAAGCTATCCATCCTATTGTACCATGTCAAACCTCAGTATCTTCTGTAGTTACTCCCTTTGAAGTGGAGCATCATTCTCCCTCTTCCTTTCAAACTCTATGTATTTAAACATTATGTACTGGAGGGACAAGTACCTTCCTCTACTACTAATATTATATGTATCCATATAGGGTCACTGGATACCAAGATCCTCTATATTGAACCTTTTAAAAAGTTCTTTTCGCACCCATATATGAGCTTGTTATACTCTATAGGCTTTCATGTTCAACCTTGTAGTAGAGGTTAAGATATTCATTACTCTAGGTGATCTCCAAGCTCCTCATTTATGTTTTATCCCATGGGTTCCTTCTGAGCTCATACAAGGCCTTCTTTAATTTGCACACATGAGTCTAACTATCATGTGTCTCGACTTCCAGTGGCTGCAAATATCTCTTTGTAGTCTATGCCTTCTTTCTGTGAGAAGCCTCGTGCTACGAATATTGCCTTGCATCTGACAATGTTGTCATCTACTGCATCCTGGATCTTGTAGATCCGTATGGAAGATACTACGAACTTCCCTTCAGGTCTTCGACATCACATTCTAGTCATCATTCTTCTTGAACTGTCGTCACTTGTTCTTCGGAACAAGTCTCATCCTTCTTTTCTTGTAGGTGATCTTCCCTACAAGTTAAATGCACCAGATGTATGGTTAGAAACATTTCATAAGGCATATTCACAATAGCAAATTCTTATGCATAAATATATAAGCATGCAACTATTTTAGCCAATACAACATTCATCCATATCTCACAGAAACTTTCTAGATTCCTTCCATCTCTACCATGACATCATTGAGATTGTGCACTAATCCAATATGTCAGCAAATAGGTTTCATTCTATATAAGTAGCAATGGAGAGTTGTATAGCACCATGAGCTACTTACCCATCACATGCATATTAGTAGTATACTGTCATTAATGCAACCATTCTATCATGCATAACACATCAATTGAATATAAACAAATGCATAACCAAACAATACCATGAAATGACAATTGAACACTTATCTTTATTTCTTTCGTGGGTAGACTCCTTCTTGAGTCTTCTGCTTCATCATCTTCTTCATTCATGACATCATCATTTCTTATCCAAATTCTAAGATGGATAAGAGGTTCTTCAAGAATTGAGTCCTTCATATTCCTCATCACTTGAGGGATCTTCTTTGAATCGTGAGAGCTAGATATTTAGTTTCTCCCATATTCTTTTCTCTTATTATGAGTCGAGATTCATCTTGCGTGCACTCTTCCCAGAGTCTGCTGAAGGTAATCACTTCCTTTTGGCACACATTCCTCCACTGAATGAATCCCATGATCTTGGGAGGCCATTCAAGGTGGTTATAATAATATCGTATTCTTCTTTGATTTCTTCGTCATAGCATCGAACACTTTGTTTTGGTGTCTTCAAGGATGACGCATGAGGAATGAGATGATCTTTAATAGAATCTGCAATGATTCTCTTGTCTATATCCTTAACCTCATCTCCCTCTCGCTCCTAGACCTTTCTTACTAAAATACTAATCAAAGTCAATGTCTTCAAGGATCATAGAGGTCTTACACTTCCATACTTGGAAGTTGTCAACTTCACCAAGCTTGTCATCAAGCTAGTGTGATAGGTCATTTTGAAATGAGAACCTCAAATGTAAATAGAAAAAGATTAGATCTTACTGATTTGAGGTGTCCGTCTTGGTTCTGGATCTGGTTGATCTAGGGTTTGTCAGAGAAACCCTAATTTTCAAAACTTGGAATCTTTCATATCTTATTGGATAGAAATATGCGCGTCCTCAAGGTGAGTTGAGCAACATACTCATTTTCCCAAAACTGTGATCAGAACTGCAAAATATATGATGCCCTACTTTTCTTCAATTTATTCTGCAGAATTTCTTGATATTGTTTCTGCAATATATCTGAAAGTACTACTCCTCTGTTTCTAAAAATTTGTACTAAGGTAGCATCATATGTCCTCTTTCCAACACCATAGGTTTGAGAATAATTGGTTTCACCAATTGGGACTTATGAGAGTTCTCCCAAGGTTACTTATTTCAGGACTTTTTAGCATAGCAAACTTGTATAGACTGCCACATGTCACTATTACATATTCAAGGTATGAAATGCTTACCACAGAAGTACAGTCCGTTTCCTATCTTTAACATCTTGATAAGTTTCATTTGCAGCTTTGTAGCCCAAGATATAGCAATTTTACCTAGGTTTCATGTTTAGGGATGAATCTAGAGAGAGGCTGGAACCTTGATTTGGATGAATCATATCTCCCAGAATATAGAGAATCGGAGGCTGAAACGTATACACGTGGTACATCAGGAATTTATATTCAGCCTATAAAATTTTTGACTCCTAAGCCTTCTCCAATCTCAAGATATAGTGAATGCACCAAAATGACTAGTTTTAGTCTTTTAGGGTTTTTTGGTCCGAGGTCAAATGAGGGTTTGACTTTCCTGAAGTTTTACCCAACCAAAATTTTTGATATTGGTCTCTAAATTTCAATTTTGAGGAGGAGATAAATCCTATGATGGGCTCATTGAAAAATTCCTCTTTTGTGAAAATTCCTAATTTCCCGCAGTAGTGACGGGTTAAAAACTGAAAATGCTTGGAATCAAATTCTACTTTGACAAAAAGATGTGCCTTTCAATGGAGAGTTATCCTAGACTCCTTTTTTTGATGATCTGTGGAGAGACCCAAAAAATAAGAAGCCCTAGCTTCTATATCTGCATAATGTCTTCTTCTCTGGTTAGCTCTGATACCATGTTAGATTTTTATCATTTAATCAATATGATCTAGGATCTTATCTGAGAGAATAACATGAACAACAATAATCACAAGAGACAAGAGACACAAAGAGTTTTCCTTGGGGAAACCATAAAGGAGAAAACACCACAACTTCCTCAGAGATAGAATGAGCACCAATAGCAAAAGTAAAACCAAAAAACACAAAGATGATCTACGACAGTTGTTCTCTCTCTCTCACTTGTGCAAGCTCCTCTTCTCTCACTTGTGCAAGCTCCTCTTCTCTCACTCATGCGCTACAGTTAAGTGAGTGTGTGTTCCAAATAGATGGTATCACTCTCTATTTATACTAGTTTTCCACTTGACAATTACTTACCAGGGCCGACCTCACTAGGAGAGTCTAATAACCCTAGTACCCCTCAAATGTGGGGACTATTTCCCCAACTTATGATGGAGGGTTAACCTCTATGAATTTACATGACTTTATTATATTAATGATTCTACCAATAGGAACATCAGGGTACAATGAAATACAATATAAGATATACAAGTGAATACATTTTGAAGTTACAAATGCATCAACATCAGGATGATATCTGTCATACCTTTAATCACTCCAGAGCTGAGGAGGTCTGAAGTCGAGATGGATCTGAAAACCAAATCTTTGGTAGGAGCTACTAAGAGACCAAAGGAAACTTCATGAATGACATCTTTTCCTAGAGCCACAGAGGTAACTTCCTTTGAAGGAGGCTGTAGGATCAGAGCCTAAAAAGGCCCATATTTTAGTGGAGAAATGGGCATTGGATCCTTATGCCAGAAATTTCTGGAGAAAGGAAATATGCAGTATTTAATCACGTGACCATAGGAATGGAACCTATTACATCAAAATGGGATTCTAATGTAATCCAAAATATGACTATGTGTATGAACCCCTTTAGAAATTTCCATTTTGTCCCATAATCCCTCATGCAAATCTACACCCGCCAATATTTTTTCCACTGACATCAAACCCGATTCCAAGAAGGAAAAGTTGTTGATGTAATTGTAACTTTGGAATGTATTCACTTGTATTTCTTATGTATTGTAACCCGATGTTTATTTCGGGATGTATTTGTAATGCACTTGAGTCATGTGATTCCCCAATGTTCCTATCGGGAAGTTTCTATAATGTAAACAAGTCATGTCAAGTCAAGGTGGTTAACTCTCCTATTGTCTAAGGGTTAAAGTCCCTACAGTTTCGGGGCACTAGGGTTATTAGACTCACCTAGTGAAGTCAGCCCTAGTTGGGTTTATTCAAGTCGAGAATTAGTGTAAATAGAGAGCTAACCTCTCTATTTATCACACACTCACTCACACTCAGTTGTAGCACATAGCTGAGGAAGAGACTCGACACTGGGGCAAGGAAAAAAGAGGTTACTATTGTCGGGAGATCATCTTACTGTTTTTGAGTTTCACTTTGGTGTTGATTCTATCACTGAGGAAGTTGCGGGGTTTCTCCATTTATGGTTTCCCTGAGGAAAAACACTGTGTTCATTGTCTCTTGTGTTTCATTGTTGTGCGTGTTGCTCTCTCAGTTAAAGAACCTAATGTTATGCTAGCTTAATGTTAAAAATCTAACATGGTATCAGAGCTAACCTAAGAAGAAGACACTGTGAAACTGTGGGAACTAGGGCTTCCTATTTTGTGGATCTCTCTCCATAGAGTTTCAGCAAAACTAGGGTGGAATAACTCTCCTCCCTAGGGCGCATCTTTTTGTCGAAGCAAAATCCAATTCTAAGGTTTTTTAGTTTTGGACCCGACACTTCTACCGAAAATTAGGGCTTTTCACAGAAGTGGAATTTTTCAGTGAGACCAGGACTGGATTGATCTCCTCCCCAAAATCAATGTTAGGGATCAAATTCAAAGCATTTGGTTGGACAAAACTCCGAAAAAGCAAAACCCTAATCTGCTCCTGAACGAGCACTACAAGATTTCAGCTCCAAATCCAGATCCGACATCTTGACCTGGTAAGATCTAAATATTTTGTATTTCCATTTGAGGTTCTCAGTTAAGATGTCTCATCATATCAAGCTTGATGAAAAGCTTGAGGGAACTGATAACTTCCGAGCCTAGAAGTATAGGACCTCCCTGGTCCTGGAAGAAAATGAGTTGGACTCCTATATCAGTGAGGAGGTTCGCATTCCAGAGGGAGATGAGGCCAAGGCCTTACATAAGAAGAAGTTGGTTATGGCAAAGAGGATCATTGTTGATTCTATCAAGGATCACCTCATACCACAGGTGTCCTCCCTCAATACACCTAAAGCCATGTTTGATTCCCTAACCAAACTGTTTGAAGGGAAGAACATCAATCGAAAGATGACTCTAAGGAACTAGTTGAAGAATGTCAAGATACAGAATGAGGAGACCATCCAGTCATACTTCACGAGGGTCTCCCAGATCAAAGAATAACTTGAAGCAGTAGATGAAGAAGTGGAGAATGCAGAAATTGTGATGACAACCTTTAATGGCCTCCCTAGGTCATGGGATTCTTTCATCCAAGGAATATGTGCTAGAAAGAAGTTAGTCAAGTTCGGTAGACTGTGAGAAGAAAGTTCTCAAGAAGAAGCTCGGATAGCAGCTCAAGAAGAAAAGATGGGAAGTGAAGATCAAGCTCTCATAGTACACTCCAAGAAAGGAAGAAGGGAAAATAATCATCACCAAGGTAAGCATTCTCATCAGAAAAATAACATTGCAAGAAGGGATCCATCCAAACTCAGATGTTATACATGCGATGAAATAGGACATTATGCTAGAAACTATCCCATGAATAAGAATGGATCCAAGAAGAAGAGGAACTCCAAAAGAAGACATCATGATCACACTGCTGAGGATGATGATCCTCCCAGGAAGAGAGTAAAACAAGAAAGTGAAGATGAAGATGTTTTGATCTCCGCTCTCATCGGAACTATCACTCATGTAAGCAAAGATTGGCTTATTGACAGTGGGGCTTCCAAACACATAACAGGTTTCAAGGAATCCTTTGAGAAACTATCCAAACATAATTCACCCCCTAAGGTGAAACTTGGGGATGACTACCAATATCCCATAAAAGGTAGTGGTGAATCCTCGTACAAGCTAGACTTTGGAAAGTCCATGAAAATGAAGGATGTCTTGTTTGTAATAGGACTAAAGAAGAATATTCTATCCATATCGGCACTGGATGCAAAAGGAATGAGGGTTGCATTTGGAGATGGACAAGTCTTCATGTGGCCAAGAGGAAATACTATTGACGATGCAATAGTAATTGGAGAACAAGAAGGAGGATTATACAAATTGAAGGGCCATCCAGAACAAGCTTTGGTCCATGACATAGTAGAGCCAAATGAACTTTGGCACAGAAGGCTTGCACATGTGCACTACACAGCACTACCACTTGCAAGCAAAGCTGTTGAAGGACTTCTAGAAATTCAAGCAAAACATGAAGGATTCTACAAAAGATGTGCGAAAGGAAAGAACACAAAGAAGACATTTCCAAGTAGTGAAAGCAAAGCAAAAGGAATATTGGAAATCATCCACTCCGATGTGTGCAGACCAATGTCATCAAGTTCTCTAAGAAGGTATGTATACTATGTTTCTTTCATTGATGACTTTTCTAGGAAGACATGGATTTACTTCATGAAGAACAAAGATGAAGTTTTCAACAAGTTCAAAGAATTCAAAGCCTTGATCGAGAACCACACAGAAAAGAAGATCAAGACCTTTCAATCGGATAATGGAAAAGAATTCACATCAAATGAATTCAAAGACTTATGCAAAGAATCAGGGATTAAGAGGGAGTTATCCACTCCATATAATCCACAACATAATGGGGTTGCAGAAAGGAAGGATAGAACTATCATGGAAGCTGCAAGAGCAATGCTTCATGATCAAGATCTTCCCATGCATCTATGGGCAGAAGCTGCCAGAACAGCGGTGTATGTACAGAACCGTACTCCACACAAAGCACTCGAGAACAAGACTCCTGAAGAAGTATTCTTCGGCAAGAAACCAAAATTCATCCATCTCAAAATATTCAGTTGTCCAGTGTACATACACATTCCAAAAGAGAAGAGAACGAAACTAG
This sequence comes from Pseudotsuga menziesii, assembly GCA_001517045.1. Classification (NCBI taxonomy): domain Eukaryota; kingdom Viridiplantae; phylum Streptophyta; class Pinopsida; order Pinales; family Pinaceae; genus Pseudotsuga; species Pseudotsuga menziesii. The sequence continues at coordinate 390,645 of LPNX010510210.1, forward strand.
ATCCTTCAGGAAAGAAGGGTATATTTGTGGGATACTTTGAAAGCTCTAAGGCTTACAGAATATACTTCCCAGGATTCAAGAAGACTGACATCAACAGGGATGTAACATTTGATGAATACACAACTTACAACAAATCCAGAAAGAGACCTGCTGAAGAACCTGACAAAGCAGAAGCACCCAAAATTCATGATACAACCATGAATGAAGAAATTCAAGAAGAAGATCGAGAATTTGAAGAACCACAAAGACCTGTAGATCCACCTCAGGAGAAGAATCCTCACAAGAGGAAACCTGCTTGGGTATGAGAAATTATGCAAGGTGAGGAAAAATATGTGGCTCCAAAAGAGAATCACAGAGAAAAAAAGAGAACCAGATCCTGCTTCGGATATGTAGCTTTACTATGTGACATTATCAATAAATAACCTTCCAACATGAAGAAGCGACAGAATGAAAAGAATGGAAGGATGCTATGATTGAATAATATCAATCAATCATGAAGAATGATGTTTGGGATGTTATCCCAAGACCAGAAGGGAAGTCGGTTGTAACTTCCAAATGGATCTACAAGATCAAGCATGCTGTAGATGGTAGCATAGAGAAATATAAGGCAATATTTGTGGTTCGTGGCTTCTCATAGAAGGAAGGAATAGTTTATGAAGAAACATTTGCACCTATAGCCAGATACACTTCCATCAGATCGGTACTTGCTTTGGCTGCAGTAATGAAATGGATGTCAAGACTGCTTTCTTAAATGGTGTAGTGGAAGAGGAAGTGTATGTAGAACAGCCACTCGGTTTTGAGACACATGACAATGAGTCTCATGTGTGCAGATTGAAGAAAGCCCTGTACTGTTTGAAACAGGCACCCAGGACATGGTACGGCGGAATTGACAGCTTTCTATCCAGTTTGGTATTTACCAAGAGTAAAGCAGATTCCAACCTTTACTACAAGGTTGAAGATGGCAACCCAGTGATGCTCCTACTATATGTAGATGATCTGTTTGTAACAGGTATGGATGAGTTGATTGTTGATACGAAGAGAAAGCTTGCTGCAAAGTTTGAAATGAAGGACTTGGGTATGATGCATTATTTCCTAGGTATGGAGGTGTGGCAGAATGCAGATGGAATCTCCCTCAGACAAGGGAAGTATGCAGTAGAGATCCTAAAGAGATTCGGGATGATGCACTGCAACAATGACCACACCTATGGCATCGAACCTGAAGCTATTGAGTGATGCTTCATCAGATACGGTCGATGCTATGATGTATCGTCAGATGATTGGGTCCTTGATGTATCTAACGAACACGAGACCAAACATTTGCTTTGCTGTGAACACCTTGAGCTAGTTCTTGACAGATCCGAGACATGTTCACTTGATTGCTGCAAAGCATATTTTGAGGTACCTGAGAGGTACAATTGATTATGGGCTCAAGTATGAGGCGAATCAGAAGATTAACTTGGAGGGTTATGTTGATTCAGATTGGGCAGATAGAGCCATCGATAGGAAGAGCACTTCAGGGTGTTGTTTCAGTATGGGATTAGGTGTGATCTCTTGGTTTAGCAGGAAGTAATCCTATGTGGCATTGAGTACAACTAAAGCAGAGTATGTCACATCTTGTTCAGCTAGTTGTGAGGCAGTATGGCTGCGGAAGCTACTGTCTGATTTATTTGATCTCCAGATGGATGCTACTTGTATACATTGTGACAACCAGAGTTGCGTGAAGTTGTCAGAGAATCCAGTCTTCCATGACAAGTCGAAGCATATCGAGATCAAGTATCACTATATCAGGGATATGGTGCAAAGGGGAGCAGTGAAGCTCCAGTATGTTGCAACAGAGGAACATATAGCTGATGTGTTGATGAAGCCATTGGCTAGGGTGAAGTTTGAGTACTTCAAGGAGAAGCTTGGCGTTCTCCAGATCGAGGTTTCCTCCAAAGGGAAATGATGAGACCCAAATCCATTATAACATGAGAGGATTGGTTCCTTCCATGGTCAGATGTAAGGGCTAAGCCATTCTGTCATGGTGAGAGGATTGGTTCCTTCCATGTCAGATGTGAGTGCTGAGCCATTCTGATGCGACTATAGGATTTGTTCCTGCATGATTAGAAGTAAGCGTTGAATGCCATTCTGGGAATGGAGGCGCCTGGTCAGTTACCAAGTAGCTCAGTCTGGGACTGGGGGCCATTCTGATATGACTGTAGGATTGGTTCCTACATGATCATATGTGAGTGCACGCCCTTTCGAACATGCATGTTGGATTGGTTCCTCGCATGTGTCGAATGTAAGTGCAGAGCCTTTTCGAACATGCATGTTGGATTGGTTCCTCGCATGTGTCGAATATAAGTGCTGAGCCTTTCTAACATTGGTTGTCAGATATAAGTGTAAAGCCTTTCGACATGGACGGTTGGTTCCTCGCATGGCCGAGTGTAAGTGCTGAGCCATTCCGACATTGGTTGGCGGATGTGAGTGCTAGGCCTTTCTGACAGGGTTGTGGGCTATGTTACCACATGGTCAGATGTGAGTGTTGGGCGTGCCTTTTTGATATGATTATAGGATTGGTTCCTACATGATCAGATGTAAGTGCTAGGCAGGCCATTCTAACTTAGGGTCAAATATAAGTGCTAGACAAGACCTACACGGAGGGTAGGCCTACAACCAGCATGAAAAAGGGCTGGCTCTGTAGAACTTCCTGTGACGAGAAGAATCATGAGATAGAACCCATGAAGATTCAATGTTGATGATCTAGCAGAGATTATCCATATCGAGGGATGATCCAGATCCAGAGATGATGCTCCAGAGATGATCCAGATCGAGGGATGATCTAGATCCAGTGATGATGATCCAAGATCAAGTGATGATCCAGATCCAAGTGAAGATGACTTGAAGATGAAGGTGAATTGAAGATAGAGATGACTTGAAGGTGAAGATGACGAAGAATCGATGATGATCCAGATGATACAGAGAAGAAGACTTGTGCTGATAAATTTTGTCGAGAGAATACCTTCCTAGTTAAGAGGGAGTGTTGATGTAATTGTAACTTTGGAATGTATTCACTTGTATTTCTTATGTATTGTAACCCGATGTTTATTCCGAGATGTATTTGTAATGTACTTGAGTCATTTCATGCCCCGATGTTCCTATTGGGAAGTTTCTATAATGTAAACAAGTCATGTCAAGTCAAGGTGGTTAACTCTCCTATTGTCTAAGGGATAAAGTCCCCGCATTTCTAGGGCACTAGGGTTATTAGACTCACCTAGTGAATTCGGACCTAGTTGGGTTTAGTCAAGTCGGGAATTAGTATATTATCACACATTCACTCACACTCAGTTGTAGCGCATAGCTGAGGAAGAGAAAGACACTGAGGCAAGGAAGAAAGAGGTTACTGCTGTCGAGAGATCATCTTACTGTTTTTGGGTTTCACTTTTGTGCTGATTCTATCTCTGAGGAAGTTGCAGGGTTTCCTCGATTTATGGTTTCCCCAAGGAAAAACACTGTGTTCATTGTCTCTTGTGTTTGATTGATGTGCTTGTTGTTCTCTCAGTTAAATATCCTAATGTTATGCTAGCTTAATGTTAAAAATCTAACAAAATTCTGCCTTGATGAAGGATCCAATGGCATTCCCAATAAGCTCGAAGATTTCTTTAAACCATAAATCAGGTACTAGACCTGGGAGCTTGACCCAAATAAGATGTCTAGCAAGTTTGGTAGACCCTGCGTTAAAAGTAGGACTCCATCTGGTTAGGTTAAAAGTTGTATTTTCAAGAAACCAGTACCCCTTGAGGATGTTGTTGGCCTCCACAACAGACTTAAAAATTGTAAAAACCAACCCTTGGAAAGGGCATAGCTATCTGGGGTGTAACCAATGATCTGGAGCCATGTATCCTTGATCCATACCCTAAAGTTTTTTATAGAGATCCCTCTACCTCTAAACCTTCCAACGAGTGCCAGGTCCGATAAGGGAATAACGTCTGCCATCCTCACGTCTTCCCCCAGCATGAGATTGAGAGGACGTCTCTTCCTTTTGACACATTTCTTGGTAAATATGTCAGCAAGAGCTTCTTTGTTGTCTTGTATGACTGGCCGCTCACCACCCGCCATGGGAATAGAATCCTTCAGAAGGGTGTCTAGTACCTCCTTGATTACGGAGTTACCAACCCCATGCAGGTTTGCAAAGCCTCTAACATGAGGGGGAAACTTGTTTTTCTACCTACCCATCCCTAGGAAAACCTAGCGACCCAAAGCCGGGGAAGTAATGTAGGTTAACTTTCATCGTAATCATCCGGGCTAGCGCCTAGACTGTAAGTATACTGATGAGCTAAAATAAGATATAAGACTATAACGGATATATACTACTGATACAGAGCCCTGAGGGGATAGAGTAAAAACCAGAAAAAAGGAACCCAAAAGGGAGTGTGTCATCGGAAATGAAGAACTTTTACACAATACTCTTAATCACTAGAGGAGAGAGTCTAGACCAGAAAGAGCTGAAAAAAAACCTCAGAAATGTTTAGAGAACTAAATATATCTTAAGCACCAACCATCCATTGGTCGTTCCTCTGGTTAGGCTTACCAGATTTAGTTTATTCACCATTTTTACCATAACAAAGTTCCATTTTTACATTTTTTATTTAAGCTCTACGGATTTTGAGATTGGCATTGGACATATTCATAGACTCTCTAGTTTATTTTCTTTTAAAATTGTTCGATGGTTCAGAAATTTCATGTATATATAGACAGATAAATGGAAATGTGCACATCCATTTTTTTGTAACATGGGTCATGTTTATTTTTTTCTTCATATTTTTGCTTGAAAATGATGGGTAACCTTAAGTTTATATTTTTCAAATCAAACCAAGAAATTTGTGTCATGCCTTATTTCATAATGCCAACCTTTTGTAAATGCTTTTGTTCATAAGGGATAATATAAGGTTTAGATGTTTTTTAGATAATTGTAGAAATCAAGATGGTTTTTCATTCCATATTTCATAATGTTGTCCTTTTGTAAAAGAATATTGCTCATGATCTGGTTTAGGAAGCATTATCCACATCAAAGGATATTTTGAGCCGTAACTATCGAGACCAAAAATTTTCAATCAATACTACACCGTGTCTCATTTTTTTCCTTGCTTGAAAATTTCCATGGCTTTTCAGGGACCTTTTTAGGTAAGGGTTGATTAAAAAATATTCTAACATACTATTGTTTCACAATGTGAATATTCCGATTTAGGCTCTCTATTCTCCATATGTCTTTGTTGAAAAGTCACAAGTGATTTTCTCGGTTATTTTTTATTTGGGATACAAAAATTTCATTTCTTATTTTGTAATTTAGAAAATTTATATTGTAACATGTATCGATTATTAAGACCACGGAAATTCATACGCTCCCACATTACTAAAGTAAAATAAATATACCATCATCCTCAATAGAAACATAATAAGATAAGCAACTATTTTTATTCCAAGGCTGTAAAGTTGAATGTTTCCCATCAACTGAGCGACTTGCATAATGATGGACATGCTCCAGTGGAGGATGGAAAACCAGTTCGGGATAACCACAAATAAATGGCATTCATGAAAATAATGAGTTTAATTTTTCCACATTAGCATATCGCTTCCAGAACAAATGTTGCATTCTAAATGCCTTTGTAAGAGTTTTTATTTTGTTGATAAGTCACCAACATAAATGTCAAATGGATGTAGCTTGGGTGGCTGGGAGGAATGAATGCTATCCTCCCCACCCAAGTTCTACTCTTGTGACATGATGCTCTTGTGAAACCCTTTGTAATAAATGTTGTGAATGATGAGCTGGCCATACCTTGATTCAGTTTGAATATCACGTATTGGGATTTTCCGTGGAGTAGCCCTCTAACAAATGGTGAACCACATTTACAAAAGTCACCGACATAAATGTTTGCTTACATGTGCCGTATAAAATCATATTACACTCAATGTGTATGCCATCAAATATATATAGCAGCAAAACAAAACAAAAAACATAGAAGTCTAATAAGGTTTCTTGTTAAATCTTGATTATAATATAATTTGTACCGGGAATATTTCCTTCGATGGATATTGATTTTGATTGGATAGAGCATGGAATATATGCTTCTCATTATTTATGTCATACTTTAAAAAGAAATAAATATTTTTCTCATTTGTCTTGGAACTATTTCATTTTTAATGAGAATCTGATGCCATGCCTTTTGAATTCTAGTTGAAATTTAACTTATTGAAGATCTATCTAATATTTTCAGTTTACAAGTTTAGGACATATTTAGGACTAATATAGAGATGTGATTTTAATATTTGGAACACACTGGATTAAAATGCATCTTTTTCCAATCCATTGTCAGATTCCTCCTGACCAAATCATTTAAAGTCTAATAGAAAATTGATGTGCTTTTATTTTATGAGTGATAAGATCCATTCTAAGGACTACAGAACATGAAGATAATTTGTGGTATGCTCCTCTAGTTTCAGTTATGTGCATGTCTTTCTTCAGAAAATTTATTTGTATTGAATTCTTTATAACTCAAATTTTGACACCACTGCAGGATGAATTTGAGGACATTTGCCACTATGCGATGAATTATAAAGAGAGAGGTTCTATCATTTGGACTACTGCAGATAGTTTGTTAGATATTGGTAAAAACATATCTTGACCTATTGAACAAAATGCAGATAGAGCATAAACGTTTTTTGGTCTTCCCATCAAAATGAAGGAGGGTAAAAACACTTGTCGTCTTGAAGCTCTTAGAAATGGCTATTTTAACTAGGAAATATGGTTTATCAAGACACATGATGTAGTCTATCAAAAATTAAAAAAGAAATTACCAAAGTTGTATTACCTATGAAATATAAAAACCTACTTTATCATACGCTGTCAACCTACTTAGAACCAGTGACACCAGTGTTCTTTCTAGAAATGAAAGCCTCTGAAATGTATGTGGTTCTACTTTTCCATTCACAAAAGATATGGTCTATGTTTAAAAACTATAGGAGAAAATATCAAACACTGAGACTATATTGAATAATATGTATGGGGATACTTTACAGGCAGGTGAGTCAATGGTGGAGATTTTAAAATGCACTGGAGATGAAATCAGATTCAATCCTGTTGAGAAGGCTTTTGAGTGTTCAAGTTATTTTGGAGACAGATATTTTGACAGTGATAATGATGGTTCAATCTCTAAGATGTATGATAATGCTGAAGTGGATTCAAACTTATAGAATGGGAATGGAGCTACAACTTCTGCGGTTGATGCAAGTGGATTAAAGACAAGGTACTTGCCTATTCTTAAACCCATTTTGAGATAGATAACGTTTTATTTTGCTTTATAACTTTTATTTGAACTTGAAGACAACTGTCTGTTAGTAGAGGAGGGATTTGTTAGTAGAGTATGTCTCTTATACAAGAAGATGACTCAATGGTGGAAATTTTAAACTGCACTAGAGATGAAATCAGATTCAATCTTCTTGAGCATGCTTTTGAGTGTTCAAGTTCTTTTGGAGACACACGTTTTGACGGTGACAATGATGGTTCAATCTCTAGGAGGTATGATACTACTGAAGTGGAATCAGACTTGCAGAATGGGAATGGAGCTACAACTCCCGTAGAAGTTTATGCAAGTGGATTAAAGAAGACGTACTTGCCTATTATTAAACCCATTTTGAGTTAGATACCATTTTATGTTTCTTTAGAACTTTGATTTGAACTTGAAGACAAGTGTCTGTTAGTAGAGTGCTCTTAACAAATAAACATATTTATACACTTCATTCTAAATATATAGAATCATCTTTTAACAAATTACAATGGCTTATTTAATCACTTTATTGAAAGATTATACTCTAACCCTCAATATTATGGGGTAAGGGAACATGAATTATTAAGAAACCAAGCATGCAAGTTGTGTGAGCATAAACTCATAGTGGACTAATTACATTAAAATATTAGAGCAAGATGAAATAAATGATTCAATACAAAATGGGTTTATGGGTTTTATTTCTTGCTTGATCATATCTTATGAACTTATACAAACTATCATCATTTTCCAACCATTAGATACTCAAAGGAATGCATTAATATGTTTTACTATTCTAGAGGACTATGTAAGTTAGGTTCGCAAATTCTTAAAGGGTGCTAGCTCAATGTAGAGTGTCTGCCTTACAAGCAGGAGATTGGTGGTTTGATTCCTCTGTGCCCTAATGATATTGCGATATCGGTTAAAAATGACTAAATAGTGACAAAAAAATGAGAAATAAGTGACCAAAAAATGAAAGATAAATGACAAAAAACAACAAAAATTCACATATAAACGACCAAATGACAGTTTTGGTGGTTTCCAATCTCTTATCACATGACTAAAAATATGGTCATATTTAGTTTGGTGGCTAATTTCCAAAGGGGCTACAAGCGCTTTTGCATATTTAATGACCTTTCTCCATGCAAATGGGGGTTTGGTGGAAGCAAGATGTAAGGCATATTCCTTCTATGAAAAAAAATATGATCTCAACATGGCATTTGGGAGATAGCAGTTGTTTGTCTAGGTTTCGAAAAACGTGGTGGAGGATCACTAAAGGAGCATTTGTAATAACAAAAGGAGATAGGATAGGTACGTTGTATTTATGTCCTTATAATACTGATTATTCTATCTTTGTAGCTTCCACGGAAACAAGTACAACATTGTGGCATCATAGGCTTGGCCACATGAGTGGGAAGGGGATACAAATTCTCCACTCAAGGAAGTTGCTTGTGGATCTGAAGCATGTAAGGTTGTAATTATGTGAAAACTGTGTTTATGGAAAACAAATAAAGATCATATCTTATAAACTCATACAGACTATCATCCTTTTCCTGCCATTAGATACTCAAAGGCATGTATTAATATGTTTTACTATTCTAGAGGACTCTGCAAGTTAGGCTCCCAAATTCTTAAAGGGTGCTAGCTCAATGTAGAGCATCTGCCTTACAATTAGGAGATTGGTGGTTCAATTCCTCAGTGCCCTAATGATATTGCAATATTGGTTAAAAACGACTAAATAGTGACCAAAAAAGAGAAATAAGTGACCAAAAAATGAGAAATAAATGAGTTACCAAACTTCGCATATAAAATGACTAAATCAGTGACAAAAAATGAGAGATAAGCGACCAAAAAAAAAAACAAATTCACATATAAACGACCAAATGGCAGTTTTGGTGGGTAATTTCAGGTCTCTTATCACATGACTAAAAATGTGGTCATATTTAGTTTGGTCATTAATTTGGTAATATTTTTTCTCATTAATTTGGTTGTATATTTGGTCATTAATTGTGACAATTAATGACCGAATTAATGACCAGATATATGACTATATTGATGACCACAAGACAAGTTATAAATGACCAAATTAAATATGACCACGTTTTTGGTTGCGTGATAAGAGACCGGAAATTAGCTACTAGTGATCTCCAAATCAAAAGTGGTCATTTATATGTGTATTTTGGTCATTCTTTTGGTCACTTATCTCTCATTTTGTAATAATGTATACCTATCGTTGGGAAGAAAAAAAAATAACTAGGGACTATGAAGGACGAAGAATGAGAGGTTCTTGACAGAAAGACATTGTGAACAATACGGTTGTGCATGGCTTCATTGGTGGCTTTCAATATTTGAAAAGAAAAGACAGCGGAGGGTGTGATGAGAACATTGGAAAAGTTGTATGAAAAAACCATGGCTTCCAACAAGGAATTTTTAATGAAGCATTTATTTAATATGAATATGTCAAGAAGGTGGATTTTTTGTTGATCATTTAAATGAATTTAATATGGTTACTAATAAACTAAGTTCTGCAGGGGTGAAATTTGATGACGAGGTTAGGGATCTTCTAATATTATGCTCATTACCAAAAAGATAGAATGTATTGGTCATGGTTTAAGTAACTCCTTATCTGGTTCAAACACTCTTAATCTTGATTATGTTGTTGGTGTTATTCTTAGCTAGGAAATGCAAAGAAAAACACAGGTGAGACATCAGGTAATGTGTTGACCATGGAGAGCAGGTGAATACAAAGGGAGAGAGGAAGGAGCCCAATTAATTGCAACAAGTATACAAAGGGTATATCCAAGTATAGACTGAGAAATATAGAGTGATGGAACTGTGGTAAGAGAGGACATATGAAGAAAGATTGTAGAGGTCCAAAGAAGATAGGAGATAGGAAACAAGAAACTACTAAGGAGGCAAATGTATGAGGTGATGTGTTACAACATGATTTGATTCTTGCAATAGATAGTAGTAGTGATTATTGGGTAGTATATTTAGGGGCTTCATGTCATGCTACACCCCACATGAAATTCTTTCGTCATTATGTTCCAGGTAATTTTGGACATGTTTTATTGGGGGATGATGAGCCATGTAAAATTGTTGGAATGGGCAAGTTACAGATTAAGTTAAATAATGGAAATGAATTGATTCTAAAAGATGTAAGGCATATTCCTTCTATGAAAATAAATATGATCTCAACAGGGTATTTGGGAGATAGCATTTGTTTGTCCACGTTTCGAAAAATGTGGTGGAAGATCACTAAAGGCGCATTTGTAATAACAAAAGGAGATATGATAGGTATGTTGTATTTATGTCCTCATAATACTGATTTTTCTATCTTTGTAGCTTTCATAGAAACAAGTACAACATCGTGGAATCATAGGCTTGGCCACATGAGTGGGAAGTGTATACAGGTTCTCCACTCAAGGAAGTTGCTTGAGGATCTGAAGCATGTAAGTTTGGAATTATGTGAAAACTGTGTTTATGGAAAATAGAAGATAGTTAGATTTCTCAGTATTGGGAAATAAAAGAAGAGTGAAATGTTAGAGCTTGTTCATACAAATGTACAGGGTCTAAATCAGGTACAATCTCTTAGCATCTCTCATTATTATGTTACTTTTATTGATGATGTAACTAGAAAACTTGGGTTTATTACATTAGACAAAAATATGATGTGTTTGCTACTTTTAAGTGGAAGCTTTGGTTGAGAATGAGACAAGAAAAATATTGAAATGTCTCAAATATGATAATGGAGGTGAATACTATAGCAAGGAGTTTGATAGTTATTGTTCATACCATGATATTCGTAGAGATAAGACAGTCCCAGGAACACCACAAGAAAATGGCATGTCAAAAAGGATTAATAGGATGATCATGGAGCGTGCAAGGTGTATGATAATGCATGCAAGGTTGCACTTATAGTTTTGGGATGATGTTGTAGATATTGTTGTTTATTTAATAAATAGAGGGCCTACAAATGCTTTGGATGGTGGGTTTCCAGAGGAGGAATGAATAGGTAAACTATTCATTTTTTAGAACTTTTGGTTAGGAAGCATTTGTCCATATTGATAAAGAAAATAGAACAAAGGTTGAGGCTAAATCCAAGAAATGCACCTTTATTAGATATGGGGTTGATGATATTGGTTATCTCTTATGGGATTATGAAAATCACAAAAACATTAGGAGTGGAGATGTAGTATTCAATGAAAATGTTATGTACAAAGATAAATTGCAGGGAAAGAAAGAAGAAAAGGAAAACACAAAGTACAAAGTGCTTGATGAAATAAAAATAAATAAAGTTCCAAAGGAACCAAAAAATCAAGAGCAGTAGTAGTTACCTCAAACTCTTGCAAGTGTAAGAAGATCTACCAGGATAAGTAGATCCCCTGAACGATTATCTCCTTCACTTTATTAAACATTGATGACTGATTCTAGTCAACTAGAATGTTATGAAGAAGTAATGCAGATGGAACCTGGAAAGAAGTGGGAGAAAGGCATGAATGAATAGATGGACTTATTAGTAAGAATCTAGACTTTGAATTTGGTTGAGTTTCTTGCTCGTAAAAGAGAATTTCAAAATAAATGGATTTACATGTTGAAGGAAGAAGGAAGAAAGAATGGGTACATGGATAAACTTGTTGTAAAGGGGTTTGCACAAAATAAAGGTATAGATTGTGATGAAATATTTTCTCTTGTTGTTAAAATGACTTCAATTAGGACTATTTTAAGTCTAGTGGCGGTAGAATATTTGCATCTTGAATAGTTCGATATAAAAATGACCTTTCTCCATGGGGATCTGGAGGAAGATATTTATATGCAACAACCATAGGGGTATGAGGTCAAACGGAAGGAGAATTTGGTTTGCATGTTGAAGGAGAGATTGTATGCCTGAAACAAGCTCCAAGACAGTGGTATTTTAAATTTGATAAGTTTATGAAATAATAGGGTTATAGTAGCTGCCATTTTGACCACTCTGTTTATTTCAAAAAACTATATAATGGAAGATATAGTATCTTGTTATTGTATGTGGATGACATGCTTGTTGCAGGGCTTAACATGTAAGATATAAATGTGCTCAAAAGTAAACTAGCTAAATCATTTGAAGTGAAGTATTTGGGTGCTGCAAAGAAAATCCATGGTATGAGAATAACAAGAGACAGGAAAAATCAGAAATTGACACTGTCTCAAGGTGAGTACATAGAAAAGGTGCTGCAGAGGTTTAGAATGCAGAATGCAAAACCAATTAGTACACCTTTGTCCAACCATTTCAAACTAAGTAAGGATATGTGTCTTAAGAAACAAGAGGAGATAAAATACATGTCCAAGGTTCTCTATTCATTAGCAGTCGACAGCTTGATGTATGCCATAGTGTGCACAAGACTAGAGATTGCACATGTAGTGGGAGTTATGAGTAAGTATATGAAAAATTTAGGTAAATAGCATTAGAGGGTATTACATTGGATTCTCAGGTATTTCAGAGGTAGCACTTCTCATGCATTATGTTTGGAGGTTCAGACACTGCGCTACAAGGATATATTGACTCAAATATGGAAGGTGATAAAGATAGTAGGAGAATCACCATAGGGTATTTTTTTAATGTAGGTAGAAAAACAAGAATTTGGATTTTGAAATCGCAAAAGGTTGTTGCACTTTCAACAATGGAAGCAGAGTATGTTGCTTCTATAGAGGCTAGTAAATACATGATTTGGTTGGAGAGGTTCATGGAGGAACTGGGTAAGAAGAAGGAGAATAACAGGTTGTATAGTGACAGCCATAGTGTGATTCATCTTGCAAAGAAATCAACATTCCATTCAAAGACTAAAAATATACAACTCAAGTACCATTTCATAAGATATCTTTTGGAAGATGAACTGTTAAAGTTGGAAAAGATACATACTAGCCATAATCTTGCAGACATGTTGACAAAGGTAGTAACTAGAGAGAAATTAAGTTCCTGATCAGTTTCTATTGGCCTTCAAGCATGAAGGTGAAGATGAGAAATTTGCTAGGTCTAAGGTTCAGAGAATATTCTAGTAAGTGCAACAACGGTGGAGTTGTTATCATCAACCTCCAAGTGGTAGATTTTTTGTTGTGGAGCTTGATCTTCCTGATTCATAGATGTTATTATTTAAGTCGTTCTTGGATACCAACACTTGACAGGGGGGTGTGGGTGGTATTTCCCGCCCACTATATTCGTTAGGGGGGTACAGGGGTGGCAACACCCTTGTAGAGAAATTTAGGAAAAATTCCTTGTAAAATGTTGTAATTTCAGAGTCATGACTTAGTCAATAATGCCTAATTTATGGGCCCATGGTTTTGCGAAACCCATGGTATTTTCCCATGGAATTCCATTTATAAAAGGAAGGCATTGTAATACGACTTTGTATTATATTATAGCATTGTAAAACAATCTTTGTGATTGTGTCAGAGATACTACAAGAGAGTAAAGAGGAAATGCAATAGGTTTGTTGCAGGTTGTATCTCTTCATTTTTTCTAGATGATATAATAGTAAAGGATTGGAAATTTCTGTATGGATGCATCCCATCTTGGGTGAACCATGTTATATTGGTGTCTCTCTTGTAATGTGTTTATGTTTTAATATTTTCATCTTGTTTATTGTTATTTCTTTGCGATCATGTTTTTCTAGCAGAAGGATTCACCATGTTCAATAGATTTTTATACTAAGCATTAAGACACTTGGACATAGAATTTGAGGTCATTTTAAGGATTTTTTTTGTCACTATTATAACATTAATAAAAATCCATGATTTATGTTGGTGGATATTAGGATTGGATAGGTTGTGCTTCTATTGCATTGCATTGATTAACCACAATCTCCTTTCCAATTTCCTTTAATATCACATCTAGGGGAGCACCATTAAGTTCAACGGAGTGGTATGTAGGTCATATTGAAGAGAACCTTGTAATGAATTTATTTTAGAAAGGATGTCATTAATTCTATATATTATTTAGAATAAAAAAAATCTTTAACCAAATTGATGAATATGTATATTAAATATGTTCTTATATTGCTTTCTCAATTTCTTCCATCTTAATGATTCTTTACCTATACCTATAGGCATGATAGTCGATGTTTCCCTAGAGGTAATTTTGGATGGTAACTGAAAAATAAATTCCACATCTTTATAAGTGGTGATCACTTTTCATATATATTTGAAGACTTATATTGCATGACTACTTCACATGACCCTAGGTATCCACAATCTCTAGTACTAAAAATGTTTATTTTTGTTTTAACTAAGTTGTTAATCCTCCATCTGTTCCATTATATATTCATGTGTGTGACCCAATAGGAGGAAAATAACCTTTGTGTTTTTGATGTCTCTCCTCATTAATAGGATGAGAGTACAAAAAACAAAGCCATGGAAAATATTACAAAGGACAAGTTCTGTATTGGGAAAATAGAGTTATGTTTTCCAATACATTACTTGTTCTTCTTTGATATTTATGTTGATGAGATTCATTTATTCATAGTTCTTTTATTGGAACATCATTGTGTTGGATTTGGTTCACTAGAAATCAGTGGATATTGCTATCGTATTAAGTAATTGGGAGTTCTATACATTTGGGGTTTAGTGATTCATGTTTGTATATGAGTTGAAACTCCTTGGGTTAGGGTAAATATTGAAACTCATTTGCATAAAACTCTCTATTATTAACTATAGCAAAGAGAATTCCAATCCCAACACAATGAATCTCAAGTGAACCTCAAGAGTGTGGAGGTTGAATTGGTGTGGATTTCCATCCCTCATTGTACATTGTTGGGGTGGATTTCCATCCCTCGCAAATCATGTTTTTATTAATTTCTATTATTTTTTCCTACATATAAAAATCAACTAGCTCTTGATTGTTTTTTATTTATACATTCGTTGGTATGGATCATGGTTTATATATAATAAACTTCAAATTTTAAATGTAATTGTAGGCTATATTGGTCTACGAGATCCTAAATCCATGGAAAAGGAAGTCATTCACATTTGTGGTTTCTTTTTATCTTCATTGATGAAGATTTACGTTATTTAGTTAGATTATATATTACAATAAAGAGTGATAGTTGTTTGGGGGTGTAAGTGATTTGATTGGAAACTCTCCAATATTTTTAGGGACTAGTCCTCTAAACAAATTTATGAGTATGCAACTTTGTGAGCTCCAATATTTTAAATTTACATATCAATCATATTGGCTTGTGTTGAGATGCTATGATGATGGGAACGAAGATCATTTACATTTATGATTGCTTTTTATCTTCAATAATGAGAATTTACATCATTTAGTGAGCTTAGTTATTTAAAACAAGGAGTGATGGTTGTTCATGGATGCGAGTGTTCCAATTGGTAAGTGTCAAAAATATTTAGCGATCAATCCTCCCAAAAAATTTAGAGTATGTCATCTTTGTGAGTTCAAAGTGAGAATTCAAGATGTATTAAAGTTGTGAATTAATTATTTAGATGTGCATAGTTTGATGGTATAGTTTTAATTGTTGTTGTAATTGTAACTTCAGAAGATATTCTGATGTATATTATTATTGTATATTGGTGTACCCCCATTGGAGATGTGTTTTCCTCCTTTCAGGATGTCTTTATTGTATATGGTCATTGAGTTAAACCCTCTATTGTAAGTCGGGGCATTAGTCACCAAGTTGAATATAATAAAATGTATTTTTAAGTCCCCCTAGGAGAATTTGACCCTATTACGGTAAGAAGTCATCCAGGTCAAGTTGTAATGGAAGTCACTTAATAGGTATAAATAGGGAGGCGCCCTCCCTCATTTATACACACACTCACTCAATCAAGTTTGCATGAAGAGAGAGAGAAGAAAAAGGAGGGGAGAGAGAGAGAGAGAGTTGCAGAAGACTTCTTATACTTGAGTTATTCCATCTTGTGATATTGTCTTAGTGACAAAACTGTTCTAAGGAAGTTTGCGGGTTTTTGTCCTATATGATTTCCCTGAGAAAAATATTTGTGTCTTGTGTATATGCACTATGTTATGCATCTTGTTTTGCTTGTTATTATTTTAGATAAATATCCTAATCAATTTGAATAAGATTAGAAAAACTAACATGGTATCAGAACCTCTCTGAAAGAAGGCATTATGCAGTAGCAATAACTAGGGATTCCTAGTTCAAGGTCTTCTATCCATAGATCAAAAAGAAAAGAGGGATATGCTAACTCGTCGTAGGAGGGCACATATTTTGGTGGATTCATACTCAAATTTGAAGAAGTTTCATTTTTTACCTAGACACAGGTGTTGAGAGAAACTATTGCATTAAGTTTCAGAGGCTTCCCACCTCAACTTTAAAAAAAGGACCTTAGTGAGCAACTTGCCTCAAGGAGGCTCATCTTTCTATCTAGATAGAATTATAAAACTCCAATTTTGAACAATTAGGTTTTCTCTAACAAACTCTAGGTTAGACAACTCCAGAACCAGGTCAGAGCCTCAAATTGGTAAGATATAATTCTCTGTTATTTCCATTTAAGGTTCTCATTAAAAATGACTCATCATACCTAGTTTGAGGATAATATTGGGGGAGATGATATTAACTTCTAAGCATGGAAGCACATGATCTCCCTGATCCTTGAAGAAAATGATTTGGATCAATATACCAGTAGGGAAGTTCCAGAACCAGAGGGAGATGAGGCTAAGTCTATCCATAAGAAGAACATGGCCAATTCCAAGAGAATCATCTCATCCCCCATGTTTTATCATTGAAGACACCTAAGGAAGTGTTTGATTCTTTGACAAAGTTGTTCGAAGGAAAGAACATCAAACAAAATATGCCATTGAGGAACCGAATGAAGAATGTGAAGATATAAAACTTAGAAACCATGCAATCTTATTTCACAAGGGTTTCTCAAATCAAGGAACAAATTGAAGAAACCGAAGAGAATGTATAAGAAGGAGAGATTTTTATGACCACCTTGAATGGTCTCCCTATATCATGGGATTCATTCATTCAAGGAATATGTGCCAGAATAAGGTTGATCGGTTTCAACAGACTTTGGTAAGAATGTCACAAGAAGAATCTCAACTCATAACAAGATAAGATAAGATGGTAGAAATTGAAGATCAATATCTCATAGCTCACACCAGAAGATATCAATGAAAGGAGGAGGAACACCATCACAAAAGACAAAAGTAATTTAGAAGAGATCCTTCCAACATTCGCTGCTATACTTGTGATGAGAAGGGACATTACTCTAGATATTTTACCAGAAACATAGGCTCCTTCAACAATAATTCAAATAAGAAGAGACAACATTCTCACATCGATGAAGATGATGAACCAAAAATAAAGAGAATCAAAGCAAAAATTGGTTCTTCAAGTGATGAAAAATATGTCTTGATCTTAGGACTCATGGGAACTATCTCTCATGGAAGCAATGATTGGCTTGTATATAGTGAGGCATACAAACATATGATGAGATACATAGAATCATTCACCAATCTGTCTAAGCATGAGTCACCTCACAAGGTGAGACTTGGGGATGATTATCAATACACCATAAAAGGAAGTAGAGAAGCTTCCTACAAGCTAGACTCCAGGAAATATTTGAAGATGAAAGATGTGCTATATGTTCCAGGATTGAAGAAGAATATTCTCTCCATATCGACGCCATATTCAAAGGGAATAAGAGTTGCATTTATTGATGGAAAAGTCCTAATGTGCCCAAAAGGACATACAATAGATGATGCAACAATGATTGGACAGAAAGAGGGAGGATTATACAAGTTTAAGGGACACCCTAAAGAAGCATTGGTTCATGAATCCATAGAATCAAGTCAACTATGACACAAAATAATCGCACATGTGAACTATAGAGCACTACCAATTGCAAGCAAAGCGGACATCTAGAAATCCAGAGAAAACATGAAGGCATTTGCAAGGGATGTGCACAAGGAAATAACATAAAGAATACATTTCCAAGTAGTGAAATAAAATAAAAAGGAATAAGGATATAATCCTCTCATATGTTTGTGGGCCCATGTCATCTAGATCACTAAGAAGGTATGTATACTATGTTTTATTTATAGATGATTTCTCATGTAAAACTTGGATATATTTCTTGAAAGGGAAAAATGAAGTCTTCAACAAGTTCAAGGAATTCAAAGCCTTGGTCTAAAACCATACTGAGAGGAATATCAATACTCTGCGGTCAAATAATGGCAAAGAATTCACCTTTGAAAAATTCAAGGAACTCTGTAGAGAATTTGGGATTAAGAGGGAGTTGAGCACTCCATACAATCCTCAACAGAATGGCATTGCAAAACGAAAGAACAAAAGAATAATGGAAGCAACGAAAGAAATGCTACATGAACAGGATCTTTTGATGAATTTATGGGAAGAAGCAACAATGACATATGTGTATGTACAAAACTATACTCCTCAATGAGTACTTTACAATAAGACTCAATAAGAGGATTTATCAGGAGAGAAACCAGAAGTTAGCCATCTTAGAATATTTGCCTTCCTAGTGTACATACACATTCTAAAGGAAAAGAGGACCAAGCTCGATCCTTCAAGGAGGAAGGGGATATTTGTAGGAGATAGTGACACTTCAAAGGCATACTAAATATACTTCCCAGGATTTAAGAAGATCAACATTAGAAGAGATGTAACATTCGACGAAGACTCATCATACTCTAGACCAGAAAATCACATATTTTAGATGTCAAAGAACCTAAAGAAAAAATAGTTTGATACATGGAAATAAAAGAAACAATTCAAGAATACCATGAAGATCACAACATGGCAGAACCATTAGAGCCTGCAGAACCACTTCATGAGAAAAAATCCCACAAGAGAAAACTAGCATGGGAACGAGAGCTATTACAAGATGCAAAAAGGTATGGTGCTCTAGACGGGATGCATAGAGAAAGGAAAATAACTAAACCATACAGCATCTATGTGGCCCTACTATGTGGCATCACTGACAAAGAATCTTCCAACTACAAAGAGGTTGCAGAAAAGAAAGAATGGAAGGATTCCATGATTAAGGAGTACTAATCGATTATGAAGAATGATGTATAGGAGATAGTTCTGAGACCAGGAGGGAAGTTTGTCATGACTTCGAAGTGGATTTACAAGATCAAACATGTTGTAGATGGTAGCATTTAAAAACACAAGGAAAGGTTCGTGGCACATGGATTCTCCTAGAAAGAAGGCATAGACTAGGAGGATACATCTGCACCTATAGTGAGATACACTTCCATCAGATCTATACTTGCATTAGTTGTAGTAATGAAATGGAAGGTACACTATATGGACATCAAGAAAACATTCTTGAATGGTGTATTCAAAGAGGAAGTGTACGTGGAGAATCCACTGGGATTTGAGACACGTGACAAGAAGACACATGTGTGCAAATTGAAGGAATCCTTGTACGGATTGAAATAGGAACCCATGACATGGTATGACATGATGGAAAAATTCCATATGAGCTTAGGATTTAGCAAGAGTAAAGAGGATTCCAACCTTTACTTCAAGGTTGAAGGCAGAATATTGGTGATGCTCCTACTTATGTTGATGACCTATTTCTGATAGGAGAGGACAAACTCATTGTAGATGAAAAGAGGAAGCTTGCCGCTAAGTTCATGATGAAATAACTGGGAATGATGCACTATTTATTAGGCATTGAGGTGTGAAAAATTACGGATGGAATCTTCCTTGGTTAAGGAAAGTATGCAGTGGAGATTTTGAAGGATTCAGAATGCAGGATTGCAAGACGATAACCACACCTATGGCATCAAACTTGAATCTACTATGTGATGCTTCATCAGAGACAGTTGATGCCACAATGTATATTTAGATGATTGGTTCATTAATGTACCTAACAAATACGAGACCATACATATGATTTTCTGTGAACACCTTGATCCAGTTACTGATAGATTTGAAACATGTCAACTTGGTAGCTATAAAGCATGTATTGAAGTATCTGAAGAGTACAATTGATCAAGGGATCAAGTATGATGCAGATTATAATATTAACCTGCACAGTTATGTTGATTCAGATTAGGTAGGCAGTGCACTGATAGGAAGAGCACTTCGAGATGTTGCTTGAGTTTGGGATCCAACATGATCTCCTGGTTTAGCAGGAAGAAGTCTTGCATGGCGCTAGGTACAACCAAAGCAAAATATGTTGTGACTTATTCGGATAGTTGTAAGGTAGTATGGCTTCAAAAGCTACTGTTTGATTTATTTGATCTCAATTTAGAGGCGACTTGTATCATTTATGACAAATAGAGTTGAGTGGATTTTTAAGAGAATCTGGTGTTCCATGACAACTCGAAGCACATTGCCGATCAAGTATCACTATATTCGGGATATGGTGTAGAGATGACTAGTGAATATCTAGCACATGGTGACTGAGGAACAAATTGCGGATGTGTTAATCAAGATGCTAGCCAAAGTTAAGTTCAAATACTTTAGAGGGAGACTTGGTATTCTCCAGATTGATATCCCTAGAAAGAGGGAGTGATGAGCCCTTTCATGGTGGTAGATGTAGGTTGTCCTTAGATGTAACGAGTCTTGGTGTGCTCCCATTCTAGACATGATGAGAAGACCGGAAGATGCAGATGCACTGGTACAAGATATCACATAAGAAGGCATACAGGTTTTCCCCAGATGTAATGAGTCCTGGCATAGTATGCAGGTTGTCCCAGGACATAATCAGTCCTGTAAGTTTTTCTTTGGATGTAATCAGTCCTGGCGTGGTAAGCAGGTTTTCCTTAGATGTAATGAGTCCCGAAAGGTCATCTTTGGACGTAATTAGTCATGACATGGTACACGGGTTTTCCTTAGATGTAATTAGTCCTTGAGGCTGTCCTTGGATGTAATTAGTCCTAGTGTGGTACAAAGGTTGTCCTTAGATGTAATTAGTCCTTATGTGGTCCCATGTTGGAGATGATGAGAGGTCACAAGGCACTTGGTGTGTGCTTGGGTGGTTCTCGCATAGTGGTAGACATAGGTAGTCATTGAGACGTAATGAGTCCTAGCATGCTCCTATGTTTGTAGAACACAGGTTGACCATGGAAAGACATAATGCACTTGGTGTGCTCCTAGGTAATTCTCGCATAGTGGTAGAAACATGTCGCCATTGTCATGAGTCCTGGTGTGCTCCTATGCATTTGGGTTTTTCTCCTTGTGTGATGAAGAGATGATTCATATACGAAGAGATGATTTGAATACGACGAGATGATGGTAGGATACGCATGTGATTGCAGTGGCAATGCAATGAATGGTCCTGGGTTGTACCTACACAATGGATTGTTCTTGGATATGATGAATATCTAGAGGAGGACTAGGCCTACACCCAACATGAAACATGGATGGCTATGCAGAAAATTCCTATGACGGATAGATGAACATATGTCATTATTCAATGATCAACAAGATGAGAACTATGACATCAACGACAATGATGATTCAACTTTGATGACTTGACTACATGTGTTGATGACTGTGGCGAGATAATACCTTCCTATTTAAGAGGGAGTGTTGTTGTAATTGTAACTTCAGAAGATATTCTGATGTATATTATTATTGTATATTGTTGTACCCCCATTGGAGATGAGTTTTTCTCCTTTCAGGATGTCTTTATTGTTTATGGTCATTGAGGTAAACCCTCCATTGTAAATAGGGGTAGTAGTCCCCAAGTTGAATCTAATAAAATGTAATTTTAAGATCCCCTGGAAGAAGTCGGCGCTGTTAGGGTAAGAAGTCAGCCGATTCAAGTTGTAAGGTTAGTCACTTGATAGGTATAAATAGGGAGGTGCCCTCCCTCATATATACACATTCACTCACTCAATTTCGCATGAGGAGAGGGAGAGAGTTGCAGAAGACTTCTTATACTTGGGTTTTTCCATCTTGTGATATTGTCTTAGTGACAAAACTATTATGAGGAAGTTTGCGGGGTTTTCTCCTTTATGGTTTCCTCGAGGAAAATCTTTGTGCCTTGTTTATCTGCTCTATCTTATGCATCTTGATGTGCTTGTTATTCTTCCATATAAAAATCTTAATCAATTTGATTAAGATTAGAAAAACTAACATTGACATGAGTGCTCCTCTAGATTTATAATATAAATACGATACTTGCATAACCAAATCGTAACATTAATCTCATTGCAATAATTGAAATAAACATTAATGATGATATAGGTTTCTCATGTTTCTAATATTTCTTAAGATATATAAACTATGTTATGTGTTACATAATATGACTATGAAAATACATGCATTACTCCTTCAATGTATTCTTGTGCATTACCAACCCTAACTAATTAATACATTGTAACTAGGAGAAAACATAACACCAGCGTAGATCCAAATCCTAGGCGCCGAGAGGGATCAAATCTCTTCGTAGGTATCCATTGATTTTATTCAAACCAAAAGACACATCTTTTTATTTAACGTCCACATATAATATTTTATTATTAATATTTAATATTATTTGTGTCCCACATATAATATTGTTTATTATTTTTTATTTTGTTATGAACTAACATTACAACATTTCCCCATACATGGTTTTAAAACCATATGCAAGGCCCTCCTACAACCATGGGTTGTTTAGGAGGCCTTACACATGGTCTTAAAACCATTTGCAAGGCCCTCCTAAACCATGTACAACAAAACTATGGGTTGTTTAGGATGCCTTGCACATGGTTTTAAAACCATGTGCAAGGCCCTCCTAAACCATGTACAATAAAATGATGGGTTGTTTAGAAGGCCTTGCAACATGGTTTTAACCATGCACATGGTTTTTATGCACATGGTTTTAAAGTGCCATGCACATGGTTTATGGTTTTAAAACCATGTGCAAGCCCAACATTTTTTATTATTTTGTTAAGTAAAAACATTACAACATATCCTCCATATTGTGTTTTTTTTCCTCAACCATATTTTTTTACGGATAATTTTAAATTTTTACTTTTTTATTGTTTTGTTAGGTAAGAAGATTACAACATCTCCCCCATATTAGGTTTTTTTTGCCCGACATTTATTTTGGCTTATAATTAAAAAAATTATTTTTTATTAATAAAAATAACGTTATGTAACGTTACAAGATCTCCCTCATACTGGGCTGTAGAGCGCCTCTCGACGCAATTAGAAGAAAGCATACTATTAGGAGAAAACATAACATTACTCATAAAAAGAGAATGTGAGATGTCACCCATCCATACATTTGTCACACAAGAAATGGTATAAGATTTAAAAAATCCACTTTTCACTAGTAAAAATCTTTGTTTTTCTTGATCCTTCTCCATTTACATATTTATTACCTTGTGAATTACCTAATTAATTACTAACTCTCTCGTTTTGATACTTTTATAGAATCCAATAATATCTGTACATAATATTTTAAAAAATAAAAAATAAAATAAAGATATAAAATTTCTTATATAAACTAATAGAAATCCATTACAAGTAACATAAAAATTGCTCAACCAACCCTTTACTTTAATGAAATTAGCTAATTAATTCCTAACCTTCTCTATTTTTTACATTTAAAAATCCAATAATCCCATTGAAAATAGAAAAGTGATATCGAGATTTCTTATATGGACTAAAATGATTCTTAAATAACCAGCGTAGATCCAAATCCTAGGCTCTATCAAGACTCGAGAGGGATCAAATCTCTCTAGGTGCAAACCTCTTCTTAAGTATTACACTCAATGAGCTATCAACTTTGGTGTGTCCTATATATACCATTGATTTGATTCAAACCAAAAGACACATCTTTTTATTTAAGGTCAACATATAATATATTTATTATTAATATTTAATATTATTTATGGCCAACATATAATATTTAATATTATTTTTTATTTTGTTATGAACTAACATTACAACATGTCCCCATAAATGGTTTTAAAACCATATGCAAGGCCCTCCTAAAACCATGGGTTGTTTAGGAGGCCTTGCACACGGTCTTAAGACTATTTGCAAGGCCCTCCTAAACCATGTACGACAAAACCATGGGTTTTTTAGGAGGCCTTGCACATGGTTTTAAAACCATGTGCACGGTCCTCCTAAACCATATACAATAAAACCATGGGTTGTTTAAAAGGCCAACATTTTTTTGCAAATAATTCAATTTTTATTTTTTTATTATTTTGTTATGTAGAAACATTACAACATCTCCCCCATATTGTGTTTTTTTTATGATCCACATTTTTTGGGGGGATAATTAAATTTTTAATTTTTTATTGTTTTGTTATTTTTTACATTTTTATTGTTTTGTTAGGTAGGAAGATTACAACATCTCCCCCATACTAGGTTGTTTTTCTGGCCGACATTTATTTTGTTTTAGAATTAAAAAATGTATTCTTTTATTAATAAAAATAACGTTACGTAACGTTACAAGATATCCCCCATACTGGGTTGTAGAGAGCCTCTTGGCTCAAAAATCCATTACAAGTGACATGAAAATTCTTCAATATAATTTTGGTTTTTAAATATAACTTTACGATAGATGAAGATTATTCTTATTTTAAAATTCATTACAAATGGCATGAAAATGGTTCAACTAACCTTTTCCTTTTATGATTTCCAACTTTATTACATATTTTTTTTTGTGAAACTATCCATATATGCAAAGAGTTCATAGTTTTTTATTATAAATGTATTACAACAATCAAAATCAACATCAACAAACTGGCATCTGGAAACTCTTGGATTGTGCACTTGGGATTTCCAGTTGATGGCGAGTGAACTAGGGTTTGCCGTTGGTACCCATGGCAGCGGTCTGGTTGAGGACGCTCGCGTTGGTTTGTACTGAGCCTGCTCCTGACTGTGATGGAATCAACTTTCACATTGCCTCAGAACCTACTTTTTCAACTACAACTTTAGTTTTCTACATCACGGCTTTTTCGGGTCTAGGTTATTGCTCATTGAGGGGGTTTTTTTTCAGCTTTCCCGGAAACATTACTGGTTTACCAGCCGAGACTTTTGGTCTACTGTTTTTTGTGCCGATTCTTATGGTGGTCTGCTGGCGGTGGTATTGGAAAGATGACCGGTTTTGTGGCTACGACTTCGGTTCTCAGCTTTTGGCGCCGGGTCCTGTGGTGGTCTCCGGTTGTGGTCATCTCCCACCTGCTTTCGACAACCTTCTGATTCTTTCATGGCACAGGTACTTTCCATTTTCTGACACTGTGCTTTTTTATGATTTTTGGTTTATGGGTATTGTTTTCCTATCCCCGTAGGTCTTTATTGGGTTCACGGGTGGTCATAGGTTCATGGAGTTCCCCCTCTTCACAGAGGGCTAGTACCAACCATGCTAAAAAGTGGGAACTAGGGGGTTTTTTCTTGTCGGGTTAGCTTTGACTCTCCGGTTCTGACTTGGTTCTAGGTCTTTTTGTTTTCTTGGGATTCAGTCTTCTCTTCTGCTGATTTCCCAACTCTAGTTAGGGCTGGTTAGGTTTTCGAGCTCTAGGTTACTTCACCTCTGGTCTCAGTCAAGGTTTCACCTCGATTTCTTTACCTGATTCACGTGAGGGTAGTCTTTTTTGACTGGCTCTGTATACGGTCCTAGGTTGTCGCCTTGGGGGGTTTTTCCTCCTGTAGGGATTTTAGCTTTCAGCTTCCTTACTGTGGTATTTTACCCTCTCTACTTGTCTCCTTGTTACCCTTGTCGGTAAACGATGGCGACCTCAGGACTCAACATCCCTTCGTGTGATAGGGCTGTTACTTCTCATCCTTCTTGCTACCAGGCCCGTCCTAAATCTAAGATTCTGGCTGCACTTGACCATAAAAGATGGTTTGTCATGGGTAGATACATCATGCTCGACAGAGTCTCAAAACTATGCCATCGCGCTCTCATTGGGCGCCTGGAATACTATTCTATGAGCAAAGAGGAGTGGGCGACCTAGGCTACTCTCCACTGGAAGCGCATCCTCACATATGTTCCCACCATCAGTCTTCTGGCCAATCGCTGGTTGGTTTTTATTTTCCTCGATGACTCAGATGCTACACGCATCCTCGATTCACTTTGGACCATCAGCAACGACTCCCTTGTACTCAGTCGATGGCATTCGAACTTTGACCCTGTTAAGGAACGAGTCATCAAGCGACATCTTTGGGTCTTAATGCCTTCTTTACCTTTTCCACTCTGGTCCAAAGACATCCTTACTGGTATTGCCAATACCATTGGCATATTTGTTTCCTTGGAGAAAGACTTCCAGACTTCTTTTGACAAATGCACTGCTAGGGTACTTGTGGAATTGGATGTTTCCCGTGGGCTCCTACCAGAAATAGAGATTGATTGTAATAGTGTGGTTATAACTCAAAATATTGATTACTTGAAGATGTCGTTTCACTGCAGCTATTGTCATGAAACTGGTCATTTGAGAAAGTCCTTCTCTTTTTTATTACAAGGTATACCATTGACTGTTGGCTTTACAGATTCTGAGCCCTCACTTGAAAGCTCTCCGTCCTCTTATGCGCATCATCACAGCCCACTAGATACTCAGCCACTGATTTCTCCTTCTACAGATTCTCCTGTACCACCCACCATGATTCGGCCTTATGACTCTTCTTCCCCTACCTCTGTCGAAGATCTGACCAAAGGAGAGCTACTGTATATTAAGGATGTTGAAACTTTGGCTTTATTTGCCTCTCATTCTCGTACTAAATTGGTTGCTGACCATCAGTCACCTTCACTTACTCCTACTTATATTGCAGTATCATCATCTCCCCCCTTTGACCTAGAGAATTTTCTCCTCTTTCTCATTCCTCTTCTCCTCCTCATCCGACTTCACCTGGAAGCCCCTTAACCACCCCCTCCTTTGAGGATCCTTCCCTCCTCAAATCCCTGGATATCTTCACAGATAAATCTCCCATATCACCCTATGTCCTACCTTTGGACTTGATTAGATTCGAGAACGTTACTATTAGAAAGGAAAAGAGAGGGAGTAAAGTTTCCTCCCAGGCACCCACTGGTCTCTATACCCCTCTCTCAGCATGCATCAAAGCTGCAGCTAGAACACACTCCTCTTCACAGGCACTTAGAGCAATGTCTCATGTCTCTCAGGTTGACCCATGAAGATTGTTTCCATGAACATTCACGGGTTTGGGGGGCCCACCAAACAGAAATCTCTCAAAGATCTGTTTACTTCACTTAACCCTGACATTATCCTGCTACAGGAAACAATGCGTGATCATTTTACTGCCCTCCGTTTGTTTTCCTTCATGAAGCCAGGTGGGAATTCTGTGCAATTGATGCACTTGGTCTTTCTGGAGGTATACTTTCGGCTTGGAATCCTCACTTGTTTAGATGTAAAGCCTATCATTCCTTTGTTGGTATTCTCCTTTCTTCTAGTTTTAAAGGCCTTGACTTAGTTTTCTCCATTGTCAACTCCTATGGACCCTATGCCAATCGAACTACCTACTAGGAATCAGCTGTAACTGGTGGCATCTTCAATTTCCCTAATCTCATCTTGGCTGGAGATCTAAACTTCACTATTTATGATCTTGAGATCTAGGGTGACCGTGCTCGTACGGACCATCTCTCTCTATACTTTGCTCAGCTACTGGAATCTATCAAACATGGTAGATCTAGCTCCCACCAAGATTGGGCCTACTTGGAGAAATGGCAGAGTAGGACCTGAGGGTGTCAGCAAAAGACTTGACATATTTCTCGCATCTATACATCTGATTCCAACCCTGGGATGCTATCACTCCTGGACTCAGCCTTCTAAAATATCTGACCACTACCTAGTGTGTCTTGAATGGAATTTTAGGTTGAAGTGTCATCTGTACCCATTTAAATTCAATCGAGCCTGGCTCCCTAATGATGATTTTGATGCCCTGGTTTCCTCTTCCTGGAAGGCACCTACTCCCTCAGCTGGTCCCATGTTTGATTTCAGCTTTAAGCTGCAGAGGCTAAAAAATGATGTTAAGACTTGGGAAAAAAATAAAAACACCTTGAGAACTAAGGAAATCTTTGAGATTGACCAAGTCATCCTTACTCTCCTTTCTTCCCATAACTCTAGTATACTCTCTGATGAGGATTCTTCCTCCCTTGTAGTCTTGAAAAGCAGGAAGGAATCATTGCTTTCACACCAGATCCTTACCTGGAAGCTCAAAAGTAGAGTGGATTGGATTCAGGAAGGGGATGCCAATACCAATTTTTTTCACTCCTTTGCTTCAGCTAGGAGGAACTCTAAAGCTATCTCGGCACTTAATAATCAGTTTGGGGATACTATTGAGGACAATGCCAAGCTAAAATATTTAGGGGTCCAACACTTCTCTGAGCTCTTTACTTATGATGGTAAAACCAATATTGAGGCACAACTTAAAGTCATCAGACTTTTCCCAACCTTTGTGCAGGAAGAGGATAGGGAACTCTTTATGTCAGCTTTCACTCTCAAAGAAGTTGAGGATGTTCTCAAAGGGTTCAAAAAAGATAAGAGTCGTGGACCTGATGTGTGGCCGGTGGAATTCTATCTTCACTTTTTTGATCTTGTTGGGCAGGATATACTGAATGTCATCGAACACTCTAGACTAGAGGGTCGGGTTATTGGTGCCCTCAATGCTACTTTTATCACACTCATTCCTAAGTGTGATAAACCCACCACCCTAGCAGAGTACATGCACATCTCCTTATGTAATCTGATATATAAGACCATTTCAAAGCTTGTTGCTATTAGACTTAAGGTTGTTCTTGACAAGGCTATATCCAAGCATTAGTTTGGTTTCCTGCATGACAGACAGATCATTGAACCAGTTGGTATTGTCCAAGAAGTGCTTCATACTATCAAGGTTGAAAACCAGCAAGTGATGGTATTAAAACTTGATCTAGTAAAGGCTTTTGATAGAGTTAAATGGTATTTCTTGAGGTTAGTCCTTCTACATATTGGCATCCTAGGTAACTATGTTAATTGGATTATGGGTTGTGTTGAGTCAGCTAACTTTGTTGTTCTGATCAACGGGACCCCATCAAACTTCTTTCTTGTGTCAAGAGGCATCAGACAGGGATGACCTCTTTCTCCACTTCTATTTATATTGATCATTGAAGGTTTAAGTCTTCTAATCACTCAAGCACAAAGCACATGAGATATATCAAGCATCAAACGTGCTCCCAGTCTTTACCTTACTCATCTGCTCTTTATAGATGATGATGTCCTATTTGGTTCTGGTACTCTGGCTGAGTGGTAGCATTATAAAATTATTCTTAACACATTTTGTTGTGCAACTGGAATGGAGATCAATGCAGATAAGTCTTCCTTTCTTTTCAATAACGTTGATGAACTGGTAAGGCAACAAATTTTCAATCTCTTACCTTATAAGATGGAACCTATTGCTGCTATTTTTAAGTATCTGGGGTATTACCGCAAGCCTCTGGGGTATGGCATTAAGGATTGGAGATGGTTTTTATTGAAGTTCAAAAAAAAATTGAGCAATTGGACCTACAAGCTACTTTCACTGGGTGGAACATTGGTACTAGTCAAAGCTTTCTTGACAAGTCTTGCAGTATATTGCCTCACACTTGCTCGCATGCCCAACACTATTTTGAATTACATCAGGAGATATATCTTTAATTTTTTATGGGGCATCTTGCATGGAAAACAGAAATATCATTTAGTTGATTGGTATTCCATCTCCAGGCCCTACACTCTCGGGGGATGGAACATTAAGAATTTGAAGTGGTTCAGTTTGGCCTTACATACCAAAAGCTTATGGCTTGTCCTTAATGGTGTAGGGTTGTGGTCTCAAATCATTAAGCATAAGTACCTTAAGAACCTACTTGTGGATGTTTGGCTCAGACAACAGTCCTTCAAAGTTCAGGTTACATCACATATGTGGAATGGTTTTATTCATGCCATGTCTTGGATTACTAGATGTCTTGGATGGAAGATTAGCAATGGTAAGAATATCAAAGTTGGCCTTGATCCCATAGCTGGAGTATCCTCTGATTATACTCTTCCAGAGGATCTTAGATTGTATTTGGAAGATTATGGTATTCACACACTCTCTGATGTACTCAATAGAGGAGTAGCCACTTCCTCTAGTGATTACTGGATCACTGTAGATGAGCTTGAGTTGGGAGGACTATGGAAGGATGCCTGGTCCAACTATGTTAAAGGTTTACAGCATGGAGGGATTCATATCAGTAATAAACCTGATACCCTGGTTTGGATGTTCAACAAGTTGTCAGGTATGGTTAAAGCCAACCTTATGTATGAACTTATTGCTAAAACTTATGTTACTAGTAGACCTGAAGACTTCATGATCAAGATATGGAAATTCCACATTCCACTTAAGATTATTTGCTTCAATTGGCTCAGCTTGCTGAATAAAATCAATACATGTGTCAACTTGATAAAAAAAGGTTGGACTAGTCCTCACTGGTGCTGTCTTTGTAGATCAACTTTAGAGTCTGTTGAACATCTATTTCTAGACTGCAGCGTTACGAAGAGGATCATTGCTCTCATCAGATCCACTCTTGACATTCCACATTTTTGGAAGGAATCACATTACATACTTAATGTCTCTTCTTGGATCAACTTAAGAAATACTCTGACGTATCTTCCTTTTCTTCTTACTTGGCAAATTTGGTTGACTAGGAACAAATGCATTTTTTAGGACAAGAAGCCTGATGTTTTTACTGTTGTCCTCTCTATCAAGTATCATCTTCAGCTCTATCCTGTCATTATTCAGCAAAAAAATTAGGGAGAACTATTGGACCAGCACCCACCTTGGTCTTTCCTGCTGGTTTCTTTGATGGTGCATCAGCTAATCATATGGGAGGTGTAGGTGTACAACTTTTGCTCAGTCGAGACCACTATTACTGCTTCAAATTGGGAGTAGGCCTGAGTACAAATACCAGATCATAGTTGCTGGCCTTATGGACACTCCTATACTGTGCAAAACACATGGGCCTTCCCCTTTTACATATTCATGGTGACTCTGCTGTCATCATCAACTCGTTCAATGAGTGATCTGCTCTTGCATTACTCACACTTGATGGATGGTGTCATTACATTAGAGAGCCGGAACCCCACTTCATCCAACTCACTGCCATTCATATATAGAGAGGGCACAATACAACTGCTGACAGCTTATCCAAAGAAGCTTTAACACTAGCCCCTGGCTAGCTTCAGTTTACTGAATTCACCAATGATGAATGTATTGATCAGGGCTCTTTCTTACTTTTCTAGCCCACAGCACTGGACCTTTTTGTGCTATAGTTATTTATTACATCCTTTGGATGATGGTTGTGGATGATCACCATATATTTCAGCACTACTTTTGTTTAACGCTTCTTTGGATTAGCTAACACACTCACTATATGAACTCTCTATGTAATGAAGGGTAGGGAAGCGGATGAAGTATCTCCTAGCTTGTTACTCTCTTTGAAGGTTTGAAGCATTATGGTATACTGATCATGAATTTGTAGTCAGCAAATCATGGATTGATGTTTTCCTATATGAGCTTAGCTGATGCGGATGCTGTTGTTATATTTGATAATGTATTGAGGCATATGATGATGTACTTCATATTTCCTTTGATTTCAATGAAATAGCAAAGAAGTGATATTTTCCCCTCAATAAAAAAAATCAACATCAACTTTTTACTAGACATAACTCTTTGACTTTAAAGTCATGAAAGGTAAACTGTGTTCCGAGTCTTGAAACTAATCAATAAAGTTAAAACCTAGTCAATAAAGCTCAGAACCTATATTGAAAACGACCCTTACATGATCAAACCTCGAGCCATTACACACCCATAAAAAGGGAGAGAAGGCAAAGAAAATATCATATCGATTCAGTGCGTACCATTTTAAGTTTGACAACTCGAACGCATGTGGATTCTTAATCCAACCAGTAAAACCTAGGTCTTTCTGCCTCACGGAATAATGACTGAAGCAATGAGTTGTCGTTATCAGAAACATTAACCTGCAAATGCTCGATCTGCTCTTTGTTGAAACTTGAAACAGATTATTATCATTTCTTTATTGCATCTTGGCCAGCTTTAAAGTAGCGCCTCTTGTGTTGTCAGAGTCCAGTGAGTTGAGCACTGGGGCGAATAGCAATTTGGAGGAGCTTGACGCAGCTGCTGAGCCGGATTGCTGAGAAGCAGCAATGTGGGGTTTGTTCATTCTGGTACGTGGGCTGAGGCTGTGATGAGTCGAAGAAGCTGTGACACCAGAGTTCACCTGAAGAGGACCAGCGGGGCCGTGGGGAGTGGGCACATAATAGTGGACAAGCCTGGGACTCACGGATACATGAGAATTAGAAGATGAGCACATTGATATTCTGGGGATCTCAACAGAATCCAGGACAGGGGGTGGGTATCTCCACTGAGGCAGCGGGCCTGTCAAGAGCAGGGTCTGTAACAGCGGCCCGGCTTGCATGACGGCCTGCAACAGCTTACCTCTCTCGGGCAAGGCGGCCTGGCTCACCTCAAGGTCGGCCTCAGGTGGCTCTGGCAGATGGGCTGCCGGGCTGCACCCTAGAATGGAAGGAGGAGAGGCGCCGAGATGGGATTCGACCTCCTCCTGCTGCTGCTCTGATTCTTGCCGTTTGACGAAACATAGCTGCTGCTCGTTCTGGTGGCAAAACGGTTGATCTTTTAAATCCATGAGATTCGAACACTGGACATTTGAAGACGAAGTCGGAGATCGCTGAAGGCAACCGTCTGGTCGAAGCTCAGAGGAATGAACGGGAGTCGAATTCCAGCATAATTTGTCGGACAGCCCAACGACGAGCGAAGGGGAATGAGAAGAGGAATTGTAATTCATGGTGGAATATGGATTCATGTTAAGCTCAGCGCCGGCCAGCTTGGTGTCGGGCCACTCGGATCGATCGGTAGACATGACTACGTATTGCTGTATTTTCGTTACCATATTTCAGTATTCTGCCTCGAGTTTCAGGGGCTGCTCTCGCGCTTCCTCTCGTTTTCTGCGAGTGGCTGTCAAGATCTCTGGGAGGTGAAGCAGCCTGGATTCAGCTCGTTCCAGATACAGAAACGACGAGGAGGAGAGCTGCATTAGTTGTTCCATGCCCTGTAATGAATTATAATACAAATCAGATAATATTAACAAGATCACAGTTTCAAGATCTACCCAAACATTAAACTGATTACTGTTTAAGAAAACTACTTAATCTATTAAACTGATTACTGTTTAAGAAAACTACTTAATATTTTCTTCATAAGTATGAAAATCTATCTGTGTCATTGGAAACAGTGCATGGCTTCGAAAGCATCCATGGCGAGGGCGAAAAATAACGGCAGAGAAATGCATTTCTCTTAGAGCGCCTTAGTATACCTGCCTCTCCACGATGCTACTGAATCCAGGCGCGCGCGGCCGGGATCCTGATGGTGTTGAGCTGCAGTGAAGAGAGAATTGAATATAAAGATCTGAAAGTATCAAATGATCAGGTCGATGGCGTGCACGTACAACCCATGTGAGCGCGTGCGAGTTGGAAATATTGTAGTGGAATATCAAATTATGGCGATCAAAATTATCAAAGCCGTGTGGGGTCTAATATATGTCCTTGATTGAATTTGTTCAAATACAACGGCATATATTGGGGACTTAGATTCCACGCGTGTGGATGTGGATGGGGACTTAGATGAGAGAGGACTTGGCTTGTATATTGGGGACTTAGATTCCACGTGTGTGGATGGGGACTTAGATGAGAGAGGACTTGTCTTGGTTCTAGTGTGACTTAGGAGCTATCATGGCTCACTATAAGTGTCAAAAATAACGCGACTATTAATCAGTATTAATCACTGTGTTGTAGAGCAATTACTTTTGTTTCAAGTTTACTATTGATGATTAGATTTTAGTATTTTGAGATCTAATCGTCAGTAATAAGCCTGCGATAGCAATCATTATTTTGTGGCTAATTAATTTTTATTCAAAATAAAAATAAAAAATAAGACATGTACTAATTATTATGTAAAAAAGATACAAATCTAAAATATTAAAAGTGTTATGTTAATTAGCCATTTTTTTATCATCAAAGAAAGAATCCATATGAATTTAAATTGTTTCAAAAACTCTAACCATCAAACAAATAGTGCATAAATTCATAGTACATCAACATGAAGGAATATGTGGAAGTGGAGTCCATATTGAGTACATACCCATGTTCTTTATAGTCTCCCAAATTACTTAACACATCTTCAACTATCAAAAACAATTTTGAGATGTCCTTCCGTTCTAGTTTTTTCTTTGTTGGGACATGTGTTCGTTTTTTTTAAGAGTAAAAGATGAGGTTTAAGAGAACACAGGTTATCTAAAAAGGTCAATATATTATATGTGAGCCCAATGCACCGGAAGGAACCTACAAATTCTCATTTAAAAAATTAAAATCTCATATAATAGTTCTTTTCTAAACCATCTATGCTTATAAATATAGGATTTGGGAATAATAGTTAAATTAATTTTAAATAAATTTATATAAATTTATTTATTTTATAAAAATCTCATATAAGAGTTCTTTTCTAAACCATCTATGCTTATAAATATAGAATTTGGGAATAATAGTTAAATTAATTTTAAATAAATTTATATTAATTTATTTTTTTTATAAAAATTAAATCATACCTTCTTTTTAATATCAAAAAGAAAAAAAATTAAAATGATAAATTTATCATAATTTAGTTGTAAATGAATATTGAAAATAATTATACAATCTTTTATTCAAACATGTATTTTTGAATCCTATACATGAACCTTGAAACCAATGAAACGAATTTAACCTGGTACCTAAAATAATACAAAAATGATTCATTACTATTAAATATAAATAGCACAAGTAAAAAGTAATGCAACCATTGAAGGGCCATGAGAATCCAACAAACAACAAAATCTATTGGTTGTCTTTTTTAGTAGGGAGGCTTGTGTTAAAGAGATATAGACCCATCTCAAACCTAAATCTATTAAGCATTGAGAAGGATCCAATTTATTGAGGTGTAAATTTTTTTATCTAAATTTTTTTACACATCTAGATCTCTGGATGAATAGATCCAGGTCTAGGATTAATTTGTTTTTTTAATAGATCTGGATTTTATTTATTTTTATGAGCAGACATGAATTTTTTAATTACTTTTTTATTTTTAATAAGTTATGACCAACATGCATTGGGTTGAAAACATCTTCCCCACACGGAGTTCCTAGAATTATATTTATATAATTCTTAAATTTTTTGTAGACATATATATTGAAGTAAATTGAGGTTCCTATCAAGAATGAGAATGAGATTAATGCTAAATTTGTTTTCATAGAGAACTATTCAATTGCTGAGATCAATACGTAATGTAACAAATGTAACTTCCACAATGCTAATTAATTAGACAAGGTTGACATTTAATCTTATTATAACTTATATCATAATTCTCAAGGGAAAAGACTAATTACAATTATAATAAAAAATTATATTCATCTTCCTAGTTCTATGTAGTCTAATCATGTGAGTGATACCTACACATTGAATACATTTGAGCTCCTTTCCCACATCAACAATTTATTTGTATGGACCATGGATGCAGGTGATCTCCCTAAGCAAATTCCACCCGATGCCTTGCTCCCGCCATCTAGCTTCGACATGCGACAACCGTCACCCTCTAGCCATGCAGATGGGATTCCATTAAATGGCAGTCATTTGAAAAACTATGGTGTTATTGCGCTCCAAAGCGAGGTTAATGAGCCACGATCTGATGTGACAGAGGTCATCCCTTGGCATTAACGCTGGAAGTTGTTTGTTGCAGCTCCCGCGTGTAGCTTACCTGTCTCCCTCTCCTTTAATGCTTGAAATGGCATTCAATCCTAGTTCTTGCTTCATTCTCTCCCCCTTGTCACTCTTTGTGTGGCTCTGCACTATTTTGTTCGTCTCTGCATATTCTGTGAATGCATGGAGGCTCCTTTCTTTACCATGACTCGTTCGAGAGGTACTTCGTGTCGTGGAGCTAGGAATGGCACTGGCAGAGAGGTTGTGTCTCCACAGAAAGGCAAGGAGATTAACAATGGTTATGACAACAGTGTATTGACCTCTGTTCATGCGCTCATTGACGACTGGGAAGCTGGTAAGGTGGCAGATTTTCTCTCTACAGGTAACTATGACAACCAAATCAATTTATATTGGTTGATAAAAAACATGCTTGACAATCTGGCAGAATAAGTGTTGGCTAGTTGGACCTCTGCAACGACCTCCATCATGGATATCATAGCTCTTCTGGTGCACTTGGATGCAAAACTGACCAACCTCGGCGCTAGCCTTGCTGATGGAAAGTATTCTTTGGAACGGTGCTCTAAGATACAAAGACGCCCCGCTTCTATAGACACCACAACCTCTCGGGAAAATTTGGATGGCCTAGTAGCTACTCACCCTAGGGGGTATTCTTCTGCTCCTACGACTCCATCAATTCCAGGGGAAATGATGGCAGGGGATGCCGAGAGCTCTGAGACCTTGATGGTTACCACTTTTGGACCGACTTTGCTCGATTCCGACGTTTCCTCCAGCTTGTCTCCTCTTTTCACCACCTTTCTTGTGCCACCACCATTGATTTGTTGCACTTCAAGCGGGTCCGAACTTCTGCTAGGGATGCTTCTATTTTCTGCTAAAACAAACCTCTGATGCTTAAGCTCCCTCCATGGGGGTGGGATGACAACTTCTTCGGCAGCTGCCCCATTGTTGAAGACAAACCCATTAGAGGAAATTTGGGGTCTAAAATGGGCCTTATAAGAAAACGCACCATCAATAAATTTTGTGAGTTGGAATTCAAGGACCAATAGAATTTCAATAAAATGAGTCAACCATAATGGTTGAATAAGACATATTTGTCATAAAAGAAAACTACTTTTTTTGTTCGTATTTTCGACATATCTTCCTGTGTTTTTACTCAAATTCTGAGTGGCAGAGCTCGTTGGATGTAGAATTTAATTCCACATCCAACAAGTACCCACACTGCATACTTTTGACAGACCCCGCTACCTCAAAAACAAGAAATACCTAAAAAACATGATGATGATGTCATCATCACATTTTTTTAGGTATTTCTTGTTTTTGGGGTAGCGGGGTCTGTCAAAAGTATGCAATGTGGGTACTCCTTGGATGTGGAATTAGTGGAGGATGCGGAATTAAATTCCACTAATTCCGCATCCATTGAGATCTCCTACTCGGAATTTGAGTAAAAACATAAGGAGATATGTCAAAAATACGAACAAAAAAAGTAGTTTTTTTCATTCTTCCTCCAAAATTAATAACTATTATTTTATTATTTTCCTTAGGAGGCCGAGTTTAGACCTCAAATTTCCTCTAATGCAACTCACAGAAAGAAGAAACTACTCCTTCAAATGCTCATCCTTAGCTCTCTTGGCCATCGTCAAAGGTTACACCTTTTTTTTAATGTTCTATAGTTTGTTTTTTTACTCATTTATGGTTTATGTTAAGAACTGTAAGTTCTTCTATGCCGTTTAGCCTCTCGGGACTGACATGTTTCTTCATGCTACTTCTCAACCTAGCAATTTTGAGCATCTGGGTTGGTGGTTCCGCCAAACTAGACCGCCAAGGCTAGCAATCTTCCATGTATCATTTTTTGTACTTATAATATAATTATTTACTGCAGCCTTACAAAAAACAATTTATTTGTATGCCTACAAATGTATAGATTCACATACAAGGGATATGGCAAGATAAAAGACCATTAGTTGAAATACATTGAATCTTATTGGGCATCATGTTCCTATCAAGTTTACAAAAACATCTTGATTTTGTGCACATTTTTCTATTATTGTATGTTTATCATACTTGTAGAGAATTCAAGATGCAACTAATTTAGACCAAAATTTGCAGGATTAACATCTCATGTTCAGGTAATGCAACATATATAAAATATGAAATTGTATTATTCCAAACCTTTGTAGTCTTAACCACAATTTAATCTAAGTATTCATGAATATCATCACAAAACATAAATAGTCCACCTAAACACTACAACCTTTTAAATCCATATTCATTGGTAGAATAGATTCTCTAGCAAGAGAATCCACGAGAAAGAATAACATGACTCGACCAAAAAGCCAAATCGAAAAGAAGCTATGAAAACCTAGAAACATAGACAAATACATAGAGAGAACATAAAAACCTATTCAACATATATATTATATCTTGCCATCACAACCTAAAAAGCAAGGTGGGTTTTAGGTTATTTTGAGGGAAAAGGCCCAATTTTTCTTTCTTAGGTTCAAATTAATACCGTTGTTGTGGGATAGGAAAATTGGACTACAATTGTGGCTAGTTTGAATGTTGCATGAGGTGGGACTACTAAGTGCATACACCTCTCAGGATTTGTTATGTTCACCTCAATAATGATACTGAAAATCCCATTATTGTCAGTGTGTTCTTCATTATAGAACAACTTTTCTCCAGCACAATCCTTGCACTCAACAAATACAGTGGCACCGCAAAGAACTCATAGCATAACTATGAGAACCATACACTAGGTTCAATGTGCATTCTATGCTACATTCAAAAACCCATATATGAGAGCAATATTTATATTAAAGTAATGTTAGCACCAGAACAAAAGGGTAAGTCTATGCATCCCAACAATAAATCAATCCATAAAAGACAAAGAGCATTCTAAATAGAGAATCTCAATACCAAATCTATTCTTCAGCACTAGATCTAATATTACATGTCTCAAAAGCAAGAAAATGCAAAGACCCAAATGTAAACAACCTACATAAATGCAAAACAATGTGGAAATCTATGAAAAACAAATGTTTGCTTACTAAGGATATGGGGAAATTTCTTGGTAGGTAATCGAACAACACAATTATAATACTAAACCTTGCTCATTGCTTCAAAATCAAAACCAACATGAGCATTAGAAACACCCAACAAGTCTAGAAGGATGATCAAACCACAAAATCCTAAAAGTGTGTCCATTTTTCATACACCCACCATGCTTGAAAGATCAAATAATAGGCTTACGAATCAAGGAAGGTACAACATAAATCGATAATGTGTGATTTGTTAAGTGTGGAGAGAGAAAAGTACACAATAAGGGAATATATGGTTTTTGGCCCTAGTTATAAGTCAATGATAATGTATATATTTTCTTAGTGGGAGATTAAGAATAGTAAAATCATCCCCTCCCCATGTGAGCTTGGTTGTAAACCAGAGAGCTCATTCAATTTAATCTCGTGATTTGCATGCCAAACCATAGGGAAGGGACACCAATAGTGGAGCAGGGATCAATAGTGGTCTTAAAACCCACCCCATCAACCGTCCAATAAATGACAAACATACAGATGAGTAAATGAACAAATTAACTTAGTTAAATAAAATATCATAATCCATAACAGGTTCAAAAAATACCCATATGTTGACTGGACCCACAAGTGTCCATAAAAATATTTTTAAATCCAACTGTAAATAATTGAGAGATCTACCTTACAAACTGTATTTTAAAGGTTGTGCAACCAATTATGTTATAGCATATAGATCATATCAAACCTTAAGCATCCAACATAATCCAATCTACAACTAAATATCCTCTATAAATTCATACCCAACGAATGACCTATGGAGAAGAGAAACATAACCAGTATCCCAATTCATCCTAGTTGACATCCATAGCTACACAACACACATTCTCACCTGCACAGTTTATAGGGTTGTGTATGCCAACTTCCCCCACATGACCATTCAACTACCCAACCCATTAACTTAACTAAATCAAACATTAAATTGATTATAAACATTGAGATCAACTAAGATAGTTTCCTAACCATTGGATCATACTCAAATCAATACACACTCATTTACAAATTCAATTCTATGATCCATGCCAATTCCATTCACTAAACAAATCCAACATTATAAATATATAAAAGTAATTAAGCATGCCACACTTTACCATATTTGCATTCCATAATTTCAAACTAATTAGAAACATTGTCAATAGAGAACAAAATTCCAAACTTTTATAAGTACTATCAACAGTCCATTAGAGTGTTCTCATATCACATTTTCATTCCATAATTTAAAAATGATTAGTAGCACTATCAACATAGAACAAAATGTCAAAGCAATTACAAGCACTCTCAGCAATCCATTAGAGTGTTTTCATATCACGTATTAACAATCTTTATAATCTACATTACTATCAATTCATGTTATAGTATTTTACTATCAATTCATGTTAGAGTATATATGAAAATATTATATAGTACATATGTTATCACACGCAACCTACATTGACAAATTCATTTTTTTTATGAACTAATAAGCAAGCTGCAAGTAAACACATCATTCACACATATAACCATAGAACATTCTCATTTCTTATTTTAATTGTAAGTTCATAAATTTTGTAAGTTTATACAAGTTGCAAATATCAATTCCCATCATTCAAATAGGGTTACAAAATTTACTTATGCACAAACATAAACTTAGATTGCAATAGATTCATGCAAATAATGAAGATATAATACATTGTTAATGTGTAAGTATGGTTACCAAATTTACTTTATGCACAAAAAAAACATATATTAATATAGCTTCATGCAAACAATGAAGATACAAGAACGCTATGAATTTTTTTGCAATGACATTGAAATAGATATTGCATGTGTACAGGTTTGTGCCAATAGTCTAGATTTTTGCACTCATGCAAAGAGTCAATCACACTTCTCATACAAGGAGGTCAAGGAGGCCAATAACCAAGGGTGCACAACTACAATGCACTTCGTCAAATGAATACCTACCCCACCATGTTTCTAACAACAATCCTGTTAGGGATTATAAAGAGCATAATGAGATAAGGGTGATGGTGTTTCTCCATAGCCAACCTTGGTGCAACGTGCAAGTGTAACCAAGTATATTAGTTCCATCAAAGGATGGACAAAACATGATATGATGATTTCCAATGATGATGTAGAATTCAATGGATATTATGTTAGAGTGGCTTCCAAAAAAAATGGGATTTCACCCACATCATTGCATAATTGGATAAGTGTCCACACTCACACAAAGCACAAAGAGCCTCTTACTTTGATGACTATAGAAGAGGAGAAAGAGGTTGTTGTTTGGTGCAAGCAAATGGTTGGATTTGGACATGGGATGGAATTGATACAACTAAAATCCATAGCTACTCAAATCTGTCAAGTTAAGCCAAATCCATTTCGAGATGGATTCCTTGGGAAATCATAATGGTCAGGATTTAAAAAATGACATCAAGAACTTGTGCTACGAACAACAAAGAGCCCTGAAAGGGTTATTTCAACTAAGAACACTTGCAAATTGTCCCATATCTAAGGGATTTAATTGAGTCCTTATATATTATTGTCCATTAGGTGTGCAACTAAGTCTTTAACATTAATTTCCTTAGCCATCATATCTCTATATTTGGTCATTGTGGCATCATGGATTCCATTTATTCCTAAAAGATGGTCTATTCCTAGCAAACCTTCTTTTATTGTATAAATACTTTGTCAAGGTGTTCTAGGATTTCTTAAGATAATGCTTGTTTTTTATGGTGCCCTTATATATTTTTTCCAATACTAAAACATGTCTCTCTAATTATCTAGTGCAATCCTTATGTTGTCAATTGTCTTGTGAAAAGTTATCTACCAAACTTGTTAAGTGTAACTAAAATATATAACTAAACTCCGTTGGTTCTCCTCATTTGTTTTGCTTAGCACACATATGAACAGTCCATTGATCATATGCTTAGATATATTTCATTGGTGATAAGTTTGTCTGCACCATTATCCAAGAAAAGTTGTTGACCTTTGGTATCCTGTTTGGCTTCCAAATTGATTTCCATGGTTTTGAATTTAGAGGAATTGTTTGAATTAGAAGTTGGAAGGTGTAGCCTTGCTTCACCGAATAAGTAATGATCCCCCATCCTCTACCTCAAATATTTATGAGGATGCATATCCCTTTAGTTTAAGAAGGAGGAGGATTCCAAATGAGATATGGAGGAGGAGGGAGTTGATATCCCAGTTGATCCATCTACTCAGATCTAAGGACAAAATTTAGTTATTGCTAAGTGTCTTGATCTTTTTAGTGAGCATCCACTCTTTGAGAGGGAGAATATGTTTATGTTTCTCAATAGGAACGTTTTCCGTTATATCGTCTTCCCATATCATAATTCTAGATCGATTTCGAAGATTCCAAGAGACCTTGGATTTAATGATTAGAGCCATCGATCAAAGTAATTTCCAAATATATGAGCCTTTTTTAGTGATATAATGTTATCAATACTCTTTTTTTTGGTTTCCAAGTTGGTATTTTTTTCATTAGAGGAATTTTGAGGTAAAAAAACGGACTAAAAAATAATGTACTTTCAAAATAAACTTTATAAGAACCAATATGATTCAATACGATGATGTTAACCATAAGGGTAAATAGTTTTGGAGGGAAAGGGAAAAAACTATGTTTTTTCTATCGCATTTTAAACTGATCTCCTTGTAGGTTTACTCAAACTTCAAGTGGATATCTCATTGGATGCAAAATCAAATTCCAACTCCAACAAGTACCCACTCAGCATACTTTTGATAGACCCCTAGTAAGAAAAAAGCTTGAAATACGTTAAAACAATGTATTTCGTTGAAGGAAATACATTTTGATATGTGTTTTATTTGAGTTTTTCCTACTAGGAATCTCTCAAAAGTATGATGAGTGGGTACTTGTTGGATGTGAAATTTTATTATGCATCTAACAATTACTCACACTTAAAATTTGAGTAAACCTACAAGAAGATAACTTGAAAATACAATAAAAATAGTTTTTTTTCCTTTCTTTAAAAAAATAGTAACTTATTTTTTTATTATTATCATAGGGAGGCCAATTTTAGACCTCAAAATTCCTCTAATGATAATGAATATTTCCCACTATTTGTGCTTGGATGTGATCAAGCACTACCAAATCCTTGCTTCCATTTCTATGTTCATTATATGAGGGTGCTTTATGCTAAGTCCACCATGAGTTTTAGGGGATCTCATTGTATTCTAATTGACCAAGTGGAAATTTTTAGTGTTTGTGTTACATCCCTATAAGAATCTTTGTAGCTTTCTAAAAACTTGGTTTGTAATCCCCACAAGATATAACATTGCATATAATTGGAAAAGAGGGAGAGATGACATAACTGACTTAATGAGAACAATTATGTTAGCTGGGTTTAGCAACTTCACTTCCCACTAATGGATTTTAACTTTGATTTTGTTGAGAATATTCTACAATACTACACTTAGTGGATTGTTGAGGGACAATGGAATTACTACATGTATAAAAGAGGACCAACTTTCAAGGCAAGTGAAACTTAGGATCTTGGCAATGGAGTGTAACATCTTCATGCCGATGTTGCAAGTATAGATTTACCTTTTCCAATTGTTTTATTTTCCACCCAAGGAGTTTAGGTAATGATTGAGAATTCTATGACATTTTTCAACAATTACTGTGGATTTCCATCCCACGAGGATCATGTTGTTGACAAAATGGGAATGATTAATCCCGCAAATTCCCCTCATGATATTGGAGCCTATAATTTTTTCTATCACTTTCTAAGCTACTACTTAGTGAATGTACCATATTTATGAAAACGAGGGGTGAAAGGGGGCATCCCTATCAACGCCCCCTGCTAATTTTGAAAAAGATGAAGGACTCTAATTGATGAGTGGTACGATCCAAGGACTTGAATTGTAGGCTTGGATCCAACAAAAAAAAATTGTTGGAAAATCAAAATTTAAGAAGAGTGATTGAGAGAAAAGAGTGTCTAACTTTGTCAAATGAATTGGCCATATCGATCATATTTACCATTCCTTTCTCTTTATTTTCCCAACTATAGTGGATTCCTCTTGGATCAAGATAATGTTGTCAAATACTTATCTGTTCTTCATAAATCCTCTTGATTCTCAAAGATTATTTTGGGAAGATTTGTTTTACTCTATTTTCTACTCTTTGGCCAAAATTTTGTATGAATAATTGCATTGAGAAATATGATAGAATATTGATAGGAAGTGGTATTTACATCTTTTGGAATGAGGGATAGGAAAGAGGAGTTGGTGCTTCCTCCAAATTTTAGATTCTTATGCATGTATTGTAGAATTTGCGTCAAATCCTACTTAATCGTGGGCCAAAACACTCTATAGAAATGAATGGGAAAATTGTTTTTCTCAGGATCTTTATTAGGG
Source organism: Pseudotsuga menziesii (assembly GCA_001517045.1). NCBI lineage: Eukaryota > Viridiplantae > Streptophyta > Pinopsida > Pinales > Pinaceae > Pseudotsuga > Pseudotsuga menziesii. The sequence goes on from LPNX010510210.1 coordinate 435,122, forward strand.
GTGAAACTCCCTATGGCACTTAGTATTTATTTCTCAATCCTCTTGTCAATGTTTGATTTTTCTTCCTCAATGATAAGCTTAGGAAAATGGGCCAACATATCTCTTATTGAATCCATTTCGTATTCTTGATTCTCAAAATAAAGATCCTTAAAGTGTTTTCTAGTTGCATCTTTGATGGAATGGAAGTATTTTAAAAGTGTCATATCCTCTAGTTTGATTTGCTTAATTTTGTTGTTTTTTTCTCTAGATTTATCCCGGTAGTGGAAGAAGGAGGTAATTTGATCCCCCACTCTAAACCAGGTGCTTCTGAAGTTTAGTCATTAAATTTATTCTTCTTCTTTGGTTTCTTTACTAATTTGGTAGTAGATAGAACTTTCCTCTTTTTGAAGCTACTGAGTTATCTCCATCCTCTCCATTTTTCCTTAGATATTCCCTAACTAATTCTGTACGTATTTTTTCTCCTTGTTCTATTATTTGAAATAAATTTTAGCCCATTATTTCAACAATGATTTAGCCAATTTAAGCTTCTTATCCTATATATAAAGGGGAGAGTCATGGATAAATTTATTCCATGTTATATATATAATTTCCATGGCTTGGGGTCCTAAAGGCACAAAATTGTAAATAAAAAAGGAACGGGACAAGAATTTTGAGGGGATTTGAAATATAGTATGATGGGTTTATGATAAAATACAACATAAGGTAATATATGAGATATGATGTGATAGTTAAGGATCACGGGGTGACTATGGGTTAAAAAAACAATCAAATCAAGAAATGGTATGACCTTTCCCAAATAATTAGTTTAACCGGGTGATTTTTCCTTTCACTAGTATGAGGTCCTAGTTAGAGATGATATCCTCTATATTCTCACGAAGTGGGTCTCTTACAAATGATCCACCTCTTTTTTCCATTCCAAATAGGACAATATTAAAATCCATTGGTATAATGTAATTTTTTATTTCCCTCGTTTCTTTTAATATTTGCAATGAATTATAGTACCTTTGCTTGTCTCTATATGCTAAAGACATGTAGATATTTATAATATCAAACTGGATACATGCTTGTATATATAAGATACACGTTTAATCCAATGTTGATATTCATTTGTGAGTACCAAAATAAATACTATGGAGTTCCAAAGTGAGCATATACCCCCATATTCCCTCTGAGAGCTCAACATCGTGCATCATTGTTCTTTCATAGAAATTTTTTGAATTGTAAAAAAAATTGGGCATGTAATTTGGTTTCCTGGATGAGGAGCAAGGTTGAAATTTCAAATATGCTTAATTATTTTTCTACTACTTTTCCCTTTCTACCCATTCCTCTATAGTTCTACGAGATAATTATCATTATTTAACTACATTTCAAATATGCTTAATTATTTTTCTACTACTTTTCCCTTTCTACCCATTCCTCTATAGTTCTACGAGATAATTTTCATTATTTAACTAAGTGTTTTTGGGTCCCCCTCCTTGTGTGGGAGCTTGATTTCTAGTGGGTTTATGTGATGATCCTTTCATCCTTAATCCTAGTGATTTTTTTTATTATAGTTTGGAGGCTAATAACCTTTTCTTTGTTTTCCACTTCCTCTCTCTTTTCTTTGGCAAGTGTGTACTACCATTTTATGTTATCTTTCTTCTTTCAAATTGTATTCCCTTTCATCCTCTTTACTTTATCTCTATGATCATGTTCTGGAGAGAGTTCTAAATAGGCTTGATATATTATCTAATACATGATTGATCTCCTCACGCCTATTAGAGTATTTTCCCTAAGAGGTTGGAGGTTCCAAAAAAGAGGGGAATCATGGAGTAAAAGCCAATGTACTCTCCTTGATGGTGCATGCAACCATGTCTACAAAGGGGATTTGTTCTACTTGAGAAAATACATCAAATTAGTTCTTTAAGGGGGTAGAACTAGTTCTAGAGATAGATCATATAGGAGGATCCTTTCTAGAGAGGGGATCCCACAACAGAATTTGAGCCCATAATTCGATGGCTTCCATGTCTGAAATTTGACAGAAGCCTGTCGATAATTTGACGACAACAATTTTTTTGTCATCGGTGGCATATCATTGGATATTCGACCACATGCCAAGCCTCGTCGAATTTTCGACTCCCATATAGTCGAAAATATGACTCCTCTTTCCTAATGACATAAGGAATGCTTTGGCGTATTTCCGACGGAGACGTGTCGAATGTCCTATGACTCTTCAGCCATTGCTCCGACGGTGAATTCTGAATAGCCCAAATTCACCTTGTCATTTGTGCGACACTTAGGTAGTCAAATTTTTGATGGGTTCTAGTCAGTTTTCAGACGGGTTCTAATCGGTTTTCCTACGGGTTCTAGTCGGATTTCCTACGGGTTCTAGTTGTTTTTCTAACGGCGTCCAATGGATCACTCTTGTCGGACTCATGGCAACCACATCGGACTAGGGCCACAGATCATCGGTTTTCTGACGGCGTCCAACAGATCGCTCTTGTCGGACTCATGGCAACCACATCGGACTAGGGTCACGGATCGTCAAATTTTCAACGACGTCCGACGGATCGCTCTTGTCGGACTCATGGAAACCATGTTGGACTAGGGCCACAACTCATCGGATAACTGACAGGCTTCTGTATAGTTTAAAAAAAAATATACATGTGGAATATGGTCAACCCCAAGAATAGAATATGGTCAACCTATAGCTTAACATGGGAACCTATAGCATGACTTGAAGAAATTCAGGCTCATAGAAATCACAGTATTGGAAACGGTCAAAGATTTGTTCAATTTCACCTTCAAAAACCATTAGTGCTCAACACCTTAGTTCAATCTTTAATTAAGATTAGAAGTCAAAAGACTGCACCTAAAGCAGATTTAACAATAACATACCTCCTGAACCAGCATTGTTTTCATCTCTTTCCAACTCCGCATAAGGGAAAGCTTTCTGGAATCAAATTGATCAGTAGACACAGATTTGGATCCTCCATTGCCATCAGCATTCTTAGGACAATCTCAGATGTTGGGATTTATGTTATCTAGCCTAGCTGACTACAATTTTGCATTTAAAGGGGATGGAGGCACAAGCTTTGGAGAAGAAAAACTAGGAGATACTGGAGGTGGTGTTGATATAGGTACACTGGATGGTGTCCTACCAGTAGCTGCATTTTTTTTCCATCTACAGAAGAAAACATGAACAAATAAGTCTACAACATTTGATGATGTAAACACAGCAAGCAAATATCAAATAATGACAACAGAACATGTGCTAGTCCATCTCTGATGTATGTCAAAATGATTCACTTGCATTTTGGAGTTGAGAGAATATGTCTACCTGCATTAGAAATAATCTTGTTTGAAACAATATATAAAGAAATTATTGGTTGAACAATCCTGCAACCACTCTTTCACAATGTTAGTGGAGGTGAATCCATCCCATTAATATATGAATGGCATAAAATCCTCTGAGAAACTTACTTGTGGATATAGTTGTGTGATGCGGTAGAGTTCATATAAATCAATTGTACATGTTTGTTTATCTCCGATCTTTTTGAAAACTATGCCAAGCTCTTGTTGGAGGCACATAAGGTAACATATACAAATACATAAGCAAAAAATTAATTATCCACTAGAAGAATACATAATATAAACAAATTTTGAAATTCAAAGACAATAAAGTATCCTATTAGCCACTTGAATCAATTTGGCATGGCACACATGTTTAGCCCCTTTGTTGAAGGAAAACCAACTACAAGAGGCCAGATACCTTCCCTTACACACACAATGGCTATACACCCACCGAGGTTTAAAACTAGATTGTTTGCATAGCAGCCCCACATCCCAACAACTAAACCAAAGCCAAGGGACACAAATACATAACATAATGTTTACTGATAGTTTTACTAAGCTTTTTTGAGTTACAATTTAGATACATTTATCATTCACACTGTCGAACTTGAATATTTGACAAATTTGGATATAAACCTTCAATTGTGCATCAACAGAAGGCGCTGTAGGGGATCCACTATTTGCACAAGAGTCGAACCTTCTTTATCAGTCTAGAATTCTATTAACTTTTTTGGAATGCTATTTATAAATCTAAACAATAGATATAAAATAAAAAGTTCTACAACCATGACAACTTCTGAATATCTTGATCAAAACAATTTAAGTTATAACCCATATAAGTTGAATGGAAAGGTAGAAAGTTGGAAACAAATTAAGAAAGGAGAATATAGATCAACATAGTTTAAAAATACGTATTTTTAAATGTACCTCAATCCTCTATCTAAAAATAAATGAAATCATGAATACATAAATAAATATGATGGTGTTTCAATAACTTGATGGCATTCTATCCCAAGGAAAAACAAGCATATGATGGGGTTACATTTAAGCAGTGAAGACAATGAGGATCATGACACCCACAAAAATTTAAAACCCCTGGAGACATGGATTACCAATTCATTCCAAGTGTAAGTGCTCAATAATTGAAAGGGAAGAGTCCCATCATGTCATGGAAACTTAACCAAATGAAAGCGCTTATGTTGAGTAATTGTTCCTTTGAAGTTTGAGAGTTATTTCACCTTGGAAACAAGACACTTGTGGTGCCCATCCTATTCTATTTCAATGCTTATCTTTCATTGAGTATAAAGGAATCATTTTCAAGTGAAATTTTGTAAATGTTCATATGTATATGTAAATAGTAGGTTAGCCTGGTAGTGGGCATGCATGAGCAATGGGTGAGAACAAGTATATCAAGGTCAATATAGCCAATATTGTATGCATTGGATTATGATTATTGTATATGGATGTATTTAGGTTATTCAGAGTAATCTCTTAATGTCTAAGGAGTTATTTTGTGATTCTTTGTAATAATACTTTTTAGAGAAGTGCCACTAATGCATTTTAGTGTATATTGTGTGTATGCAAGTTTATCATGCTTTATTGTTTACTTTATTCATTACAAGTGCTGTCAGAGAAAATGATTCTTTGAACACTTCAAGGAGTACATCTAATCTACAAGATCTATAAAATTTTCTAAGACCTCCAAATTGAGTGTGTTTTGAAGAGTTGGAAACAAGAAATCCATGTCTATCACTCGAAAAAAATTCAGTATCAGAGGTGTGAGAATATCAGAGGAAAAATGCATACAATTAAGGGTTCATAAACAGTCATGAAACCTTGCAAAAATTAGTAGGGTTCACTAAAACACATATATATGAATACTTTGATGTCTAGTTTTAGTGATACTAGTTGCATTTGAAAGAAGGCATCAAAGGGTGTCACTTACTAGTCCAAATTTCATTTCCGTTGGGGAGAAATTTATGGAGATATTGTATGTACATGCTCAATCTCACGAGAGAGGATAAAAACAAAAAGGATTGGTGATTCAGCCACAACTTCCACCTTGAAAATCCATTCAATTTTTGGCTCATCTATCAAGAAAGCAGTTTAGAAATAACAACTTGAAATGGGATAAAATTTTAATGCTAAAATTACAACAGAGCTTTACAATTTGGAATCCTAAGTAATTGTTTTATAGCTAGGGTAATCAACACCTGAGATCAAGCTTGTACTTGTATAACACTGAGTCTATTCCGATCCACTACCACTATACCCCTAGTCATACAAATGTTTCCCCATGTGCAGCACACAATTTTCAAACAAGGTTTGACCCCTTGACGTTACAAGGAGTGCCTTACCAGAAGCAAGTTTTGCATAAATGAGACACTTGCATATATTTTAAGAAAAAGATCGCATAAATTTTTTTTGGAAGCATATACCAAACATACAAAAAATTATAAATCAAACCAAAATAAATTAAATAGATATGCTTAATAAAAAAAGTAGTAGCCTTACCCATTGTCTCTAACAAAGCGTCTTAAAGAAGCTCTAGCTTCACGAGGCTTCCCTCCTTTATCTTGGCCATTTCATGAGCCTAGAAAAGATAGTACATTGTAATATATAGAGCAGCAAATTGTAGCAATAAAAATTAGAAATTCATCTAATTCACCAACTACATACTTTCCATTTGAATTTGTCAGCAAGCATACTCTTTTGCAGGCTATTCCTTCTCAAAGTAAAGAAATTCAGGCTCATAGAAATTGAACAAATCTTTGACTGTTTCCAATACTAGTGTCTTCTCCTAGAGTATGCTTGTTGCTAACACTATTATTGGTCCAATTGGCCTACAATATAAAGCCCCTTACCTATGAGAACTAGTGGTGGTGCACTCCTTCAAAAGGAAAAATCTGATATAAGGACTCAAATAGAGGAGCCAAGAAAATCATTAGGGGGCACTAGATGCATGGTATAGTCTGATGGTTGGACAAATGGGAAGGGAAAGGCCCTTCTTAATTTCGTAGTAAACTGCGAAAATGGCACAAATTTTATGATGCATCTATACATGTTAAAGATGTAGCATTGTTCTGTTTTTAGTTGGATGAAATTTTCAAAGCATTGTGCAACATGTGGTGCAGGTAATCACCAATAATGTTGCTAACTATGTAGGCATCGTTAATTTTCTAGTGGAGAAGCACCCCACATTGTCTTCGACTCCATGTGTTTACCATTGCATTGATTGATGCTCGAGGATATCAACAAACTCACATTTTTCAATGAAACCATTGATCAAGGCATGAACATGACCAAATACATATATAACCATGCATTTGTCCTTAGTCTCATGAGGTGATTCACAAGGAGTTCTTGCACCCTAGAATTACACATTTTTTCCACCAATTTCATTTCCCTCCTATCCCTTAACTGTTGTGAACTGAAGCTGAAGAGATGTTTCTTTCTGATGAGTGGCATCGTTGTGCCTATAGCACAAACTCATAAACCAAGATGGATTTTGGCGAGAAATGGAAGGAGAGTTGTCACATGCCCCAATTTGAAAAACAATTTAATGTTATTGAGGAATAGTATGTTATATTTTATGATAAAGTTTGTAATTAATGACCAAGCGGGGTCAAGGATAATTTAATGTATTGTAGAATATTTTATTAATAAATAAATAAATGATGAGACAACAGCTTAGGGAAGCTGTTAATTGAGTGTTTACTGGTCACTCGGTGGAGGAGACTGGGTTGAGAGCATATTGACAAGTGGAAGCATCCTCAAACTACTTCTAAATATTGCAGGTGGAAACTTCCCTATATTTGCGGTCATGATTCCCCAAGAAAGTGAAATAAGAGAAGGTGGCTCATCAAGTAAAAAATGACCCAGAAGACCTAAGCATTGATATAAAACTTCTCATTGAAGACAACTGAGGCTGCTCATTCTGGAATTGTGATCATTCTGAGTGAATGAAGTGCACATGATAAATTCAATGGAGGGGACTAGTTGAAATGAGTTTGAGAGGATAATTGCTGAAAATGAGAGGATTCTGAGAGCTCAGGAGGAGCTGAATCAGATCTTAATAGAAAGGTTTCATAGTAAGGGAAAGGGTAAAAGAACTAATTCTGAAGATATAGGTTATCAGCATAAGTATAAAAAGACTAAACAAGTTAAAAATGAAAGTATCTCATCTTCCGAAGTATATGGTAATAAAAACAACTCTCAGTATACTAGTGACAGTAGTGAGGATAACCACCATACTAGGAAAAGAAAATATAAACCTTATGAAGAAATCTCTGGGGAGTTCAAGAAGATCAAGCCGCCAACTTTCAAAGGAGAAACTGAAAAGGGGGAGGAAGCGGAATCCTGGCTATCCAGGATGAAGAAGTACTTCCAGATTTATAATTATTCTAATCAACTGGAGGCTAGGATGGATATTTATAATCTTACGGGGAAAGCTGATATATGGTGGCAGGACTTAAAAAGAGTGAAATGTATAAGAGAGAAAAACATAAATTGGAGCACATTCAAGAAATACTTCAAAAAGAAATTTTATCTGAACAGTGCTATGAGGAAAGGGCTAAGGAATTCTACGAGTTAAAACTGGGTACAGTGAATATGAAAGAACTAAATAATAAGTTTCTAATTTTGCTCAGGTATGTGCCATACATTATGGACAAGAAACCTAAGGTACAACGGTTTCTTAGTTGTTTACCTTATCATATAAAGGACAGGATTGAGTATGACAATCCGAAAACTCTAGAAGAAGCCATGAGAAAAGTGAATTTTTATTATGAACAGAATCGTAAAAAGGAGAGTATGGCCAACTGGAAGGACAAAAGGAATAATAACTTTGATAAAAAAAGAAAGAGTTTGTACCTAATCAAAATTCTAAAAATAATAACACCAGAAATTTTCCTAATAAGAATTTCCATGGGAATAAAAGTAATTCACTGACCAATCAGAACAATCAAAAGAATAAAGATTCTATTAACAATCATAGTAACTACACAAAGAACTTTGAATGAAAAGAACCCATAAAGTGTTGGGAATGCAATGGTCTGCATTATTCATCAGTCTGTCCCAATCGGAAGAAGACTGTCAACAACATCCACACTATACAGGAGGAGATGACTGTTGGTGATCTAGCGAGGACAATGCCTAGAATCAATGTAGCATTAGAGAATCGGCAAGCATACTATAAAAATTCCATGGTGGAAGAGGAAGGTAAGATAAATCAAATACCCATATCTATTTTAATTGATCCAAGAGCTAATTTAAGCTATATCTCTCCTATCTTGGTAGAAAAGAGTAAACTTCCAGTTGAAAAGTTTGCAAGTTCTTGGTTAATTCAGTTAGCTACTGGTGCAAAGAGAAAGGTAATTAGCTTTGTAAAGAATTGTGCAGTAACTATGGATCAGTTTGAAACTTTTGTTAAGCTCAATGTACTACCTTTCAGTTCATATGATATATTAATTGGTATGGATTGGTTAGAGAAGAATAGGGTGGTCTTGAATTGCTTCGATAAAACCTTTACTTGCATAAATAACGATGGAAAATTAATAAGTATAAAGGGAATCCCTAGGAACACAACTGTATGGTAGATCTCTGCTCTGTAGCTTAAGAGAGTTGTTAGGAAAGGTTGTAAGGCTTATGCAGTAACAATAACCAATGAAGAAAACTTGAACAACATAGATGAATTAAAATTGGAGGATATACTAGTTCTAAAGGAATATTCAGATGTATTTCCGGAAGAAATTTTGGGACTGCCTCCGAAATGGGAATTAGATTTTACCATTGAGTTGGTACCTGATGCAGTGCCCAGCTCAAAATCCCCTTATCGAATGAATATTCTCAAAATAAATGAATGTAAGTCACAGTTAAAAGAACTTATTGATAAGAATTACATTAGACCCAGTGTGTCTCCTTGGGGGGCACATGTCATCTTTGTTAAGAAATAGGATGGAACTCTACGACTATGCATAAATTATTGCCAATTAAATAAGATGACTATCAATAATAGATACCCGTTACCTCGCATAGATGATTTGTTTGATCAACTACGTGGAGCCACGGTGTTTTCAAAGATTGACTTACGGTCTGGATATCACCAAGTCAGAATTAAAGATGAAGACACCTTTAAAACAACTTTTAGAATTCGATATGGACATTACGAGTTTGTCGTTATGCCTTTTGGGCTTACTAATGCTCCAACTGTTTTTATGTGTCTAATGAATAATGTAATGCACAAATATCTGATAAATTTGTGGTCGTATTTATTGACGACATATTAATTTATTTGAAATCTGAAGAAGAACATTAGAAACACTTAAAAATTGTCTTTTCAGGTATTTCTTGTTTTTGGGGTATCGGGGTCCGTCAAAAGTATGCAGTGTGGGTACTCGTTGGATGCGGAATCAAATTCCCCATCCAACGAGCTCTCCTGATCGAAATTTGAGTAAAAACACAGGGAGATATGTTGAAAATACGAACAAAAAAGTAGTTTTTTTTAATGACAAATATGTCAATTCAACCATTATGGTTGACTTATTTTATTGAAATTCTATTGGTTCTTGAATTCCAACTCACAAAAACTTATTTTGGCACGTTTTCTTATAAGGCCCATTTTAGACCCCAAATTTCCTCTAATGTTAATGACAAATAATAAAGGATTGAAATATATGTTAGATCAACCTAACTTGAATGCTAGGCAAGTTAGGTGGCTGATGCATTAAGTAGAAATGCAAAGTTGAATTTTACAACAACTATTAGCACTTATACAATAGATTTGGAAGAACAGCTTAAATTGGGAATAGAACAAGATGAAAATTACCGAAATTTACAAGCAAAAGCAAAAGAAAATCTAATACAAAGTCGAAGTACAGGGTACAGCTTGAATGAAAAAGGATTATTACTGTATAAAGACATATTATATGTACCTAATGTACCTAAGATTAAGTTATTAATTTTAGATGAAATTCATAAAACTCCTTATTCAGGGCATCCAGGTTATCAGAAAACTATAACCATGCTAAGAAAATATTAATTCTGACCAAACATGAAGACTGAACTGGCAAAATATATTGCTAGATGCTTTGAATGTCAGCAAGTAAAAACTGAACATCAACATCCAGTTGGGCTACTTCAGCCTTTGCCTATCCCTAGCTGGAAATGGGAGATAATTAGCCTTGATTTTGTTACTGGACTACCTAAAAATCAGAACTTAAATGACTCCATAATGGTAGTGGTTGACAAATTGAGTAAAGCAGCCCATTTTATACCTGTAAAACTACTTATAAAGCTGCAAATATTGCTGATATTTTCTTAAAACAATTTTTTCAGTTTCATGGAATACCGAAGGTCATAATTTTAGACCGAGACCCTAAATTTACAGGTAATTTTTGGAGATCCTTGTTTAAAGGATTAAATACCACATTAAATTTTAGTACCTCTTTCCATCCTCTAACTGATGGATAGACTGAAAGAGTAAATTAGGTACTGGAAAATCTACTTAGAATGTACGTAAAGGAGCAGCTAGGTAAATGGGGAGATTATTTACACATAGTAGAATTTGCTTACAATAATCATTATCAAGCTTCAGCTAGGTATAGTCCTTTCAAAATTCTGTATGGAATGAGATGTAATACTCCCATCTCTTGGAGTAATCCAGTGGACAGGTTAGTATTAGGACCTAAATTATTGAAAGAAATGAAAGTAATTGTAAAGCAAGTACAAGGTAATCTGAAAATTGTGTAAGATCGACAGAAAAGTCAAGCAGAACTAAAACGAACTCTAAAGGAGTTCCAGGTAGGTGAACATGTTTTCATTAAGGTGAGACCCAAAAAGAGTTCTCTGAGGTTGGGTAGCTATGCCAAACTAGCACTTCGATATTGTGGTCCTTTTGAAATACTATCCAGGATCAGACAAGTAGCCTATCAGTTAGCTTTACCACTGAATTTAAGAGTTCATAATGTTTTTCACATTTCTGTATTAAAAAAATATGTACATGATGCTACTCATGTTATTAATTGGAAGGATATGTAGGTGGAACCCGAAGGAGATTTTCTGGTGGAACCAGATTGTATCCTCGAGCGGAGGGAGATTTCACTTCGGAACCGCACCGTTGGTCAAGTGATGGTGCAATGGAAGCACCTTAGTCTAGAGGAAGCCACCTAGGAATTGGAAATTCATATGCGGGATGCATATCCAATTCTATTTCAGGGGAACTCTGAGGACGAGGAATAAATAACATCGAGGACGGTGTTATAATTTAAGGGGGGTGTGTATGTCCCATGCCCCAATTTGCAAAAGCAATTTAATGTTATTTGAGGAACATTGTGTTAAATTTTATGCTAAGTTTGTAATTGATGACCAAGTGGGGTCAAGAATATTTAATGTAATTCAGAATATTTTATTTATAAATAAATAAATGATGAGACAACAGCTTAGGGAAGCTGTTAAAAGAGTGTTTACTGGTTAATTCATGGAGCAGACTGGGGGTGGAGAGTAAACTGTCAAGTGGAAGCATCCTCCAACCACTTCCAACTGCTCTAGGTGGCAACTTCCTTATATTTGTGGTCATGATTCCCCAAGAAAGTGGAATCAGAGCAGGCGGCTCATTAAATGAAAACTGACCCAGAATACCTAGGCATCTCTATAAAATTTCCCATTGAAGACAGCTGAGGCTGCTCATTCTAGAGGTGATCATTTAGAGTGAATTAATTTACTCAAGAGAAATTCAATGGAGGGGATTAATGAAGTGTGTTTGAGGGGTTAACTGCTGAGACTAAACTTGTTGCAGCTTCTAGGCCAAATTTCATATTGCTGAGAGCAGATTTCAATTACTAAGGTAATTAGACCAGTCAGGTGACAGAGGTCTTAAAGTTGTTTTCTCCACCCAGTAATGTCAGTCTTGGTAAAATTATAGATTATGTTAGAAATAGAAATGAATATGTAAAAGGTGAAACAAATAGAATTAGAATTCCCAAACTATATTTTTCCACACCTAACTCAGGTAGTACTCTAGTACAGTTGGGTGTTTAGGTGAATGAGATGATTCTTTTACTTGAATGAGAACTGTAACTAGATTTTACTTCATCTACTTACAAACTCTACTGTAAAGAACTATTAAATATTGTCTGTATTTATTTACTTCGGCTAAATTTTAAAAAAAATGTATGTAAGAGAATAGTAATAATATTATTATAGAAGTAATTCTAGTATTAGTATTCTAATAAAATATAGAGATTATGGTTTAACATTTAAACATAAGTAAAGTAAGTAGGCTAACATCTAAAAACCAGGTAAAAAGAATTTGTAAAACATTTTATAACATTGAAATTCCAGACACTGTGTGTCTTTGTCTAAGACCAAAGTATTCTACTATAATCCTTTAAAAACTACAAAATTTACTAAAAGATAACTATATCCTATTTTTCAAGTATGCTGCATTAAAACCCTAATTATTTCTTAACTGAGAATTAAAACAAACTGTAAAAATCATTAAAGAATTATTAAATAAATAGAGCTACTATCGAATTAATATATGTAAGTAATACTATTATCTATTACCTATTATCAAACAGAGCTAAGAGTTCTTTAAGTACAAATAAGGCTATTATTAAACTGTAGTACAATAATTAACCCTTTAAAAGCTAAAACCAGAATTAAATACCATCCTTAAAACACAATAATATTCCCATAAATACTGCATTAAAAATCATTATAATACAGGGTAATAATGAAAAAATTACATATACAAATTACAAATTAAAGTATTCCAATAATAATTAAACCATTTACAAATACATAATCCTTTATTAAGGATTGGCTTATAGCCTTTAGAGTCATAAGGTCGAATCTCAGGTCTGCTAATAAAACCAAGTATGCACAAAATCATTTATATTAAAGAGTAACAAAATATTTTTACTGACAAGAGAACAAAATCCTATTCGTATTCACAACCTGATTGTTTCACAGTCTTCCATTACTAAAATTTACTGTAAAAACTGAAGAAACACTAGACAGAGGTCGATAAGCCTCTCTGAGTCCAAAACTGGGCTCTTTTTAAAATAAAAACAAAAGCATTTACATTGCCCAAGCTGTAAGGCTAAAAATATCTTATAAAAACCATTTATATCACGGCTTCAAAAGCCTAATTTACCCTGCATGAAGTACCCATAAGGGTTTCTAAACAAAAACATTGACATGCAATAAACAAGCTTAAAATCATAACTAACAGAGAACCGAGGCCGTGCATTCACCAACAAGAACCACTTCCAACAAGCATAACCACATGGAGGAAGAACCCTTGATGGGACCAGGGCTTACCAGTTCGAATCCCATGAAAGGACTGGAGCATGAGCTTGTTTTCCACCCACAGTTTTGGAGCCGGTAGCAGGAACCTGCAAGACCAAACCAAAACATTATTTTAAACTCTGTTTGCATAAATGGTAAAAACCCTAGTAAGGATAACCAAATGAAAAAGAAAAACCAAGATAGGAAAGTCTTACTTGTTAACCAGAGTCAAAAATAAGAAGAGATGGCCACACCATGTCACGACAGCACCGAACCGAAATGCAAGAACCATTGAAGTCACCTTTGCGACAAAGAAAGAAAGAAAACCGACTCAAGATCACCATGCAAAATCTATGGGTGTGCAGTTGCAGGAGTAATACAGGTACAGACTTTGACCACAATGAGAAACCAACAACCACACTCGTGATGTTTTCCTCAACACACAGGAGAACCCAAACCATAAGCTACATTACCCAATAGTCACGATATTGCATTTGCAGGCGAAGTGCCCAACGATAAAGGAGGTTACAGACCTCTCATGGCTGCGAGCTCAAAGCTCGGCCAGCAACAAGGAGAACCCTTGGTCTGAAAATGCAAAGGAGTAGGGTTTGCAATGTTATAAGTCAACCAACGAATGGAGGAGATCCTATCCACGTGCCCTTCCAAAAATCTCAACAAGTGTGGGTCGAAACCTTGAGTCAGCGCTGCACAAAACGTTTTAAAAACCTATCATTGCAAATAACCATATAACATATGATTGCTAATGATAAGCAACATGCCATCGATATATAATATGCCATGGAAACTAATATAGTATAAGATTAAAACTTTATAATATTTGCTTTCCATCATTTCGACTACATATAGTATTTGTTTGGTAGGAAATACTACCTTAGGTTAAAATTTAATACATTTGTTATAACTTGAAATACTATTAGGTATAAGTTAACACTTTGTTATAACTTACAATACTATTTTTTTATAGTTATAATTGGAATACTATGGACACAACTTGGTTACTATTTTATCCAAGAAGATATTCATGCTTACAGACAAGTCGAATAAGTATGGTATTGTTTTAGAAATAGTAAAAGGAAGTATGGAATAGTTATGACATAGCTTATGACTATAGTAAAATAGAAAAGCCTTAAACTTCTCAAAATGGAATCTTGATGCTGTTAAATGAGGGAGTATTCAAGAAACTGAAGACTAACATTATTGGAGAATTTCTCTTAAAGAGTCTAATAACTCATTATTAACTTTTTAATTGAAAAACATAGGAACATGTTCATGCTTAAAGAGAAGGACACATTAAGTGTTGAAGTAAAAATAGCTGCGAGATCACTAATAATTCGAAGTAAACTTAAACCAAAACCATGAGCTCTATGTTCTCGATGGGAATTTATAAATAACCAGTACTGTAAACACAAGAAAACTAACCATGTACTATAAACTTTTGAAAGATAATCATCATACGACTGAAGGAACTTTGAAAAGTACTTGCTCTTGTATTTTAAACCATTGTTTATGTTTTTTTTTTATGGAAAGTCGTTATGGATTTAGCTCTCAATACATTCATAAATTCAGAGCAACGAAAGAGAATTCACTTTACCTCCTTGAAGACTAGCAACTTATTTAACCTTTTCTTATACTATCATCTTAACATGCTAGGTAAGTACTTTTCTCAACGTAATTTAAAATAAACACCTACATGATCTTATGCTTACCTGCTAAACCTGTAAGAACCAGCAGTCCATTTGAATTAGCAGAATGCTAAGTAAGCCCCAATCTCAAACAAGATTTCTTACCTACTTGACAAAAGTAAATCATTAGTATATCTAGCAGCAACTAAATGCAAGTCCTTTTTCTAACTCTGTTGAAATTAAAGTTGTTAATTCATTAATAGAATTAACACAAGTGTTTAAGTTTACATCCTTTAGTTACATATTATTTTAATGAAACAAACCCTTAACCTTTTATAAACTGTTTCATTTTCTGCTAACTGTTAGTAGTTACTTAGCTGCGACTTTAGACATTTTATGTCACTTTAAAAAAATTTAAATTTTTGCGAAATTTTGGGTTATTACATGTGGTATCAGAGCACAAGTTCCAAATACTAGGCCTTAATGAAGCTCAACTTGCTTATATGGAACAGTAAATTTAAATAATTGTGCTGGTGTTGTTTTCTTTGAATGATACACATAGAGAAATTTGTTTCTGATTTCATGACAGGTATGGAAAGATTGGAAGAATATGGAGATGAGGAATCTCCTTACACTGAACGAGATAATATACAAAAAGAACCTATACAATAAGATATAACCAATAATTTTTCCGAACTACTACAAACAGTTAAAGAATTAAGATCAGAGATGGAATCAATTAAGAAAGAAAATGAGAGGATTCTGAGAGCTCAAGAGGAGCTGAATCAGATCTTAATAGAAAGATTTCATACTGAGGGAAAGGGTAAAAGAACTGATTCTGAAGATATAGGTTATCAGCATAAGTATATAAATACTAAACAAGTTAAAAATGAAAGTAGCTCAAAGTTCCAAAGTATATGGTGATAAAAACAACTCTCATTATACTAGTGACAATAGTGAGGATAACCACCATACTAGGAAAAGAAAATATAAACCTTATGAAGAAATCTCTAAGGAGTTCAAGAAGATCAAGTCGCTAACTTTTAATGGAGAAACTAAAAAGGGGGAAGAAGCAGAATCCTGGCTATCTAGGATGAAGAAGTACTTCCAGATTTATAATTATTCTAATCAACCGAAGGCTAAGATGGCTATTTATAATCTTACGGGGAAAGCTGATAAATGGTGGCAGGACTTAAAAAGAGTGAAAGGTATAAGAGAGAAAAACATAAATTGGAGCACATTCAAGAAATACTTCAAAAATAATTTTTTATCTAAACAGTACTATGAGGAAAGGGCTAAGGAATTCTACAAGTTAAAACTGGGTACAATGAACATGAAAGAACTAAATAGTAAGTTTCTAAGTTTGCTCAGGTATGTGCCATACATTGTGGATGAGAAACCTAAGGTACAGTGGTTTCTCAGTTGTTTACCTTATCATATAAAGGACAGGATTGAGTATGACAATCCGAAAACTCTAGAAGAATCCATGAGAAAAGCGAATTAGTATTATGAACAGAATCATAAAAAGGAGAGTATGGCCAACTGGAAGGCCAAAAGGAATAATAACTTTGATAATAAAAAAAGAAAGAGTTTGTACCTAATCGAAATTCTAAAAATAATAGCACCAGAAATTTTCGTAATAAGAATTTCCATGGGAATAAAAGTATTTCACAGACCAATCAGAACAATCAAAAGAATAAAGAGTTTGCTAACAATCACAGTAACTACACAAAGAACTTTAAACGAAAAGAACACATACAGTGTTGGGAATGCAATGGTCCGCATTATGCACCAGTTTGTCCCAATCGGAAGAAGACTATCAACAACATCCACACTATACAGGAGGAGATGACTGTTGGTGATCTAGCGAGGACAATGCCCATGATCAATGCAGCATTAGAGAATCAACAAGCAGACTATCAAAATTCCATGGTGGAAGTGGAAGGTAAGATAAATCAAATACCCATATCTATTTTAATTGATTCAAAAGGTAGTTTAAGCTATATTTCTCCTAACTTGGTAGAAAAGTGTAAACTTCCAGTTGAAAATTTTGCAAGTTCTTGGTTAGTTTAGTTAGCTACTAGTGTAAAGAGAAAGGTAATTATCTTTGTAAAGAATTTTGCAGTAACTATGGATCAGTTTGAAACTTTTGTTAAGCTCAATGTACTACCTTTAGGTTCATATGATATATTCATTGGTATGGATTGGTTAGAGTAGCATAGGGTGGTCTTGAATTGCTTCGATAAAACCTTTACTTGCATACATAACGATGGAAAATTAATAAGTGTAAAGGGAATCCCTAGGAAAACAACCGTATGGCAGATCTCTGCTCTGCAGCTTAAGAGAGTTGTTAGGAAAGGTTGTAAGGCTTATGTAGTAACAGTAACCAATGAAGAAAACTTGAATAAATTAAAATTGGAGGATATATCAGTTCTAAAGGAATATTCAGATGTATTTTCAGAAGAAATTTCGAGACTGCCTCTGAAACGGGAATTAGATTTTACCATTGAGTTGGTACCTAATGCAGTGCCCAGCTCAAAAGCCCCTTATCGGATGAATATACTCGAACTAAATGAACTTAAGTTGCAGTTAAAAGAACTTATTGATAAGAATTACATTAGATCCAGTTTGTCTCCTTGGGGGGGCACATGTCATCTTTGTTAAGAAAAATGATGGAACTCTACGACAATGCATCAATTATCGCCAATTAAATAAGATGACTATCAAGAACAGATACCTGTTACCTCGCATAGATGATCTGTTTAATCAACTACGTGGAGCCACGGTGTTTTCAAACATTCATTTATGGTTTGGATATCACCAAGTCAGAATTAAAGATGAATACATCTTTAAAGCAGCTTTTAAAACTCGATATGGACATTACAAGTTTATCGTTATGCCTTTCGGGCTTACTAACTCTCCAGTTGTTTTTATGTGTCTAATGAATAATGTAATGCACAAATATCTGGATAAATTTGTGGTCGTATTTATCGACGACATATTAATTTATTCGAAATCTGAAGAAGAACATAAACAACACTTAAAAAATGTCTTGCAAGAGTTACGAGAGCATCAACGTTTTGTGAAATTTAGCAAATGTGACTTCTTTAAAGATAAAATCCAGTACTTAAGTCATGTGGTGAATAAAAAGAAATTTCGGTGGATCCCAAAAAGATAAAGGAAATCGAAGATTGGCCAGTCCCAAAAGACGTAACTGATGTCCGATCATTCATGGGGATTACTGGTTATTACCAAAGTTTCATTGAAGGGTTTTCGAGAATTGCAAATCCGATAACCTCTTTGCAGAAAAAGGGGAAGAAATTTGATTGGAATCAAAAGTGCGAAAACAGTTTTAAAACGTTAAAAAATTTATTAACCAACGCACCAATTTTAAGAATTGTTGACTCTAATAAATATTTTATAGTATGTATTGACACCTGCAATGATGGTTTAGGTGGAATATTCACTCAGGAAGGACATGTCATTGCTTATGAGTTTAGGAAATTAAAGCTTCATGAACAAAATTATGCGACCTATGACTTAGAATTAGCTGTTGTCATACATGCTTTAAAGATGTATCATCATCATTTAATTGGAAGAAATTTTATCTTAATGATGGATAATAAAGGATTGAAATATCTGTTAGATCAACCTAACTTGAATGCTAGGAAAGCTAGGTGGCTAGCTTTTCTAAGTGAATACGATTTTGAAATTCAAGACATCAAAGGAAATGAGAATAAAGTTGTTGATGCATTAAGTAGAAATGTAAAGCTAAATTTTATAGCAGCTATCAGCACTTATACAACAAGGTTGGAAGAACAACTTAAAGTGGGAATATAACAAGATGAAAATTGCCTAAAGTTACAAGCAAGCAAAACAATATCTAATAGAAAGTCTAAGTACAAGGTACAGATTGAATGAAAAAATATTATTACTGTATAAAGACAGATTATATGTACCTAATGTACCTAAGATTAAGTTATTAATTTTAGACAAAATTCATAAAAATCCTTATTCAGGGCATCGAGGTTATCAAAAAAACTATAACCATGCTAAGAAAATATTATTTCTAGCCAAACACGAAGACTGAACTAGTAGAATATATTGCTAGATGATTTGATTGTCAGCAAGTAAAAACAGAACATCAGCATCCAGCTTGTCTACTTCAACCTTTACCTATCCCTAGCTGGAAATGGGAGATAATTAGCCTTGATTTTGTTACTGGACTGCCTAAAAATCAGAACTTAAATGACTCCATAATGATAGTGGTTGACAAATTAAGTAAAGCAACCCATTTTATACCTATAAAAACTACTTGTAAAGCTGCAAATATTGTTGATATTTTCTTAAAACAAATTTTTTGGTTGCATAGAATACCGAAGGTCATAATTTCAGACCAAGACCCTAAATTTACAGGTAATTTTTGTAGATCCTTGTTTAAAGGATTAAATATCACGTTAAATTTTAGTACCTCTTTCCATCCTCAAACTGATGGATAGACTGAATGAGTAAATCAAGTACTGTAAGATATACTTATAATGTACGTAAAGGAGCAGCCGGGTAAATGAGAAGACTATTTAAACCTGGTAGAATTTGCTTACAATAATCATTATCAAGCTTCAGCTAGGTATAGTCCTTTCGAAATTCTGTATGGAAGGAAATGTAATACTCCCATCTCTTGGAGTAATCCAGTGTACAGGTTATTATTAGGACCTAAATTATTGAAAGAAATGGAAGTAATTGTAAGGCAGGTACAAGGTAATCTGAAAATTGTGCAAGATCGACAGAAAAGTCAAGCAGACCTTAAACGAACTCCAAAGGAGTTCCACGTAGGTGAACATGTTTTCATTAAGGTGAGACCCCAAAAAAGTTCTCTAAGGTTGGGTAGTTGTGCCAAACTAGCACCTCGATATTGTGGTCCTTTTGAAATACTATCCAGGATCAGACAGGTAGCCTATCAGTTAGATTTACCACCGAATTTAAGAGTTCACAATGTTTTTCACATTTTTGTATTAAAAAAATATGTACATGATGCTACTCATGTTATTAATTGGAAGGATGTGCAGGTGGAACTCGAAGGATATTTTCTGGTAGAACCGAATTGTATCCTCGAGTGGAAGGAGATCTCACTTTGGAACCGCACCATTGGTTAAGTGAAGGTGCAATGAAAGCACCTTTGTCCAGATGAAGCCACGTGGGAATTGGAAAGTCATATGCAGAATGCATATCCAATTCTATTTCAGGGGAACTTTGAGAACGATGAATAAATAACATCGAGGACGATGTTATAATTTAAGGGTGTGTGTATGTCACATGCCCCAATTTGCAAAAACAATTTAATGTTATTTGAGGAACAGTGTGTTAAATTTTATGCTAAGTTTGTAATTGATGACCGAGTGGGGTCAATAATATTTAATGTAATTCAGAATATTTTATTTATAAATCAATAAATGATGAGACAACAACTTAGGGAAGTTGTTAAAAGAGTGTTTACTAGTTAATTGGTGGAGAGTAAATTGACAAGTGGCGACATCCTCAACCCACTTCCAACTGTTTCAGGTGGAAACTTCCCTATATTTGTGGTCATGATTCCCCAAGAAAGTGGAATCAGAGCAGGTGGCTCATTAAATGAAAACTGACCTAGAAGACCTAGGCATCTCTATAAAATTTTCCATTGAAGACAGTTGAGGTTGCTCATTCTAGAAGTGATCATTCAGGGTGAATGAATTTACTCAAGAGAAATTCAATGGAGGGGATTACTGAAGTGTGTTTTAGGGGTTAACTATCGAGACTAAACTTGTTGCAGCTTCTAGAATGAAGTTCATACTTCTGAGAGCAGATTTTAATTACTGAGGTAAATGGACCAGTCAGGTGACAGAGGTCTTAAAGTTGTATTGTCAACCCAGTTCTCTGCCAAGAAGACCAGGAACAAGCTCGGGGGTCTTGAGGAAGCGTTGTCTGAGTGCTCTCCAAGAGTTTGGTTGGGAGGAAAAGCCTCCTTAAGCTGTTGTTGTCTTGTCATTAACAAGTTCTATTTATCTTTATGTTATTTGTTTACTGTCTTCAGTAAAATATTTATTAGTTTCTACTACAAGCATGTTAGTATTTTAGGGCTTATGAAGGAAGAATAACTGTGTAATGTTAGACTTGGTAAAATTAAAGATTATGTTAGAAATAGAAATGAATATGTAAAAGGTGAAACATATAGAATTAGAATTCCCAAACTGTATTTTTCTACACCTGACTCAGGTAGTACTCTAGTACAACTGGGTGTTTAGGTGAATGAGATGATTCTTTTACTTGAATGAGAACTGTAACTAGATTTTACTTCATTTGCTTATGAATTCTACTGTAAAGCAGTATTAAATATTGTCTGTATTTATTTACTTTAGCTAAACTTTAAAAAATAGGTATGCAAGAGAATAGTAATAATATTATTATAGAAGTAATTCTAGTATTAGTATTCTGATAAAATATAGAGATTATGGTTTAACATTTAAACATAAGTAAAGTAAGTAGGCTAACATCTAAAAACCAGGTAAAAAGAATTTGTAAAACATTTTATAAAATTGAAATTCCAGACACTGTGTGTCTTTGTCTAAGACCAAAGGATTCTACTATAATTCTTTAAAAACTACAAAATTTACTGAAAGATAACTATATCCTATTTTTCAATGATGCTGCATTAAAACCCTAATTATTTCTTAACTGAGAATTAAAACAAACTGTAAAAATCATTAAAGAATTATTAAATAAATAGAGCTAGTATCGAATTAATATCTGTAAGTAATACTATTATCTATTACCTATTATCAAATAGAGCTAAGAGTTCTTTAAGAACAAAAAAAGCTATTATTAAACTATAGGGTTTATACAATAATTAACCCTTTAAAAGCCAAAACCAGAATTGAATATCATTCTTAAAACATAGTAATATTCCCATAAACAGTGCATTAAAAATCATTATAGTACAGGGTAATAATGAAAACATTACATATACAAATTATAGATTAAAATATTCCAATAATAATTAAACCATTCGCAAATATAGAATCCTTTATTAAGGATTGGCTTATAGCCTTTAGAGTCATAAGGTCGAATCTCAGGCCTGCTAATAAAACCAAGTAACAAAATATTTTTACTGACAGGAGAACAAAATCATGTTCATATTCACAACTTGACTGTTTCACAGTCTTCCATTACTAAAATTTACTGTAAAAACTGAATAAACACTAGACAAAGGTCGACAAGCCTCTCCGAGTCCAGAGGTGGGCTCTTTTTAAAATAAGAACAAAAGCATTTACATTTCCCAAGCCGTAAGGTTAAAAATATCTTATAAAAACCATTTCACATCACGGCTTCAAGAGCCTACTTTACCCAGCACGAAGTACCCATAACAGTTTCTAAACAACAACATTGACATGCAGTAAACAACCTTAAAATCATAACTAACAGAGAACCAAGGCCGTGCATTCACACACAGGAACGGCCACTTCCAACAACCATAACCACATGTAGGAAGAACCCTCGATGGGACTAGGGCTTACCAGTTGGAAGCCCACAAAAGGACTGGAGCATGAGCTCATTTTCCACCCACAGTTTTAGAGCCGGTAGCAAGAACCTGCAAGACCAAACCAAAACATTATTTTAAACTCTGTTTGTATAAATGGTAAAAACCCTAGTAAGGATAATCAAATGAAAAAGAAAAAACAATATAGGAAAGTCTTACCTGTTAACCAGAGTCAAAACTGAGAAGAGATGGCCACACCAGGTCACTACGGCACCGAACCGAAAGGAAAGAACCATTGAAGTCACCTCTGCGACAGAGAAAGCAAGAAAACTGACTCAATATCACCATGCAAAAGCTATGTGTGTGCAGTTGCAGGAGTAAGACAAGTACAGACTTCATCCACAATGAGAAATCAACAACCACACTTGTGATGTTTTCCTCAACACACAGGAGAAACCAAACCATAAACTACGTTACCCAAGAGTCACAATATTGCATTTGTAGGCAAAGTGCCCAACAATAAAGGAGGTTACAGGCCTCTCATGGCCTCGAGCTTATAGCTCGGCCAACAACAAGGAGAACCCTTGGTCTGAAAATGCAAAGGAGTAGGGTTTGCAACGTTATAAGTCAATCAATGAATGGAGGAGATCCTATCCATGTGCCCTTCCAAAAATCTCAACAAGTGTGGGTCGAAACCTTAAGTCAGCGCTGCACAAAATGTTTTAAAAACCTATCATTGCAAATAACCATATAACATATGATTGCTAATGATAAGCAACATGCCATCGATATATAATATGCCATGGAAACTAATATAGTATATAATTAAAACTTTATAAGTTTTGCTTGCCATCATTTCGACTACATCATAGTATTTGTTTGGTAGGAAATACTACCTTAGGTTAAAAGTTAATACATTTGTTATAACTTGAAATACTATTAGGTATAAGTTAACACTTTGTTATAACTTAAAATACTGTTGTATTATAGTTATAATTGGAATACTATGGACACAACTTGGTTACTATTTTATCCAAGAATATATTCATGCTTGCAAACAAGTCGAATAAGTATGGTGTTGTTTTAGAACTAGTAAAAGAAAGTATGGAATAGTTATGACATATCTTATGACTATAGTAAAATAGAAAAGCCTTAAACTTCTCAAAACATAATCTTGATGCTGTTAAATGAGGGAGTATTCAAGAAACTGAAGACTAACATTATTGGAGAATTTCTCTTAAAGAGTCTAATAACTCATTATTAACTTTATAATTGAAAAACATATTGAACATGTTCATGCTTAAAGAGAAGGACACATTGAGTATTGAAGTAAAAATAGTTGGGAGATCACTAATCAGTCGAAATAAACTTAAACCAAAACCATGAGCTTTATGCTCTCTATGGGAAATTATAAATAACCAGTACTGTAAACACAAGAAAACTAACCATGTACTATAAACTTTTGAAACATAATCATCATACGACTGAAGGAACTTTCATAAGTACTTGCTCTTGTATTTTAAACCATTGTTTATGTTTTTTTTTAATGGAAAGTCATTATGGATTTAGTTATCAATACATTCATAGATTCAGAACAACGAAAGAGAATTCACTTTACCTCCTTGAAGACTAGCAACTTATTTAACCTTTTCTTATACTATCATCTTAACATGCTAGGTAAGTACTTTTTTCGACATAATTTAAAATAAACACCAACAGGATCTAACGCTTACTTGCTAAACCTGTAAGAACCAACAGTGATTTGAGTTAGCAGAACGCTAAGTAAGCCCCAATCTCAAACAAGATTTCTTACCTACTTTACAATAGTAAATCATTAGTATATCTAGCAACAACTAAATGCAAGTCCTTTTTCTAACTCTGTTGAAATTAAAGTTGCTAAGTCATTAATATAATTAACATAGGTGTTTAAGATTATATCATTTAGTTACAGATTCTTTTAATGAAACAAACCCTTAACCTTTTATAAACTGTTTCATTTTCCTCTAACCGTTAGCATTTACTTAGCTGTGACTTTCGACATTTTATGTCACTTTAAAAAATTTTAAATTTTTACGAAATTTTGGGTTATTACATGTGGTATGAGAGCACAAGGTTCAAACACTAGGCCTTAATGAAGCTCAACTTGCTTATATGAAACAGTAAATTTAAATAATTATGCTGATGTTGTTTTCTTTGAATGATACACAAAGAGAAATTTGTTTCTGAGTTCATGACAGGTATGGAAAGATTGGAAGAATATGCAGATGAGGAATCTCCTTACACTGAACGAGATAATCTACAAAAAGAACCTATACAAGAAGATATAATCAATAATTCTTCCGAACTACTGCAAACAGTTAAAGAATTAAAATCAGATATGGAATAAGTTAAGAAAGAAAATGAGAGGATTCTGAGAGCTCAAGATGAGTTGAATTAGATCTTAATAGAAAGATTTCATACTGAGGGAAAGGGTAAAAGAACTAATTCTGAAGATATAGGTTATGAGAATAAGTATAAAGAGACTAAACAAGTTAAAAGTGAAAGTAGCTCATTTGACCGAAGTATATGGCGATAAAAAGAACTCTCATTGTACTAGTGACAGTAGTGAGGATAACGATCATACTAGGAAAAGAAAATAAAAACCTTATGAAGAAATCTCTGGGGAGTTCAAGAAGATCAAGCCACCAAATTTTAAAGGAGAAACTGAAAAGAGGGAGGAAGCAAAATCCTGGCTATCTGGGATGAAGAAGCACTTCCAGATTTATAATTATTCTAATCAACTAAAGGCCAAGATGGTTATTTATAATCTTACGAGGAAAGTTGATATATGGTGGCAGGACTTAAAAAGAGTGAAAGGTATAAGAGAAAAAAACATAAATTGAGGCACATTCAAGAAATACATCAAATTTTTTTTTTTATCTGAACAATACTTTGAGGAAAGGGCTAAGGAATTCTACGAGCTAAAACTGGGTACAATGAATATGAAAGAACTGAATAGTAAGTTTCTAAGTTTTTTCAGGTATGTGCCATACATTGTGGATGAGAAACCTGAGGTACAGTGGTTTCTCAGTTATTTACTTTATCATATAAAGGATAGGATTGAGTATGACAATCCAAAAAGCAAATTTCTGTTATGAACAAAATCATAAAAAGGAGAGTATGGCCAACTGGAAGGCCAAAAGGAATAATAACTTTGATAAAAAAAGAAAGAGTTTGTACCTAATCAAAATTCTAAAAATAATAACACCAGAAATTTTCCTAATAAGAATTTCCATGGGAATAAAAGTAATTCACAGACCAATCAAAACAATCAAAAGAATAAAGAGTTTGCTAACAATCACAGTAACTACACAAAGAACTTTAAACAAAAAGAACCCATATAGTGTTGGGAATGAAATGGTCCACATTATGCATCAGTTTGTCCCAATTGGAAGAAGATTGTCAGCAATGTCCACACTATACAGGGGGAGATGACTGTTGGTGATATAGCAAGGACAATGCCCAGGATCAATGCAGCATTAGAGAATCGACAAGCAGACTATCAAACATCCATGGTGGAAGTGGGAGGTAAGATAAATCAAATATCCATATCTATTTTAATTGATCCAGGAGCTAGTTTAAGCTATATTTCTCCTAACTTGGTAGAAAAGTGTAAAGTTTCAGTTGAAAAGTTTGCAAGTTCTTGGTTAGTTCAGTTAGCTACTAGTGCAAAGAGAAAGGTAATTAGCTTTGTAAATAATTGTGCACTAACTATGGATCAGTTTGAAACTTTTGTTAAGCTCAATGTACTACCTTTAGGTTCATATGATATATTAATTGGTATGGATTGGTTAGAGCATCATAGGGTGGTCTTGAATTGCTCTGATAAAACCTTTACTTGCATAAATAACGATGGAAAATTATTAAGTGTAAAGGGTATCCCTAACAAAACAGTTGTACGACAAATCTCTGCTCTACAGCTGAAGAGACCTATTAGGAAATGTTGTAAGGATTATGCAGTAACAGTAACCAATGAAGAAAACTTGAACAACATAGATAAATTAAAATTGGAGGATATACCAGTTCTAAAGGAATATTCAGATGTATTTCCAGAAGAAATTTCGGGACTACCTCCGAAACAGGAATTAGATTTTACCATTGAGCTGGTACATGGTGCGGTGCCCAACTCAAAAGCCCCTTATCGGATGAATATACTCGAACTAAATGAACTTAAGTCATAGTTAAAAGAGCTTATTGATAAGAATTACATTAGACCCAGTGTGTCTCCTTGGGGGGCACATGTCATCTTTGTTAAGAAAAAGGACAGAACTCTACGACTATGCATAGATTATCGCCAATTAAATAATATGACCATCAAGAACGGATACCTGTTACCTCGCATAGATGATCTGTTTGATCAACTACGTAGAGCCATAGTGTTTTCAAACATTGAATTACGGTATGGATATCACAAAGTAAGAATTCAAGATGAAGGCATTTTTAAAACAAATTTTAGAACTCGATATGGACATTATGAGTTTGTCATTATGCCTTTCGGGATTACTAACGCTCCAGCTGTTTTTATGTGTCTAATGAATAATTTAATGCACAAATATCTGGATAAATTTGTGGTCGTATTTATCGACGACATTAATTTATTCGAAATCTAAAGAAGAACATAAAGAACACTTAAAAATTGTCTTGCAAGAGTTACAAGAGCATCAACTTTTTTGCGAAATTTAGTAAATGCGACTTCTTTAAAGATAAAATTTAGTGCTTAAGTCATGTGGTGACTAAAGAAGGAATTTGAGTGGATCCCGAAAAGATAAAGGCAATCAAAGATTGGCCAGCCCCAAAAGACATAACTGATGTCCGATCATTCATGGGGATTACCGGTTATTATTGGAGGTTCATTGAAGGGTTTTCGAGAATTGCAAATCCGATAACCTCTTTGTAGAAAAAGGGAAAGAAATTTGATTGAAATTAGAAGTGCAAAAACAGTTTTAAAAAGTTAAAAACCTTATTAACCAGTGCACCAATTTTAAGAATTGCTGACCCTAATAAAGATTTTATAGTATATACTGACGCCTGCAATGACGGTTTAGGTGGAGTATTGACTCACGAAGGACATGTCATTGCTTATGAGTCTAGGAAATTAAAGATTCATGAAAAAAATATGTGACCTATGACTTAGAATTAGCTGTTGTCATACATGCTTTAAAGATGTGGTGTCATCATTTAATTGGAAGATATTTTATCTTAATGATGGATAAAAAAGGATTGAAATATCTGTTAGATCAACCTAACTTAAATGCTAGGCAAGCTAAGTGGCTAGCTTTTCTAAGTGAATATGATTTTGAAATTCAACACATCAAAGGAAATGAGAATAAAGTTGTTGATGCATTAAGTAGAAATATAAAGCTGAATTTTACAGCAGTTATCAGCACTTATACAATAGATTTGGAAGAAGAGCTTAAAGCGGGAATAGAACAAGATGAAAATTACCTAAAGTTACAAGCAAAAGCAAAAGAAAATCTAATAGAAAGTCTAAGTACAGGGTACAGCTTGAATGAAAAAGGATTATTACTATATAAAGATATATTATATGTACCTAATGTACCTAAGATTAAGTTATTAATTTTAGACAAAATTCATAGAACTCCTTATTTAGGGCATCCAGGTTATCAAAAAACTATAACCATGCTAAAAAAAGACTATTTCTGGCCAAACATGAAGACTGAACTGTAAGAATATATTGCTAGATGATTTGAATGTCAGCAAGTAAAAACTGAACATCAGTATCCAGCTGGGCTACCTCAGCCTTTGCCTATCCCTATCTAAAAATGGGAGATAATTGGCCTTGATTTTGTTACTGGACTACCCAAAAATCATAACTTAAATGACTCCATAATGGTAGTGGTTGACAAATTGAGTAAAGAAACCCATTTTATACCTGTAAAAACTACTTATAAAGCTACAAATATTGCTGATATTTTCTTAAAACAAATTTTTCGGTTGTATAGAATACCGAAGGTCATAATTTCAGACCGAGACCCTTAATTTATAGGTAATTTTTGGAGATCATTGTTTAAAGGAATAAATACCACGTTAAATTTTGATACATCTTTCCATCCTCAAACTGATGGATAGACTGAAAGAGTAAATCAAGTACTGAAAGATCTACTTAGAATGTACGTAAAAAAACATCCAGATATATGGGAAGATTATTTATACATGGTCGAATTTGCTTACAATAATCATTATCCAGCTTTAGCTAGGTATAGTCTTTTCGAAATTTTGTATGGAAGGAAATGTAATACTACCATCTTTTGGAGTAATCCAGTGGACAGGTTAGTATTAGGACCTGAATTATTGAAAGAAATGGAAGTAATTGTAAAGAAGGTACAAGGTAATCTGAAAATTGCGCAACATTAACAGAAAAGTCAAGCAGACCTTAAATGAACTCCAAAGGAGTTCCAGGTAGGTGAACATGTTTTCATTAAGGTGAGACCCAAAAAGAGTTCTCTGAGGTTGGGTAGCTGTGCCAAACTAGCACCTCGATATTGTGGTCATTTTGAAATACTGTCTAGGATCAGACAGGTAGGCTATCAGTTAGATTTACCACTGAATTTAAGAGTTCACAATGTTTTTCACATTTCTGTATTAAAAAAATATGTACATGATGCTACTCATGTTATTAATTGGAACGATGTGCAGGTGGAACCCGAAGGAGATTTTCTGGTAGAACCGGATTGTATCCTCGAGTGGAGGGAGATATCACTTTCGAACCGCACTATTGGTCAAGTGAAGGTGCAATGGAAGCACCTTAGTCCAGAGGAAGCCACCTGAGAATTTGAAAGTCATATGTGGGATGCACATCCAATTCTATTTCAGGGGAACTCTGAGGATGAGGAATAAATAACATCAAGGATGACGTTATAATTTAAGGGGGTGTGTATTTCACATGCCCCAATTTGCAAAAACAATTTAATGTTATTTGAAGAACATTGTGTTACATTTTATGCTAAGTTTGTAATTGATGACCCAGTGGGGTCAAGAAAATTTAATGTAATTCAGAATATTTTATTTATAAGTAAATAAATGATGAGACAACAGCTTAGGGAAGCTGTTAAAAGAGTGTTTACTGATTAATTGGTGGAGGAGAATGGGTGGAGAGTAAATTGACAGGTGGCAACATCCTCAAACCTCTTCCAACTGTTGCAGGTGGAAACTTCCCTATATTTGTGGTCATAATTCCTCAAGAAAGTGGAATCAGAGCAGGTGGCTCATTAAATGAAAACTGACCTAGAAGACCTACGCATCTCTATAAAATTTCCCATTGAAGACAGCTGAGGCTGCTCATTCTAGAGGTGATCATTCAGGGTGAATGAATTTACTCAAGAGAAATTCAATGGAGGGGATTACTGAAGTGTGCTTGAGGGGTTAGGTGCT
This sequence comes from Pseudotsuga menziesii, assembly GCA_001517045.1. Taxonomy (NCBI): domain Eukaryota; kingdom Viridiplantae; phylum Streptophyta; class Pinopsida; order Pinales; family Pinaceae; genus Pseudotsuga; species Pseudotsuga menziesii. Next base: position 465,329 of record LPNX010510210.1, read on the forward strand.
GAGACTGAACTTGTTGCAGCTTCTAGTCTAAGTTCATACTGCTGAGAGCATATTTTAATTACCAAGGTAATTGGACCAGTCAGGTGACAGAGGTCTTAAAGTTGTATTCTCCACCTAGTTCGCTGCCAAGAAGACCAAGAACAAGCTCAGGGGTCCTGAGGAAGCGTTGTCTGAGCGCTCTCTAGGAGTTTGGTTGGGAGGAATAGCCTCCTTAAGCTATTGTTGTCTTTTCATTAATAGGTTCTATTTATCATTATGTTATTTTTTTACTATCTTCAGTAAAGTATTTATTAGTTTCTACTACATCCATATTAGTATTTTAAGGTTTATGAAGGAAGAATAACTGTGTAATGTTAGACTTGGTAAAATTATAGATTATGTTAGAAATAGAAATGAATATGTAAAAGGTGAAACAGATAAAATTAGAATTCCCAAGATGTATTTTTCCACACCCGACTCGGGTAGTACTATAGTATAGCTGGGTGTTTAGGTGAATGAGATGATTCTTGTACTTGAATGAGAACTATAACTAGATTTTACTTCATTTGCTTATGAATTCTATTGTAAAGCAGTATTAAATATTGTCTGTATTTATTTACTTTAGTTAAACATAAACAAATACATATGTAAGAGAATAGTAATAATATTATTATAGAAGTAATTCTAGTATTAGTATTCTCATAAAATATAGAGACTATGGTTTAACATTTAAACACAAGTAAAGTAAGTAGACTAACATCTAAAAACCAAGTAAAAATAATTTGTAAAACATTTTATAACATTGAAATTCCAGACAGTGTGTGTCTTTGTCTAAGACCAAAGGATTCTACTATAATCCTTTAAAAACTACAAAATTTACTGAAAGATAACTATATCCTATTTTTCAAGTATGTTGCATTAAAACCCTAATTATTTCTTAACTGAGAATTAAAACAAACTATAAAAACATTAAAGAATTATTAAATAAACAGAGCTAGTATCGAATTAATATCTGTAAGTAATACTATTATCTATTACCTATTATCAAAAAGAGCTAAGATTTCTTTAAGTACAAATAAGGCTATTATTAAACTGTAGGGTTTATACAATAATTAACCCTTTAAAAGCCAAAACCAGAATTAAATATCATCCTTAAAACACAGTAATCTTCCCATAAACAGTACGTTAAAAATCATTATAATACAGGGTAATAATGAAAACATTACATATACAAATTATAGATTAAAATATTCCAATAATAATTAAACCATTCGCAAATATAGAATCCTTTATTAAGGATTGGCTTATAGCCTTTAGAGTCATAAGGTCGAATCTCATGCTTGCTAATAAAGCCAAGTATGCACAAAATCTTTTATATTAAAGAGTAACAAAATATTTTTTCTGACAGGAGAACAAAATCCAGTTCGTATTCACAACCTGACTCTTTCATAGTCTTCCATTACTAAAATTTACTGTAAAAACTGAAGAAACACTAGACAAAGGTCGACAAGCCTCTCCAAGTCCAGAGTTGGGCTCTTTTTAAAATAAAAACAAAAGCATTTAAATTTCCCAAGCTGTAAGGCTAAAAATATCTTATAAAAACCATTTTACATCACAGCTTCAAGAGCCTACTTTACCCTACACGAAGTACCGATAATGGTTTCTAAACAAAAACATTGACATGTAGTAAACAAGCTTTAAATCATAACTAACAAAGAACCAAGGCCGTGCATTCACCCACAAGAACCACTTCCAACAACCATAACCTCATGCAGGAAGAACCCTCGATGGGACCAGGGCCTACCAGTTAGAAGCCCACGAAAGGACTGGAGCATGAGCTCGTTTTCCACCCATAGTTTTGGAGCCAATAGCAGGAACCTGCAATACCAAACCAAAACATTATTTTAAACTCTTTTTGCATAAATGGTAAAAACCCTAGTAAGGATAATCAAATGAAAAAGAAAAACCAAGATAGGAATGTATTACCTGTTAACCAGAGTCAAAACTCAGAAGAGATGGCCACACCAAGTCATGACAGCACCGAACCGAAAGGAAAGAACCATTGAAGTCACCTCTGCGACAGAGAAAGCAAGAAAACCGACTCAAGATCACCATGCAAAAGGTATGGTTGTGTAGCTGAAGGAGTAAGACAAGTACAGACTTCAGCCACAATGAGAAACCAACAACCACACTCGTGATGTTTTCCTCAACACACAGGATAACCCAAACCATAAAACTATGTTACCCATCAGTCATGATATTGCATTTGCAGGCGAAGTGCCCAATGATAAATGAGGTTGCAGGCCTCTCATGGCCGCGAGCTCACAACTCAGCTAGCAACAAGGAGAACCCTCGATCTGAAAATGCAAAGGAGTAGGGTTTGCAATGTTATAAGTCAACCAACAAATGGAGGAGATCCTATCCACATGCCCTTCCAAAAATCTCAACAAGTGTGGGTCGAAACCTTAAGTCAGCGCTACACAAAACGTTTTAAAAACCTATCATTGCAAATAACCATATAACATATGATTGCTAATGATAAGCAACATGCCATCGATATATAATATGCCATGGAAACTAATATAGTATAGGATTAAAACTTTATAAGATTTGCTTGCCATCATTTCGACTACATCATAGTATTTGTTTGGTAGGAAATACTACCTTAGGTTAAAAGTTAATACATTTGTTATAATTTGAAATACTATTAGGTATAAGTTAACACTTTATTATAACTTAAAATACTTTTGTATTATAGTTATAATTGGAATACTATGGACATAACTTGGTTACTATTTGATCCAAGAAGATATTCATGCTTGCAAACAAGTCGAATAAGTATGGTATTGTTTTAGAACTAGTACAAGAAAGTATGGAATAGTTATGTCATAGCTTATGACTATAGTAAAATAGAAATGCCTTAAACTTCTTAAAACATAATCTTGATGCTATTAAATGAGGGAGTATTCAAGAAACTGAAGACTAACATTATTAGAGAATTTCTCTTAAAGAGTCTAATAACTCATTATTAACTTTATAATTGAAAAACATAGGAACATGTTCATGCTTAAAGAGAAGTACACATTGAGTATTGAAGTAAAAATAGCTGCGAGATCACTAATCAGTTGAAGTAAACTTAAACCAAAACCATGACCTCTATGCTCTCTATGGGAATTTATAAATAACTAGTACTGTAAACACAAGAAAACTAACCATGTATTATAAAATTTTGAAAGATAATCATCATATGACTAAAGGAACTTTGATAAGTACTTGCTCTTGTATTTTAAACCATTGTTTATGTTTTTTTTTAATGGAAAGTATTATGGCTTTAGTTATCAATATATTCATAGATTCAGAACAACGAAAGAGAATTCACTTTACCTCCTTGAAGACTAGCAGCTTATTTAACCTTTTCTTATACTAGCATTTTAACATGCTAGGTAAGTACTTGTCTTGACGTAATTTAAAATAAACACCTACAGGATCTTACGCTTACCCGCTAAACCTGTAAGAAATAATAGTCCATTTGAGTTAGCAGAACGCTAAGTAAGCCCCAATCTCAAACAAGATTTCTTACCTACTTGACAAAAGTAAATCATCAGTATATCTAGAAGCAACTAAATGCACGTCATTTTTTTAACTCTGTTGAAATTAAAGTTTTTAAGCCATTAATAGAAATAACACAAGTGTTTAAGTTTACATCCTTTAGTTACAGATTCTTTTAATGAAACAAACCCTTAACCTTTTATAAACTGTTTCATTTTCCGCTAACCATTAGCAGTTACTTAAGATGCGACTTTAGATATTTTATGTCACTTAAAAAAAATTTAAATTTTTATGAAATTTTGGGTTATTACACACTAGCTCGCATAGTCATAGAGGATTTTGCTTACAAGGTTAACACAGAACCATGGCGGCCATGAGCTCTTAGCTCGAGCGCACCTCTACTAGAGAAAACCTTCACAATGAGAAAATAGGGTTAGTACAGTTTCGTTAAGTCAACAAACCTAGTTGCTTAATCATCTACCATGTGTCTCCAATAATTTCACAACCGTGGGTTTTAAACAATAGTCAATTACACTATTGCCAATCTGCAATAAAATCATTATAAATCAAGTAAAAAACCATATCAATTATAGGTTTTCAATTTACAAAAATGTAATTGCTCTTGGTCCAATTGTTACTTAGTTTTAAAACCATAGGATATAAGAAATGGTATTTCTTTTAATGGTTATTGTCTACTAGACAAGTTAGGTTAAATACATTCTAACTATGATAGAATATAATTAAATGACCATACCTTTAATAGTAAAACATTATTGAGAAAAATAATCTACTCATCCCTTGAAGTAAGTCACTTAAATCTTGGATATTGAAAGTAAATTGCATAACTATAGCACAGTAATTACAAGACTTTCCCTCGTACTTACGATGGCAATAATACCTCAAGGGAATTTTACAATTTATAACAACTATATTTAAAAGTGTAGTTATAGCTAGGTGGATACACTAAGGAACAAGGTAAAAAGACACAAGTATAAAGATTACTAAAGTAGAGTTTTGAAATGTAAAGATGAACTCATTTAAATATAAGTGAAACCTTGGACCAATTTCTGCACACAATGTGTAGATGGGAAATCAAGTGGCTACAACCTATCTACTCTTTTATAAGAGTCTCTTTTGTAAAGTTATCCCTGATTGTTGACAAAGGAAGTTTAAAGGTCAAGATAGATAATATGTCTTCTATACAAACACCTATTTATAGAAACCCTAAGGTAAGGGTCATTATGTTATAATATCAACAAGTATAATGATATTGATGAAAAAAGGAGCTAATAGAAACTATAGTTTCATAAACCAGAAAACTAACTCGTAGTTCAACAGCATAAAGTACTTTTATGTTTACAAAAGAATTCCTTTGAATATGAATAAAACCTAACTCCAATGCTTTAGAAGAGTCCTTATCAACTCATTTTGAAGAATCTAAGCATTCAGTTGAAATTTACATGATGACTTCTTTGGCTCCATGTTGGTAGTTAACTGATTATGTTTTTAACCCATCTTTCCATAGTTTGTGTTACCATATTTATGCAGTTTGACGAATAGCGGTGACAATGTTACCTCTTATAAGTACAACCTACATTTAAACGTATTAAATACTAGCATCTTATCTTATGCTAGTGAAGTATTTTTCTCGATCTGGATATTTTTACTGGAACAAAACACGTACCTGTCAAAACCTGTAAAGAACCAACATTTCCACTGTGTTAGCTGTAAAGCTAAGTAAGCCCCGATCACACCTAAGAATTCTCCCTACTTGACAAAAGAAGACAATAACACACTTAGCATTAGTTAAGATTCATATTTCTTTTCTAATTATCTGAAAACAACATCTGCTATGTTTAACAGTACTAACGTAGTATTTTAAGGTAAGCCAATAAGTTATACATAACCAAATAAAAGAAGTGATCTTTGTTATTCTTTTAAAACTGTTTAAATTTCCACTAACAGTGATGGTTCATTGGCAATGGCACTTGACATTTTATGTTACATGAAAAATTTTAAATTTTTACAAATTTTTGGGTTATTATATGTGGTATCAGAGCACAAGGTTCAAACACTAGGCCTGAATGTGGCTCAACTTGCATAAATGGAACAATAAATTGAAACAAGTATAGTGATTTTATTTTTCTTTTGAATGATACTTCCAGAGAATTTTTCTAAGTTAACTGCAGGTATGGAAAGATTGGAGGAATATGTGGATGAGGAGTCTCCCTAGACTGAACGAAATAATTTTAAAAAAGAACCTATACAAGAAGAAATAACTAATAATTCTTCAGAACTACTACAAACAGTTAAGGAACTAAGAACAGAGATGGAAACGGTCAAAAAATAAAATGAGAGGATTCTGAGAGCTCAGGAGGAGCTAAATCAGATTTTGATGGAAAAATTTTAGAATGAGGAAAAAGATAAACGAACAGAGTTTGAAGATATGCCTTACCAACATAAAGATAAAAAGACTAGACAGTTTAAAATCGAAAGTAGCTCATCTTCTTCAGTCTATGGTGATTCACATAAAAAGAATTATCAATATACTAGTGATAGTAGTAAAGATAATCATCATACCAGAAAAAGAAAGTTTAAACCTTACGAAGAAATCTCTGGAGAATTCAAGAAAATCAAGCCACCAACCTTTAATGGTAAAACTAGGAAGGGAGAAGAGGCAGAATCCTGGCTGTCCGGGATGAAGACATACTTTCAAATTTATAACTACTCTAATCAACTGAAAGCCAGGATGGCTATTTATAATCTTACAGGGAAAGCATAACATTAATTGGAGTACATTTAATAAATATTTCAAGAAGAAATTTTTATCTGAACAATACTATGAGGAAAGGGCTAAGAAATTTTACGAACTAAAACTGGGAACAATGAATATGAAAGAACTAAATAGTAAATTTCTAAGTCTACTCAAGTATGTGCCATATATTGTGGACGAGAAACCTAAGGTACACCAGTTTCTCAGTTGTTTACCCTATCATATAAATGACAGAATTGAGTATGACAATCTAAAAACTTTAGAAGAAGCAATGAAAAAAGCGAATTTCTGTTATGAATAGAATCATAAAAAGGAAAGTATGACCAACTGGAAGGCCAAAAGAAATAATAACTTTGAACAGAAGAAGAAAGGTTTTGTACCTAACCGAAATTTTAAGAATAATAACACCAAAAAAATTTCCTAGTAAAAATTTCCTAGGTAACAAAAGTAATTCACAGACCAATCCAAATAATCAAAGAAATAAAGAATCTGTTAACAACCACAGTAACTACACCAAGAATTTTGAACGAAAGGAACCAATAAAATGTCGGGAATGTAATGGTCTGCATTATGCATCAGTTTTCCCCAATCAAAAAAAGACTGTTAGCAACATACACAAGATACAGGAGGAGATGAATGTAGGTGATCTAGCAAGGACAATGCCCAGGATGAACGCAACATTAGAGAACATGCAAGCAAATTATCAAACTTCCATGGTGGAAGTGGAAGGTAAGCTAAATCAAACACCTATATCTATTTTAAGCGATCCAGGAGCTAGTTTAAGCTATATTTCTCCTAATTTAGTAGAAAAGTGTAAGCTATCTGTTGAAAAGTTTGCAAGGTCTTGGTTAGTCCAGCTAGCTACTGGTGCAAAGAAAAAAGTAATTAGCTTTGTTAAGAATTCTGCAGTAACTATGGACCAGTTTGAAACCTCTGTTAAGCTTAATGTGTTACCATTAGGTTCATATGATATGTTAATTGGTATGGATTGGATAGAACAACATAGGGTAATCCTGAACTATTTTGATAAAACCTTTACTTGCGTAAATAATGATGGAGAGAGGGTAAATGTAAAAGGAATCCCAAGGAAAATAGCCGTAAGGTAGATTTCTGCATTGCAACTTAAGAGAGTTGTTCGGAAGGGTTGTAAAGCTTTTGTTGTAACAGTAATTAATGAATAAAATACTAATAACAAAGATAAATTAAAAATGGAAGATATTCCGATCCTAAGGAAATATTCAGATGTATTTCCGGAATAAATTCTGGGACTACCTCCGAAACGGGAGTTAGAATTTACTATTGAACTGGTACCTAGTGCAGTGCCCAGCTCAAAATCCCCTTATTGGATGAATATACTGGAATTAAATGAACTTAAGTCGCAGTTAAAAGAACTCATTGATAAGAATTGCACAACTCTACGACTGTGTATAGTTTACCGTCAACTAAATAAAATGACTATCAAGAACAGATATCCGTTACCCTGCATAGATGATCTGTTTGATCGGCTATGTGGAGCAACGATATTATCAAAGATTGATTTATGATCTGGTTACCACCAGGTCTGAATCAAAGATGAAGACATCTTTAAAACCGCTTTTAGGACCCGGTATGGTCATTACGAATTTGTCGTTGTGCCATTTGGGCTTACCAATGCCCTAGTTGTTTTTATGTGTCTGATGAATAATGTAATGCATAAATATCTGGATAAGTTTGTGGTCGTATTTATTGACGATATCTTAATTTACTCAAAGTCTGAAGAGGAACATAAAGAACAGTTAAAAATTGTCTTACAAGAGTTACGAGAACATCAACTCTATGCAAAATTTAGTAAATGCGACTTCTTTAAGGATAAAATTCACTATCTGGGTCATGTGGTGACTAAAGAAGGAATTTTTGTCCACCTCGAAAAGATAAAGGCAATCGAGGAATGGCCAATCCCAAAATATGTAACTAATGTCCGATCATTCATGGGGATTACTGGCTATTATTGAAGGGTTTTCAATAATTACAAATCCTATAACCTCTTTACAGAAGAAAGGGAATAAATTTGAGTGGAGTCAGAAGTGTGAAGACATTTTTAAAAAGTTAAAAACTTTATTAACCACCCCACCAATTCTAAGAATTGTTGACCTAATAAAGATTTTATAGTATGTACTGACGCATGCAATGATGTTTTAGGTGGAGTTTTAACTCAGGAAGGACACGTCATTGCTTATGAGTCTAGGAAGCTAAAGATTCATGAGAAAATTTATGCGACCTATGACTTAGACATAGTTGCTATCATACATGCTTTAAAAATGTGGTGTCATCATTTAATTGGAAGGAAGTTTATATTAATGACAGATAATAAAGAATTAAAATATCTGTTGGATCAACCTAACTTAAATGCTAGGCAAGCTAGGTGGTTAGCTTTTCTTATTGAATACGATTTTGAAATTCAACATATTAAAGTAAAAGAAAATAAGGTTCTTGATGCATTAAGCAGAAATGCAAAACTGAATTTTATAGCAGTAATCAGCACCTATAAAACAGATTTAGAAGAACAGCTAGAAGATCGAATAGAACAAGATGAAAAGTATTGAAATTATAAGTAAATGTAAGAGAAAATTTAATAGAAAGTCTAAGTACAGGGTATAGCTTGAACAAAAAATGATTATTGTTGTATAAACATAGACTATATACATACCTAATGTACCTAAGATTAAGCTGTTAATTTTAAACGAAGTTCATAAAACTCGTTATTCAGGGCATCCAAGTTATCAAAAAACTATAACCATTCTAAGAAAGGATTATTTCTGGCCAAACATGAAAAATGAATTGGCAGAATACATTGCTAAGTGCTTCGAATGCCAGCAAGTAAAAAATGAACATCACATCCAGCTGGGATACTTCAGCCATTGCATATTCCTAGTTGGAAATGGGAGATAATTAGCCTTGACTTTATTACGAGAATACCTTGAAATCAAAACTTAAATGACTCAATAATGCTAGTTGTTGATAAATTGAGTAAAGCAGCTAATTTTCTACCTGTAAAAACTACTTATAAAGCTGCAAATATTGTTGATATTTTCTTAAAACAAATTTTTTTGGTTACATGGAATATCGAAGGTAATAAGTTCAGACAGAGACCGTAAGTTTATGAGCAACTTTTGGAAGTCTTTGTTTAAAGGATTAAATACTACGTTAAACTTCAGTACCTCTTTCCATCCTCAAACAGATGGAAAAACTAAAAGAGTAAATCATGTATTGGAGGATCTGCTCATAATGTATGTAAACTTGAGCAACCAGGTAAATGGGAAGATTACCTACACCTGGTAGAATTTTCTTACAATAATCATTATCAAGCTTCAGCTAGATATAGTTCTTTTGAAATTCTGTATGGAAGGAAATGCAATACCGCCATCTCTTGGAGCAATCCAGTTGATAGGCTAGTATTAGGACCTGAATTATTAAAGGAGATGGAATTAATTGTAAAACAGGTATAAGATCAACAGAAAACCCAAGCATATCTTAAACGAACTCCAAAAGAGTTCCAGGTAGGTGAACATGTGTTTGTTAAGGTGAGACCTAAAAAGAGTTCTCTGAGGTTAGGTAGTTGTGCTAAGTTAGCACCCCAATGTTGTGGTCCTTTTGAAATACTGTCTAGGATATGACAGGTAGCATATCAATTAGTTTTACCACCAAATTTAATAGTTCACAATGTTTTTCATATTTTTGTATTAAAAAAATATGTCAATGATGCTACTCACGTTATTAACTAGAATGATGTGCAGGTGGAACCCCAAGGAAATTTTCATGTGGAACTGGATTGTATCCTCGAAAGGAGGGAGATCTCACTTCGGAATCACACCATTGGTTAAGTGAAGGTGCAATGGAAGCACCTTAGTCCAGAAGAAGCCACCTAGGAATTAGAAAGTCATATGCAGGATGCATATCCAATTTTATTTTAGAGAAATTCTGAGGACGAGAAATAAATAACATCGAGGACGATGTTATAAATTAAGGGGGTGTGTATGTCACATGCCCCAATTTGCAAAACAATTTAATGTTATTGAGGAACATTATGTTATATTTTATGATAAAGTTTGTAATTAATGACCAAGTGGGGTCAAGGATAATTTAATGTATTGCAAAATATTTTATTAATAGATAAATAAATGATGAGACAACAACTTAGGGAAGTTGTTAAATGAGTGTTTATTGGTCACTTGGTGGAGGAGACTAGGTTGAGAGTATATTGACAAGTGACAAGATCCTCAAACTACTTCTAACTGTTGCAGGTGGAAACTTCCCTATATTTGTGGTAATGATTCCCCAAGAAAGTGGAATAGGAACATGTGGCTCATTAAGTAAAAATTGATCTAGAAGACCTAGGCATTGATATAAAACTTACCATTGAAGATAGTTGAGGATGCTCATTCTGGAATTGTGATCATTCTGAGTGAATGAAGTGCACATGAGAAATTCGATGGAGGGGACTAGTTGTAGTGAGTTTGAGGGGATAAGTGTTGAAGATTGAACGTGTGCAACTATTATAAGCTAAAGTTCTTACTTTTGTAAGCAGGGCTGAGTTACTGTTGCATATTCAACAAAGTTGCAAAGGATCTCAAGATTACATCTCTCACCTAGTACTCTACCAGGAGGACCAGAGGACAGGCTCGGGGGTCCTAAGAAATTGCAGACTAAGCTTTCTCCAGGAGTTGGTTGGGAGGAACATCATCCTTAAGCTGTTGTCACCTCATATATTTGACAGGTTCTACTTGTTTAGGTTTGATTATTATTTTATCTATTGTTTCAGAAAAGGATTAAGATTTTATCAAGATTAGTATATTGTTATTTTATTAGGGTTAATGAAGAAGAAAGAGCATTTGTTTTACTGAGAAAATTAATAATTAGCAGATTATGATTAAGTAGTAGAGATTTTGCTATGTAAAAGATGGATAGAAAAATTACAAAACTGTATTTTTCCATGCCTTTTATATGGCAGTACTCTAGTACAACATGTATGCTTAGTTTAGATAAGTAGATTTTCATTAACTCTGAATGCATATGTAAATATTCACTTCTATAGTTTTATGTAAGTTTATTTACAGAAATATAGTTGTACCTGTACTGTCACTACAAAATCTAATTACAGGAAAGAATATATTTATATAGCAAACACCAGTAAGTATAATATTTATAAAATTAAACACCAGTAAAAACAACACATAATATAAATTCAATAAATAAATTATAAATAAATAAGTATAAGAACAGTAAAATAATTATTTAGGGTTTAACCTAATTCTTAATATCTTAGGTTATTTAACTACCCAATTAGGCTTACAATTAAACTATGTTTATTGTAAGAATAGGTATTAATACTGCAAACCTCAAACAAACCATCTAGGGTTTGCAAGAGATAGAATTCATCTCTAGGAAATAGATTATTCAATAATAATCTTTAAAGAGAAACATAATATTTTATTCACCTAATAACAATGTACAAAGTAAATTATAAAATTTCTATAAACCATTTACACCTAAATGTAAACCTAAATTAAAAATAATGTTGTAAACAAAACTAAATTGAGACGAAATTTAACAAGTAGAGTGGCTTGTGGCCTTTTATAATAACAGTCGAGGATTTAAGCTTGACCAAAACAACTTCTTAAAGTATAAACAGAAGTTACAAACCAAAATATTACGATTATATTTTACAACAGTAAAAACCCTTCATCTGTTTGAAGAAATGTTAACCTTACAGCCATTTCCTTTCCTATAAAAACCAACTTGAATCTTCAAGAAACCACCTAGTGGTTGGACAATATTGTCACATCTTAATGCCGAGTATTCAAATCTAATGTCATTTACATCTTTCCAGGTCGTGAAGGCTCAAATAAAACCCATAAAGTCGGGGCTATAATAGTCTTAACATTTCCACACAACAGCCTCTAGGGCTTTAATATTTTTTTTATAAAAACAAAGAGCAACAACATAATTATTTTTTTTAACTTTGGTCGAGCCATTAACCATCACAACGGTGCTCCTATTCCTTCCAACCTAATTCAAGTGCAAGGAACAACCCTTAGATGTCACCGGGGCTTACCAGGTGAATGCGTTGCAGAAGATTGAGGGAAGTTCAATATCCAGCTTCAAACCCAAGTAAGGAGAAACCTGCATATAATAACATTGTTAGCATTTCTTAAATTTGAAAATGAAAATGTTGTAATTATTAAACCATAATAAATTACAGGCAGTTACCTAAAAAACAAACTTGTATTGGAGAAGTCTTGGAAGCGAAGTCACCGAAGCCCAGCTAGATGGAAACTCAAAACAAGAAGCTCGGGAATTGTGTGTGCACAGAGTGCATCAAAACCCTGAACCATGATTTGAAGGGAATGAACACCATACAAAGGGAGTAAACCAACAAGAAGCAGAAGCAACTCTTAAATTAAAACTTCTGTCCACCATGCTCGATTAACAAACACACAGTTACTCAAGATGGCGGAAAAACCAACCTCAACACATCAATGCCTCCTCAACAGTCAACAAGCCTCTAAACCACAGTATATTTCCACCCTACACTAGCTCGTAGAGGCATAGAGGACGATGCTTACAAGGTTAACATAGAACCATGGCAGCCATGAGCTCTCAGCTCGGCCGCACCTCTACTGGAGAAAACCCTCAGAATGAGAAAATAGGGTTAGGACAGTTTCGTTAAGTCAACAAACCTAATGGCTTAATCATCTACCACATGTCTCCAATAATTTCACAACCGTGGGTTTTAAACGATAGCCAATTACACTGTTGCCAATTTGCAATAAAATCATTATAAATCAAGTCAAAAACCATATCAATTATAGGTTTTCAATTTTCAATAATGTAATTGTTCTTGGTCGAGTCGTTACTTAGTTTTAAAACCATAGGATAGTTTTAAAACCATAGGATATAAGAAATGGTATTTCTTTTAATGGTTATTGTCTACTAGACAAGTTAGGATAAATACATTCTAATTATGATATAATATAATTAAATGACCATACATTTAATAGTAAAACATTATTGAGAAAAATAATCTACTCATCCCTTGAAGAAAGTCACTTAAATCTTGGATATTGAAAGTAAATTGCATAACTATAGCACAGTAATTACAAGACTTTCCCTAGTACTTAGGGTGGCAATAATACCTCAAGGGAATTTTACAATTTATAACAATTGTATTTAAAAGTGTAGTTATAGCTAGGTGGATACACTAAGGAACAAGGTAAAAAGACACAAGTATAAAGATTACTAAAGTAGAGTTTTAAAATGTAAAGATGAACTCATTTAAATATAGATGAAACCTTGGACCAATTTATGCACACAATGCGTAGATGGGAAATCAAGTAGGTGCAACCTATCTACTCTTTTATAAGAGTCTCTTTTGTAAACTTATGTCTGATTGTTGACAAAGGCAGTTTAAAGGTCAAGATAGATAATCTGTCTTCTATACAAACACCTATTTATAGAAACCCAAAGGTAAGGGTCATTGTGTAATAAGCTTAACAAGTATAATGATATTAATGAAAAAAAGATCTCATAGAAACTATAGTTTCATAAACCTGAAAACTAACTTGTAGTTCAACAGCATAAAGTACTTTTATGTTTACAAAAGAATTCCTTTGAATATGAATAAAACCTAACTCCAAATGCTTTATGTCAGATATGAAATTATAAGCATAAGCATGCAAAACATATCTTCTCCTATGTTTTTTAAACATTAGATCATAAATACTTATGAGCAAAAATATAAGTATTCTTTAGAAGAGTCCTTGTCAACTCATTTTGAAGAATCTAAGCATTCAGTTGAAATTTACATGATGACTTCTTTGGTTCCATGTTGGTATTTAACTGATGATGTTTTTAACCCATCTTTCCATAGTTTGTGTTACCATCTTTATGCAGTTTGATGAATAGTGATGACAACGTTACCTCTTACAAGTATAAGCTGCATTTAAACTTAGTAAATGCTAGCACCTTATCTTATGCTAGTGAAGTATTTTTCTTGATCTATATATTTTTATTAGAGCAAAACGCTTACCTGTCAGAACCTGTAAAGAACCATCATTTCCACTATGTTTGCTGTAAAGCTAAGTAAGCCCCGATCACACCTAAGAATTCTCCCTACTTGACAAAAGAAGACAATAACACACTTAGCATCAGTTAAGATTCAGATTTCTTTTCTAATTATCTGAAAACAACATTTGCTATGTTTAACAGTACTAACGTAGTATTTTAAGGTAAGCCAATAAGTTATACAGAACCAAATAAAAGAAGTGATCTTTGTTATTCTTTTAAAACTGTTTAAATTTCCACTAGTAGTAATGGTTCATTGGCAATGACACTTGACATTTTATGATACATGAAAAAATTTAAATTTTTACGAATTTTTGGGTTATTACAAGAGTGCTCAATCAACAAAATTTTGGTAAAGGTTCTTCATTTAGTTGATGGGGAAAAACAAGGAGTGGAGGACGTGTGCTCAATCAAAAATATTTTGGTAAAGGTTCTCCATTTAGTTAATGGGAAAATCCCACTATGGGCCACTTGTATGAAGCTCTATGTATAGGGCCAAAGAAGCTATCAACTTTTCATATGAGTAAATTTACCCAACAAATGATGGCCTTGAGAAATAACTAATGCTTTGAGAGAGGATTGATCAAAGCTGGAATTGGACACTCCATTTTCCCATTCATGTCCTCAACCCTGCCTTTTCATATCTGTGTAATTTTTGTTTTAATGAGAGATATAAAATTGATTTCACTACCCCTCGGGGGACTTATGCCTATGTGTGGATGCCTTTTGAATTGACAACTGCTAAATCCAATTTCCAATGAACTATCAACTTTGCTTTCTCTAATGAGTACATAGCAGTGTACCAAGATGATATCACTACTTTTTCTAAGAATAGGGATGATCATATTGGACACTTAGCAAGATTGTTGACAGGTGCAAATCCTTGGCCATATCGCTTAATTCAGAAAAAATCGTCTTGGGGGTCTTTGAAGGAAAGATTTTGTAACACATAATTGGAGTAAGGATTTATCCTAAAACAATGAAGGGTATCTAGGATATTCTTTTTACTAAAAAAAAAATCCATTCAATCTTTCTTTGGTTGTTTCAATTCTGTAAAATGTTTCATTTCCTATTTTTGCAAAAAATGGAAGGCAATGAAGAATGAAGGAAATATCGAGTTAAATCATCTTGATAAGATCGAGTTTGAATAAGTGGAGAGAAGAAGCAAAGAAATCCTTTGAATATATATCTAGCAAAGTCTATGTTTTTTTCTTACAAAAAAATCAGCAAGGGAGTGAGCAACCAATTACTTTCATGATCAACGCACTTCAGGGGGAAAGGTTGACTTAATCCTCAATGGAAACACAATCTTATGCCTTGGTGAAGGCACCTAAATACTTTCATGATCACTTTTGGAATGCTAAGACGGCGGCCTACATTCCTCATCCCATGGTGAAGGATATACTTTTGCAATAGCAGAGCAGTGGGACAAGGGGTAGGTGGATCACCAAGATCCAAGACTAATACCTTCAGTTAAATCCAACTACAATGGTTTGTGGCCAAGGTTTTTCTAGGTTGATGGTTGATAGCATACTTGATACCGTGGACAAGGCCACCATGGAGGATCTACAACCAACCAATTAAGAAATGCAATATTACCTTCCTTAGAGTGGCAATGTTCAGTCTTTGCTTACTAAAGTGGAGAATGCCTGAAATTTCCTCTAACATGTTCAGCAGTTACAACCCTACACAGTGGTAATGTTCAATAGTTACAACCCTTAAAGGAGGAGGACAAGGACTATTACATATCAAGATACGAGGGTTTCATAGCTTATGGTCATCACTATAAAATCTGTAGAAGACTTATGGGTTTATTTATTGGAGAATATGGTGTCGATCTAACCTAATGCAAAGGTTTTTTTATTCTAATTTTTTTGTTGAGTATGACATAGTGCACATTGTTGGTAACTGCCCTAGTTTATGGATGAAGCTTGTTGGTAAGTTCCGTAGTTTATCAAGGTTCGATTTGCGGGATATGTGGATGATTGACTCGTGATTAATGAGATATCAAAAGAATTTCATCATATTGGGTGGACCATTAAAACCTACCTTTCATATGTATATCAAGCCATGAATACAACCATACTGAGGCTTTGTGCCCAGTGAACCCAAAAATAAACTTGGCCCCACCCTCATACACTCAAGCTAAGAATAGGGTTTTCTAATAGCTCACAGGTACCATACTCTAATACTACTACTGGAATGACATAAAGGAAAGGCTATATATATACATTATAAAAGTACTCTCTTGAACTTCTTGGCCTACAAATACATTAGATCTATTTTTAAAAATATTTGTGAAAAGACTGGATTCTACAATTTACTAACTCATAAATATCAAAAGTTTCTTTTCCAAGTTATTCAATCATAGAAACAACCTGATAAATCAAACTATTTAAGGTAAGTTTATAGATTAGATAGAACAAAGTTCTCATGAATGTATGGTAATCACCATCATCAAATAAATGTGCGTGTTTGCACATGCATAAATACCCAATACATAGTTCAATCAAACAAAATAAAACATAATTATACCTTGATTTGTGGAGCTTCACACTCTCTTCTTCTGCTTTACTTTTCAGAACATCATTCAACATACTTCAAATTTTGTCATGTTGCAATAGTTTCATGTTAGGACCCATCAAATAAATATTTTTTTGTTTATGAAAATAACAAAACCAATCTAAATAAATACAATACTATTACAATGTAAATTACAATACTATTCAACTATTCAAGTAAATTAATTGTTAATAATAGATCACCTAATAAAACATGGAGAACCAAAAACACTATCTATATAAGGCCATTTATCACATCAAAATGTCATTTCTTGCCTCTTAACTATGAAAATGTTTCTCAACGCTATCTGTAACAAGTTTCAATGGAGGAGTCAAATAACAATAGTAAAAATTAAACACTAAAATTATAGAAATAATTGTTTTTAATGTATTCTTCCTTACCATTCATTGAGATCCTCTATGTTTCGAGAATAATTTAATATCCTCTACTAAAGAGGACCAACCACATGAAGGTGGAAGCTCTTATGGCCCCTCCACCCCCCCTCATATCATTCTCAATTCCTCAAACCCAGTGCATCTACTTGCAAATAACAATTTACTGCAAATTATTTTACTCAATAGCTGAAAGAAGCTTTCATTAAATCATTCATTAAACCATTCAATCATTCAACAGCTAAAAAAAACATTCATTAAACCATTCATTTAGTCAATAACCGATGAAAAAAATCAGTAAACCATTCACTAAAGCATTCATTTAACCATTCATTCATGAAACAGAGGAAAAAACCATGTAAATTTTTTTATTATAAATAAGAATTACTCAAAATTTCTAATTTTTTTTATTATAAATAAGAATTACTCAAAATTTATTTAGTCACTTCCTTTTTATTTTTCTTCTCTTTAAATAATTAGTCAGAAGCGCATGTTCTAGAATCTGATCCTTGGTCTCCCAACTAGACTACTCGCAAGGTTGAACTTGCGACGAGGGGCAATGATTTTCTGCAATAATGTCAAAATGTTTAATTAATATATTTTTATTTTTATAAATACAAGTAATTCATTTAAAAAAACATTACAAATGTGTTTTTTCACCTGGCATGGGCACATCAGCATGTTCATCATTATCTTGTACATGCTCAACTTGTTCATTGTTATCTGCATCTACATGCTCTGCAATTGAATTGTGTAGAATTTAAATTAATGTTCATCATCTGCAATTATCTATACAAAACAATAACATATTAATAAATTCATTATCACAGCATGATCTTCGTCTGGTTGGTGTACATCCTCAACATGAACGGGATCATTACTTTCCTGCTAAAAAAGGAATAAATAATTTATGTTAATTTTTTATAACAAATAAATTGCATGAGAATTAATAAATTATCATTAAACTATATAGTTTTTATATACCTGCACACTAGATGGATCAGCAAAATATCGTACAGTATGCCCACACAAGCTTCTCCAACATTCAAGAATGGCGTCAAATCCCTATTTGAAGCCAAGCTTCATGTCTTCCTGAGTGGGAAATTCTTTGAACCGGTCGGCCTGCATATTTGCATGATGTCATTAATTTTACATTTTTTGTTAAAATAAAACGAAAATAATTTTTTGTATATTATTTGGATGCGGTTTTGGGTTTTTGATACTTACATATAGAGCCGCCAAAT
Organism: Pseudotsuga menziesii; assembly: GCA_001517045.1. NCBI lineage: Eukaryota > Viridiplantae > Streptophyta > Pinopsida > Pinales > Pinaceae > Pseudotsuga > Pseudotsuga menziesii. The sequence goes on from LPNX010510210.1 coordinate 483,928, forward strand.
TCAAATAATCACCAGGCCCAAGCTTGTGTTGACCAATTTTTTCCATTCTTTCCTTGGTGGCCTTAGATGTGTCCAACATCCTAATCAAGTGTTGAATTACGTTAATTGATGTTCCAAATTTGATATAAAAATTAATAATAATAAGGCTTACCATTACATTTTGGAATGTATTGCATACCTCCCTATTCATGGTGGTATCTTTCCTGCTTTTCTCAAACCCTTCTCTTTTCCATATTCCACAAGGGCTTTCCACTCCCTAGATGGAATCATTAGAGGGAGCTCATACCTAGGTTTCTTTTCAAGGTGAACCCTATTATGGTCTCGAACAATCTTCAGATGTTGTCCTGCCTTCTGTAGGACCTTCGATGTATCGAAGGTATCTTTTTCGGACAGACCAACCAAGCGATTAGTCAGCTCATCCTTTAAAGCTTTTTCCTGCTTGTCCCACCTTGTGTAGATGGTGGGCCTGAAGATATCCAAGGAAAAATCATTCAGATGTTTATAAAATATATCATTTCCTGCGAAACATTAATGCCATCATTAGCCAACATTAAAAAATATTATCGGTATATTAGACACAAATTATGAAAACTAAATTGAACAATCTATAATCACTTGGAATCTTCTCTATATTTATTAGAACTAGTTATTCATTCACCAAAAATGTTGTCACTACTGAACCAGTTCTAGTAACACAAGAAGATCCAGGAAATGAATCCACCTCTCTATTTAACCCTGCATGCACCCCTTCTTTTGCAACATCTATTGTGGGTGGATCAGCATCAGTAGCACCATCTGCTGGCCTCGAGGGTTTCGCAGAGCGTGTTGTCGATTGTTCAGTGGATAATAATGGAGCAGTATGTGGTGTACATGGAGTGGTTTGGTCACTGGGACCACCAACGCCTTGACCATCTTTGTAAAGTTGCATAACTTCATGTAAATACAAACCATTGTATTATAAGTTCAATAGCATATAAAATTAAATATTATAAATTTCTAAATGAATTTATAGTATTATTCAGGAACTTACTTGGAATTGTTGACATCTCTGTAACAACAATTGAGTCTTTGATTTGATCTCTTCTGTTTTTGGAACTGTCAATGGTAGAAGAAACAGTTCCTTATTTTGTTTTTCCATGGTCTTCTGTAGCACCCTCAACGGGTCTGCAGACCTACAAATTTTATTATCTTTCATCAACTAGGAGACCTCACACTGTAAAGAGTGTTGAGATGGTGTTTCATAAACCAAATCCCCTGTCTGCAACAGAAATATATAAAACATTGCTTAGTCTTTGAAGCAATAGTGTGCGCAAAAAATTATAATAACAAAAATTGTCTGTCATGATAGATTCATAGGATTACATCTAGGTTTACCTGATGCCTAGATGAGGGTGTGGTCCGATCAACAACTAGGGACTTACCTTAATCAACCACCTGCAAATAAAGTAGAGAACATTATCACAATGAACACAATATGTAAAAGCTAACAAATACATAACAAAAATAAACATTATTCTACATGTTTTATATGTGTACAATTTTGAAGTATTTAGAATGTGGAATTACATTTAGGTTTACAAGTTTTCTCGAGACTCCAGTCGTCTGATCAACAGTTGGAGACTTTTTCTGGTCATCAACCTGCAAAAAATTAGACAACATTATCATCATGAATGCAAACATAAAACGAAAAAATACATAAAAAAAAATAAACATTATGCTACACGATATACATGTGTACAATTTTAAAGTATTTCAAATGAAGAATTACATTCATGTTTCCCTGTTGCCTCGATGCTGCAGTCAGCTGATCACTAGCTGATTGGCTTCCCTTATCAACACTCTACATGGAAAATAGATAAGATTATATAAACGAACCGAATATACTAATGAAAATACATAACAACAGATCTGTTTGTCCATCCTAAAATTATTACAATGGCAATATCGATGTATACCTGTCACCTTGATTCAGTTCTACTGACATCTACGGAGAGGGAGGTGCCCGTAAGACAACCTTGCATCAAAAACATACTAAAAATTACTTAACGAAACCAGAATATTCACTAAAACAATTTTAAAACATAACAATTTGATGTATACCTATTGCCTCGCGGATTATGTACTCCTCTCACCTTCTACTAGGGTGATGAGCCCTCCATCACCTCCCTGCGAAGTCAACATAGGAAATTTATTAGAAAATTATAATTATATGTTAACAAAAAATCCTATAGATGTTAAAATAATTAATAAAATGTTGGGTAAATTGTTGGATGTACCACAACTATACTAACCATGTTTGTATCTACATGATTCAAATTGTAATTAATAAGCAGTTCTTCACCAGCAGCTATTGATTTAATGGAACATACAAAGACACGGTTTCCTTCACGCGAATCGAATATGAAGTTGGGTTGCTTAAGTGTAGACCCTAGTTGTGTATTGTTTATAAATCCCACAATATTACCAGTTGTTTTTGGCCTTTTGTCAATGTACAATGTTGCTCCTTTATTTTGAGATTTGTCTTTCAATTGTATATAATTTGCTGACAACCCATATCTACACATGCTTCGTGTATATTGGACCAGGCATATCCAATCATTGTAATTGTAATCGGGTCCAACATACTCCATCAATTGCGTACATCTGTTGTATCCAACCTTTATGCCATCCATGCAAAACAACTCCAATCCATGTAATGACGACGATGCAATTCTATATATCCTCTCATTCACACAAAAATTAGTGTTTACTTGAGGAAGATCTCTATGCACCCATTGTTTCACCTGGTGTTTATATCTTAAGGGAACCTCGTTGTCTCCTATTGTCTCATCATCATAGGAACATGACCCACCTCCTTTGAGAAAAAATTCTATGCGTTTATTGAATTTTCTTCTGATCTTATGAGATCTAGTTGATCTAGCCCTTGTAGACCTACTGGATTTCTCACTTTTCTCTAGCCTTCCTAAACTCCCCTCACTGGAGGAAGAGAGGTATGACAAATGCCTGTTTAGTTCTACCTGCACCATGGCCGAAATTGTTTTTGGCAAATAATAGCAAAAAACTTGGAAAGACTTATAAGCATGACATAATGTTGATATCATTATCCTGAATAATATCAATAATTCCCTAGTATAACCATTCAACACATAGTCCTTTAACACGATATAGATATCAAGTCATTCCATATCAAATGTTTTATCAAATTCATCTCAAAATACAAACTATGTTTTTTATAATATTCTTAGGTGTACCTATTTTAATTTAGTTTGTTTCCTCACCCAAAAATATAAAAGACTCAGTTTACGGATCTCAATATATGTAATAAAATAATTTGCAGATATTTTGTTTCTTTTTTTCAAAAGAAAAAGAGGTGTTCTAGCTTGATATTCATTAGTGAATAAAAGGTAACTTTTACATAGTCCTAGAAATAAGTCATTCCATTAACGAGTGGAGATCATAAGTATCAAAAAATATCTCAAGGGGAGAGACAGAATCCACAATCCCAAGATGCCTGAAGTAGCAATACCACACGAAGAACATAAGGAGCCCAAACATCTTATCCAAGGAGGCATCGAGGGTGGAGAAAACACACCCCTAAGGGGATGAAAACAAACTCTATATCCCCAGCTAAAACAAGAAAGATGATGATGTATCCCATAGTATAAAGAACCAAAAAATACTATCCTGCACAAATCAAAAGTCTCTTAAATTAATTGTATCATGTCTTCCTCAATGATTTCTCCTTCTAAAAGTTGCGAGAAGGAGAGGAGGCCAACCTTCATATTCAATGTTTCCTTGGATAAAACGGTCTACACTCATATTATGCTCCATGTATACATAGATAAAGTCATATAAACAAATTTAAGATGTCGATGGTATAGCATATATGTTGGATATACGACAAAATGCATTACTTTCTACAACCTCTATAGATGAGATCACATTCTAAGAGATTCTAACACTGCACCAACCTGATCACACAACTTCTAGGTTAGTTCTTCAGTCTACATTGATCTGATTATTCATTTTCTTGGCCACTCCTCTCTCCTTAATCTACACGTGTAGGATTACATATTACTTATAAAAACTTTCAACTCATCACAACAAACTCCCGTCTGAATCTTGTCCCAATAGCCATTATGGTTTTGAGGTTGTATTAGTTGCATCTGGATCCAATGTTAGGGTTGAATTGAATAGAATTCTTCATGTTTAGGGTTCAATTGAATGGAATGGAAAACTTCCATCGTTTAAGGTTGCAACCAAACATTGAGAGGTATATGAGAGATAAAAATAGACAAACAATAGGGAAATTAGGGTTTGCATGTTTTGGAAAATATGAATAATGCAGTCTTAGGTTTGCAGATATAAGGTGCAAGGATATGCCAAAAATGAGGAAACATAGAGGATAAAAAAAAGGAAACATAGACATAAAAAGTTCATTGAATAATTGTTTTGCTTATACTACAATGTCCATTCCACACCCTAGCTAGCCTATGGCACCACAAAGGTGAAAAATGATGTATAGAATTATCAGGACAATTTCTATAACTGAAACGAAAGGGTAGGATTTTCAAAGTATACCACTATTGAAATTTTATGTTGGATCAATTGTTTGAAAACCACAATACTTACTTATGCAACAAAAGGAGAAAACATTCCTTCTCTGGACATCAATCCCTCATAATTCCATCCCTCCAATGCTATTCATTTTGGCATATATATGTCTAGACTACTATCCATTAATTTCCAACAAAGTTTATGTGAATCCTTCTTTTAAGTCCATGTTTTACTAAGTATACTAAGGGGTTAATAAGGAAGAAGCTACCAGTATTTTGGTTGAAGCAGGCTGCAGATTAGTATGTCTCTCTTATTGTTGAACCCTTAAAGTATTGAATTGGAAAATGGCTATCCTCATACAAGTGGAACGCATGCTTTGCACAAGAAACTTGAGTCTATATAGGTGGAGAAATTCCTAACTTCAATTTCTAGTGTCGGACATATCTAACCTACAACATAAACTACAATTTTGTATGTATGGGTAGGGCCTACCTTCTCTTCAAATCAAGAGAATCAATCTAATGGGTGCACCGAGCATAATAAGCATGGGGTTGCATTTAATCCTTGAGCTATGTGAGCTAAGAAAAACACAAGCAATTGTGCTTACAGTTTGGCACACAATCAACTCCATCAATGATTTTTAATGAACTCTACCAAAGGTAGTTTTATAAATTCCTTGTTACAACTTCAGCTAGCACGTGTGATTAACCCCCTAAAAACAAGCTAGCCTAACTATAACCTAAGGGTGTTACCAACTGTCAGCTCAGTAACATTTTTTCTACACTTCCAGTTGGCTCTTGTCATCAAAATACAATATCTCTCACCAATAATCGCTGTTGTGCACACTAAATATTCCTTAGAGACCATATAATGGAGAATCTGATATAGGTCCATCATTGATGGTATGTCAAAGATTGCCCAAAACAGACAGAAAAATATTGATCATGTAACCTCTACCCACCCCTTATTCTGGAAGACAAACTTAATGTATTGATGCATTTCTGCCATAGGATGGACCATATTTTAGGTCTCTAGCATGCCCAAAACTCAAATCAGAGATGGCCTAAAATGTTGTTGACTATTGTTATGAAAGAAGAGAGACAAATGAAAACATGCATAGTTTGTCAGACACAATTGAAAACCAAGCCTCCTACTGCTGGCCTTTACGAACAAAACTAACCTAGGACTTATAATAAGGCTCCCTGAATTATTCAAAATAGTACCAGACCTAGATTCTGTCTACTAATGCTTAAGAGGCTGCGATGTGCTCAAAATGTTGATCACTAGGAATTATCCCAATTTAGCTCAGCAAAACTCTAATTGACCACCCATCATGAACTATGCATGATTTTGTAGTATTTTCCAATTCATTTGTAGTATTTACAGGCCTATGCATGATTTTTTATAATCACAGATTAGGTAAATAGTTACATCTTCTTAATTTTTAAGGCCCATATGGGGGTTGAAAAGAAATTGATTCACTAGTGTCGGACAATTTTAAAGTCTTCCATGTGGTTTAATCCCAAGAACTCAACATAATATGTATTCCCAACTTTGAAATCTTACACCACTATATATTAATAATTTTCTAGTGCCATATTTCAAGGGAAAAAAAGGTGGAAGAAAAGGTTTGAAGTGGCTTCTATTGGTGCTTGAACTCATGTCTAGTAGCAGAAAGCAGCCTCCTACCCATATTATGTGCTGACTTATGCAATTGAACAATAGTTTTGGGCATTTTTTAGCAGCAAAGAATGAGTAGAAATCCAATTCTGGGCTAATTCTGTGAGATGAGAAGCAATTATGCTATGTTCTGGGTGAAATTTATTGGTGTCCATTTGGCATGTCCTCTGTAGGACAACTCTATCATATTCATGGAAAAGGATATATAAAGCAAATTTTAGGATCCTTAAAAGGGTTTGAATTGAATGTATTTCCAATTTTTTTTGGAAAACTAGGAAGCTCAAATTTATGCTAAGTTCCTTTCTAGGAGAGTACATTGTGTCCTATATTATTACAACCCAGTTTGATATGATTTCCTTCCTCATTGTGGTGGTAAGAGGAAATTCAGTGATGTAAAGGATTACTCTTTGTACATTATATTGATTTATAAAGCTAATCATTTGGAAACAACAACAAAAAAGTATTTACTAGTTTCATGACACCCCATTTGTATGGGATAAAACTACACAACTCGCTTTTGAGGCACTGAAAAAATCTTTGTTGTTGGCACCTTTATTGCATCCTCCAGATTACTCTAGGTATTTTATATTGTATCTGGCCGCATCCGAGTCGACCATCGAGGTAGTCCTGGTCCAGGAAGACGATAAGCTCCAGGAGCATGTCATTTACTATCTTAGCCGTGCTTTAACCGGATTTGAACTTAGGTACTCCCACGTCGAGAAATTTGCCTTAGCAGCTATCTATGTTGTTCTGAGATTACATCACTACATCTTACTAAGGACTACAATAGTAGTGGTAGATGTTAATCCTTTTCAATATGTTTTGTCCTGACAGATTGTTGGAGGCAAATTAAACAAATGGATAGTCATTCTCCAAGAGTTTGACTTGGATTTCCAGTCCGCTAAGTCTAAAAAATCCTTAGTTTTTGTTGAGCTTATAGAAAAATTTCCAATGGAAGATGATGTAGTCATTGAAGAAGACTCATTCCCAGATGAGCATATCTTCTTGATATCCACCTCTAACCCCTGGTACGGAGATATACTTATATATCTCCATACTTTGAAGTATTCTGCAGCTTCCTCGCGGGAGGAACGACGTAAATTACGCCTTCATGCTAAGAACTACCTCATCATAGGAGATACTTTATATCGAAGGGGGGTAGATTCCATTTTGCATCGATGTCTTACCCATGAGGAAGCGGAGATTGTCCTAAATGATTCTCATAGTGGAGCATGTGGGGGTCATTTATCTAGGTTAGCAACGACCCAAAAGATACTACGTGCTGGTTATTTCTGGCCCACGATCTTTAAGGATTGTGTGGAAGCCGTGAAGCGCTGTCATCCATGTCAACTTTACACCAAAAAAATGCAGTCACATCCCGCTCCGTTATTTCCCTTTGTCTCGGTGGGCCCCTTCATGAAGTGGTGGATTGATTACGTGACGTGTAACCCAGCCCTGGCTGGGGGGCACAAATATATCATTGTCGCCGTGGAATATTTTACGAAATGGGCAGAGGCAATGCCCAACTTTAAAGCCGACGGGGAAACAGCATCTTTCTTCGTGTTCAATCATATTATAACACGGTTTGGTATACCCAAGGTGATTGTCACTGACCATGGTAGTCATTTTCAAAATAGCATGATGATGGAACTTACCACTATGCTTGGATTCAGACAAGAACATTCATCTTCATACTATCCTCAGGCGAATGGTCAGGTTGAGGCTATTCATAAGACATTGAAGACTATCCTCAAATGTATTATTGATGCATCTCGTTCTAACTGGCATATCATGCTATACCCTGCTCTTTGGGCATATTGAACTAATGTAAAAACTGCTACGGGTTTTTCCCCCTTCCAACTCATTCATGGAGTGGAAGTCATTACCCTGGTTGAATGTGAAATATCGTCTTTGAAAATAGCTATTTATGTGTTACCCGATACGACGGAGCTTGAAGAACATTTAGTACACTGAGAACACCTTGATGAGCAGCGTAGAGATGTGCTGACAGCAAATCAAGCTCACAAAAATAGGGTCAAAAGCCAATATGATAAGTTGGTCAAACCTCGAATTTTCTCTAAGGGGGAACTTGTTTTGCTCTAGGACCAAGACAAAGAACCCTTGGGGGCAAGAAAATTCAAGGCCATGTTGTTAGGGCCTTATGTCGTGTCGAACGTCTTAAAGAAGGGTGCATATGAATTAATTAATTTTGATGGGAATAAACTGCCTGAGCCTAGAAATGGGCTCTACCTGAAAAAGTACTATGCTTAGGATTAGCGCTTTTTCTTGTATTTTCTTGTATGTATTTTTATGTACACTAGTTTGTCGGTTTGTGTTTTTTATACCGTTTGCTAGTTGTTTTTTATGTACACTAGTTTGTCAGTTCCTCCAAGACATATTTTAGATGGAGTGTACCACTAGAGAGGCTTAGTTATATGGCACTGATGACAAAGTTGATTAACTCTGAACCTTCCAGCTTCGAGAAGGATGCACAACATGATGTGCGGTAGGAAGTTGTGGTTGAGGAGTATGACTCCATTATGAAAAACCAGGTATGGGAGGTTGTGTCGAGGCCACAAGGGAAAAAGGTGGTGGGATCCAGATGGATCTACAAAGTGAACCATGCAACAGACAAAAGTGTGGAGAAGTACAAGACATGCTTCGTGGACAAGGGATTTTCATAGAAGGACGATATTGATTACGAGGAGACCTTCGCCCCTATTGCAAAGTATTCTTCCATTCGGACCATTATCTCACTAGACGCTGAGATGGGTTGGCATGTCCATTAGAGGGAACACACACTTGTATTCCGACAGAGACAGGATACAAACAGGGAGAGAAAGTCAGACAGAGGATTTAGCTGAGAAGACGAAGGAGCGAGCAATAGGATCATCGAGCTTCGTACAGCTAGGTTGTACACTCACACAGGAGGGTGTTGAGGTTTAGCTGGGATTTCCCCAGTGATTCTGCCGGGTACTGCATTCGCCACGTTTGGGTGAATTTGCAGTGATTGTAAAAGTTCCATATTTTTTCATAATAAAATCTATATCTAACTGTTGCACCGGTTTTCCCATCTTGGGTTTTTCCGAGGGTTTCCATACCAAAAATAATAGTGTCAATACTATGATGTGATGTGAGTTATTTCTCAGTTTTATATTCTGCTGCATACTGTAAAAGATATTCATGTGTGGTTATCAGTTGATATTTTGCATGCACTGTTTAGCCCTAGTTGAATATTAAAGGAAAATTTATAGACCCGTAGAGATCGAGAAAAATCATCCATAAAGGTGAGGATGTACTTGAATCCCCTAAGAAAAGAAGTGGCCAAGGGACCACAAATATCATTGTGTGTAAAGTTGTAAACTCAAGGGGGTTTAAAGCAGGCATGTTGGAAGTGGGAAGTGGGAGTAAAGGAGTGGGAACGAGAGTGGAAGCAAGAAATACAATTTTCGAAAGCTTCACGGAGTGGAGCATTTTTCGAGTATTTCTATATAATACATAGTTTAATATGTTTTGATCCATATATATTAAAAACAAAACACGTGGAATGCCAAATTAGGTGTAGAAAACATTAGAGAGAATTTGAGGTAAAAAATGGGCCTCCTAAGAGATGTACTACAAAAATATAAGATATATTAAAATATTATGAGTTAGGGGTTTTATGGGGTAGGTATATATGGCAACTCACCTCCTACACTAATTTTTATGCACAATATAAATAACCATGGTTGAGTTAGTTTTCTAAATTGACTATAAATAAAATTAATAAAATAACTCTATAATGACGTGACTAAGATTCATTCTAAATTTCCAAAAAGTTATTGTCCTTTAGCATTTATTTGTCTTGAACTTGTAAATAAAATTAAACAAAGATTAATTTAATTTATATGCATAACTAACATATTTTTTTCATATAAATATCATTCATGAATTTAAATTATTTTAAAAGTACAAGATTTAATATATATATATATATATATATATTAGTTTGACATTAGATATTAAATACAATTGAGTGAATATATAATTTAAAATTAAAAAACATGAAAATGACAATATATTATTTTATAAAAAAATGTGAAAAGACATTTTGAGTACTTTACTTGAAAATGACAATAATATTATTTTACGAGAAAGTGAATTGTGAGTACTTTACTTGAAAATAACAATAATATTATTTTATGAGAAAGTGTGAAATGACTTTTATTGTGAGTACTTCACTTTATGACTTAAAAGTACTTGTACCACTACCTTGGTTAACTATGGGTTTTCATCCACCATAGAAAATGTGACAAATAAGCATTCTTAACTCATGCAATGCCACCTCAACCATGGGGGATGATGTCATCTACTAGAATGTAATTGGTTGATTTTTATAGTACATTTTGGTCCTTTTGAGGCCCATTTTTTACCTCAAATTCTCTCTAATGCATGAAAACATAGATCTAACCAATTAGCACACATATAACATGCAGATCTAACCAATTAGTATTAGTACACATCTAACATATAGTATGCATTGTCGTACAAGTGATGTAGGCAGTCGTACAGGATGATGTAGAGCCGATTTTCCTTGTGGGTGATTTCTCCAGTGTGTTGATTTACTCAGGGATTGAGTTACAAAATCCTCATCGTAATTTCTGATTTTTTCTGTGAGCTAATAAAATTAGGAGGACATTGAACATTGGGTTTTTACCATTGGGGTTTCAAGGTAAAATAACTATCAAATGTGTGAATGATTTCCTGTGTTTATTTCCGTTGTGCCATTGGTTAAAATATCAATATTCTTGTTTATAATTTCTAAGTTTAAGAATTATTGAGAACATAAATCAGAACTTATACCGAGTAAAATAATTAACAGTTGCTTAGCTATAGAAAACCTATCGGTTTCCTAACCCTCCGTACCCATGTCCCTAACAACAACAACAACAACAGTAGCCAATCACTCTACATAATCCTTTAGAAATATTCTCAAGTTCAAAGCTCTAGGTTCCAAGTTCAGTTTTTCCCTCTCTATATTTTCTCTTCACAAGCCTCAATTTTCTCCAAAATATCAAAGCCCTAATCCTTGTCTAAAACTTTTCTTTATGCCTTCCCTCATTGCCTTACTAGCCTCAAGAGAAGTCACAAAATAATAAAATAATACCCCACCTACCCACCATTAATAATACTAAGATTTCCCCCAAAAGATAAAATGCAAATCAAATCAAATCTTGGTAAAATATTTACAAAATCCAATCTTTTGCTAAAATGAAATTAAATCCTAAATGAAACGCAACTTCCCCTTTTAATAAATTTAAAACTTAATTCCAACATGAAAGGTAAATTAATCCCAAAAGAAAGTTACATTATAACATACTAATATAACCTCCTACTACACCTATCACGCATCAACCATTAATATTATTATTTTAATAAATAATACATTTTTAGAACAATACTTGTATATTGTGTGCAATGTATTTATGTGTAGCTAGAGAACACATAGCTTTTGTTAGAGTTTGTAGCTCAGATAGGTACTTCTACATTGGCTTGGTGTCTATCATGTAGAAGTATCTAGGACAAGTAACTCTCTAGACATTACTTGTAAAAGCGTCTTTTGTAATACTTTATGGTCAATGGTATCGGAGGGTCCATGGTATTTGAGGGCCCATGGTATTGAGCCCACTGTATTTGCATAAATTGAATGTTATAAAAGAGTCTATGGCGAGTTGTAAACATGAGGCCATTGTCAGTGTGTGTGAGATCATTGATTGTGAGTGATCGGTGAGTGATCAAATCTAAGAGAGGGATTCTCTTAGAGGCTTAGGAAAGAGGGATTCTCTCGTGCTGAGATTGCCTAAGAGTGTGATCAGTGAGTGATCAGATCTAAGAGAGAGATTCTCTTAAAGTATTTGGAGAGAGTGATTCTCTCAAGCTGGGATTGCCTTTATTAAGGTTTTGGGCAAAGTTTACAATGAGTGAGTCAAGAGACCAAGCGTAAGGTGGATTCAGGGACACCCTAGCCTGAGGAAGTAATTGGAGGTGGTTTGAGGCTATTTGGGGTTGTATTGACTTAGACCTAGTGTATTATATCTGAGAACCTCAAATTGTGAGTGTTGTTACAAATCTGCAATAAAAGGTCAAACTGTTTGTTGGTTATTTTCCTAGTTGGGGTTTTCCAAGATAAATCCATAGTGTCAAATGTCTATGTGATTTCATGTAATTCCTGTCGTGCATCATTTGTTATAAATCAATTCATTGTTATTTTTTACTCATTTTTATGTGTTAAATTAAGACTAGGTATAAAATCAGTGAATAAATATCAATTAGATCTAGCTTATGAAAATTTAACATGGTATTAGAGTCGGTGCTGAGGCTAAGACTCTAAGTAAGAATCACAGTTTGACAAGATTTACAGAAGAAAAAAAAGAGGGGCTTTGTACTTACATCGTACGAGTCATACGAACACCATACTATAGTTGTACATGTAGATCCAATAATGTGGATGCTAGTGGGCACGAACGTGGAAGTGAACCACGACTGTGAAAGAGCGATTCGACTAAAGGCAGAGAGGAACGGGTTGTAGTCGAAGACAACAAACACGATGATAGAGGTCATGGTGTCGTGCAGATGACAGCTGGAGTGGGAGTTGCAGCTACGTGGCGATACGACTCGAGAGACGCGGACAAGCTGTGTGGAGTGTTGGGAGCACGTGGGCTCTTGGCAGTAGAGGAATAGTAGAGGAGAGGAGGTTTTGGTCGCCAACAAGGACGGTAGTGAAATTCACGAAGAGGCCCGAGCTCAGGTCATGGGCACTAATGACGCCAACCCGTAGGAGCTGTAGTCGAGTGCTGAGAAGAGCTGGCTACCAAGGTCAGTGAGCAAAAAAAGGCCGAGGGCAGAGTATTGTGTTGGACGATGGAGTAGAACATTGATAGTGAAGATGCTAGACAATGGAGCAGTAAGGAGCCGCTGACACAGATATGCAGGCTCAACACAGGAGAAAGAAACTAAAACTAGCCAAGCCACCAACTAATCAGGTCGACAGAGAAGCGACAGAGCAGAGCGTGGAGGCTAAGGCGCGTGTCGGACCAAGATCGATGTAGCAGAGGGCCACCAGATAAGTTCGTGTGCATAGGCCTAGTGTGGATAATGAAATAAGACAAAGGAAGAGTCACGGGCCGCAGTGGGACCAATGGCCACAGTCATCGAGTGTTGAGGATCGAGGGTTGGAGGTAAAATCGACAATAGGAAATTGTAGTTGCAGCCACCAAATGAAGACGTGGCTACTAAAGCCGCTAGCAACCACTAGAGTTGAAGCTGACACACAACACTCAAGCTTCCCTCAACCACTTAGGAGAAAACCTCAGTCATCAAGTGATTTGGTGAGATTTGGCTAAGTTACAAAAGCTTTTTTTTCGAAAGACTAGGTTAGGTTCTACAGGGATTGTAGAGAGTTCCTTCTTCTAGATGGCATCCAATATCAGGTATGTTGTGTTATTCTGAGATGGACAAGTCTTCATGCTTTCAGAGGGAGCAAGTACTTAGGATGCAGTAGTTAGGCCTGGCATCAAGGAGGGTGCATTATACAAGTTGTTGAGACAGCCTATAGTAAATTCCAAAAGGAGCTTGGAGCATGGATCAATGTCAGTGACAAAGGGAGAGTGTGAGGCTTTTCTTAATAGGCATACTTGGTATGACATGACACTAATTGATGAGGAGAACATATTTCCATATCGAAGTCCAACACATGTAGCACAAGGATCTTATAGTCTGAAGGGAGTAACTACCGCAGCCAAGAATGTGATTGATCCTGGAGGAGGTTCTTCCCAAAGCACCTTCCTCCCTAAGAGGAAGTGTTAGAGTTTGTAGCTCGAACAGGTACTTTTACATTGGCTTGGTGTCTAGCGTGTAGAAGTGTCTGAGACAAGTAATTGTCTAGACATTACTTGTAAAAGTGTCTTTTGTAATACTTCATGGTCAATAGTTTTGGAGGGCCCGTGGTATTGAGCCCATCGTATTTGCATAAAGTGAATGTGATAAAAGAGTTTGTGGAGAGTTGTAGACATGATGTCATTGTCAATGTATGTGAGATCATTGATAGTGAGTGATCAAATCTATGAGAGGGATTCTCTCAATCCTAGATTGTCTGAGAGTGATTAGTGAGTGATCAGATCTAAGAGAGGGATTCCCTTAGAGGCCTAGGAAAAGGGATTCTCTCAATCTGAGATTGTTTGAGAATGTGATAAGTGAATGATTAGAGACTTTGGAGAGAGTGATTCTCTCAAGTTGGGTTTGTCTTTATTGCTGAAAGTTTGGGCACAGTTTACAGTGAGTGAGTTAAGAGTCCAAGCATAGGGTGGGTTCAAGGAAGCCTTGGCATTAGGAAGCTACAAGAGGTGGTTTGAGGTTGTTCATGGTTGTATTGACTCAAATCCAGTGTGTTATATCCGAGAACCTAAAGCTGTAAGTGTCGTAACAAATCTGCAATAAAAGGTCAAACTATTGTTGGTTTTGTTTCCCAATTTGGATTTTCCAGGGTGTTGTCGCCCGAAAATGGCACACGGGTGCCGAAAGCCCAAGCCGTGGGCATGCCGACCCAGCAACAACCTCTCAAGAGAGAGGCCAATGTCACCACACCTTCTCTCTCCTCGCTTCAGGCAGCTCTTCTCTAGCTCTAGGGGGGTTTCCCTAAGTTCGGATCTCTAAGGCAGGTGCAGCTGAGGGCAGGGTGATTTGAAGAGGTTGCCTTAGAGAAACTCGGGTAGCAGAAAGGAAATAAGTCGGATTGATGGGAAGGAAGGGAAGGGAGGATCAGTCCTCAAGGGAAAGGCCAGTGCCAGTATTAGAAAGGCGAATGGAGTCAGAAGGGGACTCAGAAAGGCTTTGCGTTTTGCAAAAGGGAGATCAGGCTGGTCCGCTCCATAATCAGAGGCCAGGAGAATGGTAGTATAACTAACTACTTTCCATTACTCCCAGACCTCCAAGAACATAATGATGACAAGCAACTTGGCAGCTGCAAATGCTTGCCCAACGTGCTAGATTGTTAGCCTTCCATGCCGGCTTAGTCTACAACTTATGAAAACACAAGATTACCATTGAAAAACCCAACATATCCAAAAACTCAACAATGAATTTCTTTATTAACTCTGGGGAAAAAATCCTCCCAGCCCAAAAACTTTCCATCTGTTACAAAGAAAGAGCTTTGCTCTTTCTAAGCCATAAAAGGCTCATAAATATTAAAAATAAAAAAGAAATAATAGAATAAAGTGAATCTCAGATCCACTTTTTCCTCTCCATCTAAAAAAATAGTTAACTCTACTTTATTAAAACAACTCATACAAGGCTAAATTGTAAGTATCCCTTTAGTTCATGACTCTCCAAAAAGACTTTATTACTAAGGTGGATTCGCCCTTTTTAGTAAAAGTTAAAAGAACCCACTCAACCAAAGCGCCAATCAAGATTTGATCCTTAACTCCAAGCTTTCAGCTGTTATGAAGAAAGTAGATTGAGAAAATACCACCGAACCTAAAAACTTCACCAGCCCCTGCCAACGCCAATGGAAAAGTTTGATAGGCAAAAGTTCCAACAAATGATCACCGTAAATATGCCAAGCGATGAGACTGAACACGACTCTCAGCATGAGTTGGACTCTTGGGCCAACTGGAAAAAACCACCCAAACACCCATGATTCTGCTAATCGGAGAAAACCATACATAAAGAAAGACGCCCAACTCTGCTAGTTATCCTGACTCGGCTGCCATACGCCCATCTTCTATTAATCAGCGAGAGTGGTAACTGTGTCAATTGATGGCATTCAACTCGTATTGGCTACGGTTAAGAAAACATTCCATGATTTAGTTCACGATTACTCATTTCCGGCTGTCAACGAAGTGGTCGTTGTAGAACAACTGATGGATTTCCATGGCAATAGGTAAAAGAAATCGATCAAAGCTTGAGTTGGCACTTCGGGTACCAATTGCAGTCGGTGCTAGGTCGACAAGTGTTCGTCCACAACTCCATGTGGAAAAGCCGAATCCACTAACAACCCGTGAGTAAATGGTGGTGGATTCCATAAATTGCCATTTTCATCAATGTCAAAGGTAAATTCATGAGCCAAATTTTATGACTCGGCTGCAATAACTCATACGATCTCCATCAAGTCGTGACTTCTGTCATCACCAAACTTCTGCAGCTGCCAATCTGCATACCATAAATCAGCTACGGTGATGTTTTGTATTTTAAGACGACCGCAGAGATGCTACAAATGGAAATCGTGAAGATTTCCTTGATCTGTGTGGTCACGTGCAAGAACAGGTTCACAGTTTCTAAGAAGCCTCTCAAAATCTTCAAAGTTTCCAATGTTAGCCCAACCATACTCCAGCAGGTTGTAACTATTTTTATCTTTATGCTCATGCCACAAAAACAATTGAAGATCATCTTCTGGGCAAATATCAGTAAGCGAGAAAGGGCAAGAATTATTCATAATTATTGCATCCCTGTCCCCAAGTATAGAATCCCCATTCTCAAGTATAGGATCCTCCTTATAAATGCCTATAATCAGTTCATTCTCATCTGACCCTAGTTTTGCATATGTGTAGCAATCACCACCCGTTCCTTGTCTAGATTTAATCCCCATTCCGGAATTGGCATGCATTGGGTTGTAAGTAGCCTGCTTTTCATCTTGTACATCACACCATGGATCCATATCCAATAACTGAGTTGATGGCTTCCCATTACCATTTGAACATGCCATAACCTCCTCCTTTTCCCTGTGCAAAACATTTTTATTCCCTACAGACTTTTGGTCTGTACTTTTAGATAGAACATTGAGATTCTCACTACACGACTTTTTCAAAATTCACTGAGCGATCAGATAAGCTCAATGTTTGAGGTATTTAGAAAATACCACCATACTATTATGCTTTAACAGATGCAAAATTTGTTGTCCTAACATGCCAAGGTGCAGAGATGCAAAATGTTACCGCATGAGGATGAGAAAGGCTGTACTTTCAGCATAAAAATAGCACAATATTCAGTGTTCATTTGTCAATATGAATAAGGATGATCATTGTCACATGAGCTACTAGATATTTCTCCCTTTGATCCCTGGTGGCATCTCCTATTTGTTGAACAATATCTGTGATTTTTTCCTTTTAGACAGTGTAGATTGCATTCTGTCTAATCAAGCACTTTCATCCTTTTGGGATTCTGCTATCCCTGACAAACTGAAACTTCCAACCTTTTCACGTAAAAGTGCATTTTTACGGGCATTATATGAACCATAGCATAAAGTGATAGGGATAACCAAATGCCCATGACCAGGTTTGCCACTTGACAAATATTGGGACTACGCTAACTCCAATTTGTCACCCTTGTGCTTAGCAAAAACCACTGGATAACCCTTTTGCTTTTTCCAAGATTCCATTAGCTCATTCACAGAGTTTCCTGACTCTTCTGAAAGGACAGCCCCTAAATCTTCAGTCCTTGTATTTTTCCAAGCATACCTCTTGATGTAAGAATTGAGGCCTTTGTAGAAAACCGAAGCTCCAATGTAGCTTTCAAGCATACAAATAATAGAAGCTCCCTTAGGTTTAGTCCACTGAAAGCGGTGACATCATTAAGTTGGTCAATGCTTTGATGTAGAAACCCCCCATATGTCTTCTGCTTTTTACTTGGAAGTTGTATTGAAGGACCATCAATCTCACATGGCTCTTTCTATCCAATTAGGGGCTCTTTTGTTGGAGTCAACTCCTAAAGAATGTGACATAGGTCCTCCAAATGAAGCCAATGAATGATGTAACAAATGGTTGTGACCAGTCATGAACAAATTCTAATGGGCTAGAAGAAACTAGTTCTTCTTCATCATCAAAAAGGCCTCCTGGAAATAACTTTGAAGCTTCTTGTAGGTGGCCTCTGAACTCGATCAGTCTCTCTTGTAGCCCTGTGGATATCCCTGTCAAATTAGGAGGTAACATCTGGCTCCATGGGGGACGTGTGCTCTCTGAGAGAGCACATGAGAACCTGAGATTTCTCTGGGTATCAATAGACCAATTTGAAAGAAAAATGTGCGTGGTGGGATGGATTTTTCACATCCCACACTTTATTACAAAAGAAGAACACACTGAAAATTTAAATGCTCATGCAAGAGATTATTTTTCTTCCTACCTACCTACTCTATCATAAATCTAGCACACATTAGGTGTATGCATACAACCAATGAAGCCATTCCAGCATCTTATCCATGCCAAATTTCTTTTTTTTCTGAGCTTGGTCAGTGAAAGAAACAAAAACACATTCATCATAAGATAACCATGCCTTGCAATCTGCTCATGAAAAAGACTGAACTGTAACATCAGAATGTTAGGCAAAAAGAAATTATACCAGGGAGAATCAAACTGTGCACAAGAAACCTCTATCCACTGGTTGATAGGGCTCACATACAGCCCTTCATTGTCAAATTACTCAAGCTGATCTGCAGAAACAACATCATTACCTTCAATATGATGAACTTGAGACAAGTCCACATCTTCCACATGAAGTTGTTCAGGAACTTGGGGCAGCTCCAGCTTTTCATCATGAAACCTTATATGAACTTGGGGTAGCTTCACATCTTCTATTTCAGCCATATCCGGGATCTCTTCAGTAATGTCTTCGACCAAGGGTTCTTGTACTGCTTCATCAACTAGATTTTCCATGGTTTGTTCTTCATGAATCTGTTCCTCAAGTTCGTGATGGACCCTAGGGATGAGAGCATCATATTTTTTAACAAGCTGCTCAATCTCATCTATTGTCCCATCGTGCCAACGAAGGAGAAATATCTCGAAAAATTTTGGCACTGAATCTATGGATTTATCCAGTAAACCACAAAACCAGGTCATTGCATTATTTACCAAAGTTATGGCAAAAACGATCATAATTTCATCCTCATGATGAACATTAACATCAGCCATCAGTTTGCAGAAAGAGGCAATATGATGGGTGGCTGAAACACCATCATTTCCATGAAATTCGGGAAGAATATCATGTATCTCGAGGTCGTAGCACTCACTAGGAAATCCATGGACTTTCGAGAAGTCCAGTGGGCCATAAGCCTCGTGCCACATATCCCATGGTTCTTCCATAAATCAAACAATGTGGTACTTAATTTGAAAAGACGTGTTAAATCATACCTCATGCCAAACTTGTGGAGTCACCAAGGTGAGCTTGAAAGCCTTCTGATGAGTGTGCTCACCTCTACACCCAATCGGATCTTCAAATCTGTAAAAGGACAAGGGCTCTGTCCCTTCATGGAGTTGCCATGTGAGAGGAAGAATCTGCAATGTAATCTCCCACAGATGTCAATGAAGCATGGTCTTCAAAATCCGGGAACTGGACTTTGTCCCCGGCAACAGTGCCAAAATGTTGTCGCCTGAAACTGGCACGCGGGTGCTGAAAGCCCAAGCCGCGGGCGCGCCGGACCGGCGAAAACCTCTCGACAGAGAGGCCAATGTCACCACACCTTCTCTCTCCTCGCTTCAGGCTGGCTCTTCTCCAGCTCTAGGGGGGTTTCCCTAAGTTCAGATCTCTAAGGCAGGTGCAGCTGAGGGCAGGGTGATCTGAAGAGGTTGCCTTAGAGAAACTCGGGTAGCAGAAAGGAAATAAGTCGGATTGATGGGCAGGAAGGGAAGGGAGGATCAGTCCTCGAGGGAAAGGCCAGTTCCAGTATCAGAAGGGCGAATGGAGTCAGATGGGGACTCAAAAAGGATTTGCGTTTTGCAGAAGGGAGATCAGGCTGGTCCGCTCCATAATCAGAGGCCAGGAGAATGGTAGTATAATTGACTACTTTCCATTACTCCCAGACCTCCAAGAACATAACGGCGACAAGCAACTTGGTAGTTGCAAATGCTTTTCCAACGTGCTAGATTGTTAACCTTCTATGACGCCTTAGTCTACAACTTATGAAAACACAAGATTACCACTGAAAAACCCAAAATGTCCAAAAACTCAACAATGAATTTCTTTATTAACTCTGGGGAAAAATCCTTCCAGCCCAAAAACTTTCCATCTGTTACAAAGAAAGAGCTTTGCTCTTTATAAGCCATAAAAGGCTCATAAAAAATAAAAATAAAAAAGAAATAATAGAATAAAGTGAATCTCAGATCCACTTTTTCCTCTCCATCTAAAAAAAATAGTTAACTCTAGTTTATTAAAACAACTCATACAAGGCTAAATTGTAAGTATCACTTTAGTTCATGACTCTCCAAAAAGACTTTATTACTAAGGTGGATTAGCCCTTTTTAGTAAAAGTTTAAAGAACACACTCAACCAAAGCACCAATCAAGATTTGATCCTTAACTCCAAGCTTTCAACTGTTATGAAGAAAGTAGATTGAGAAAATATCACCGAGCCTAAAAACTTCACCAGCCCCTGCCAATGCCAATGGAAAAGTTTGATAGGAAAAAGTTCCAACAAATGGTCACCGTAAATATGCCAAGCGATGAGACTGAACATGACTCTCACCATGAGTTGGACTCTTGGGCCAACTGGAAAACGCCACCCAAACACCCACGATTCTACAAATCGGAGAAAACCATACATGAAGAAAGACGCCCAACTCTGCTAGTTACCCTGACTTGGCTGCCATACGCCCATCTTCTATTAATCAGCAAGAGTGGTAACTGTGTCAATTGATGGCATTCAACTCGTATTGGCTACGATTAAGAAAACATTCCATGATTTAGTTCACGGTTACTCATTTCCGGCTGTCAACGAAGTGGCCGTTGTAGAAAAGCTGATGGATTTCCACGTGATTCAGCTGCCAGCAATAGGTAAAAGAAATCGATCAAAGCTTGAGTTGGCGCTTCGGGTACCAATTGCAATCGGTGCTGGGTCGACAAGTGTTCGTCCACAACTCCACGTGGAAAAGTCGAATCCACTAACAACCCGTGAGTAAATGGTCGTGGATTCCATAAATCGCGATTTTCATCCGTGTCAAAGGTAAATTCATGAGCCAAATTTTATGACTCGGCTGCAATAACTCATACGATCTCCATCAAGTCGTGACTTCTGTCATCACCGAACTTCTGCAGCTGCCAATCTACATACCATATATCACCGTTGCCAATCTGCATACCATAAATCAGCTACAGTCATGTTTTGTATTTTAAGACGACCGCAGAGATGCTACAAATGGAAATCGTGAAGATTTCCTTGATCTGTGTGGTCACGTGCAAGAACAGGTTCACAGTTTCTAAGAAGCCTCTCAAAATCTTCAGAGTTGCCAATGTTAGCCCAACCATACTCCATCAAGCTGTAACTATTTTTATCTTTATGCTCATGCCACAAAAAAAATTGAAGATCATCTTCTGGGCAAATATCAGTAAGCGAGAAAGGGCAAGAATTATTCATAATTGTTGCATCCCTGTCCCCAAGTATAGAATCCCCATTCTCAAGTATAGGGTCCTCCTTATAAATGCCTATAATCAAGTCATTCTCATCTGACCCTAGTTTTGCATCTGTGTAGCAATCACCACCCGTTCCTTGTCCAAATTTAATCCCCATTCCGGAATCGGCATGCATCGGGTTGTAAGTAGCCTGCTTTTCATCTTGTACATCACACCATGAATCCATATCCAAGAACTGAGTTGATGGCTTCCCATTACCATTTGAACATGCCATAACCTCCTCCTTTTCCCTGCGCAAAACATTTTTATTCCCTACAGACTTTTGGTCTGTACTTTTAGATAGAACATTGAGATTCTCACTACACGACTTTTTCAAAATTCACTGAGCGATCAGATAGGGTCGATGTTTGAGGTATTTAGAAAATACCACCATACTATTATGCTTTAACAGATGCAAAATTTGTTGTCCTAACAGGCCAAGGTGCAGAGATGCAAAATGTTAGCACATGAGGATGAGAAAGGCTACACTTTCAGCATAAAAATAGCACAATCTTCAGTGTTTGATGGTCAATCTGAATGAGGATGATAATTGTCACACGAGATACTAGATATTTCTCCCTTTGATCCCTGGTGGCATCTCCTATTTGTTGAACAATATCTTTGATTTTTTCCTTTTAGACAGTGTAGATTGCATTCTGTCTAATCAAGCACTTTCATCCTTTTGGGATTCTGCTATCCTTGACAGACTACACTTCCAACCTTTTCACGTAAAAGTGCATTTTTACGGGCATTATATGAAACATAGCATAAAGTGATAGGGATAACCGAATGCCCATAACCAGGCTTGCCACTTCACAAATATTGGGACTGCTCTAACTCCAATTTGTCACCCTTGTGCTTAGCAAAAACCACTGGATAACCCTTTTGCTTTGTCCAAGAGTCCATTAGCTCATTCACAGGGTTTCCTGACTCTTCTGAAAGGACAGCCCCTAAATCTTCAGTCCTTGCATTTTTCCAAGCATACCTCTTGATGTAAGAATTGAGACCTTTCTGGAAAACCGAAGCTCCAATGTAGCTTTCATGCATACAAATAATAGAAGCTCCCTTAGGTTTAGTCCACTGCAAGTAGTGACATCATTAAGTTGGTCAATGCTTTGATCTAGAACCCCCCAGATGTCTTCTGCTTTTTACTTGGAAGTTGTATTGAAGGACCATCAATCTCACATGGCTCTTTCTGTCCAATTAGGGGCTCTTTTGTTGGAGTCAACTCCCGAAGAATGTGACATAGGTCCTCCAAATGAAGCCAATGAATGATGTAACAGATGGCTGTGACCAGTCATGAACAAATTCTAATGGGATAGAAGAAACTAGTTCTTCTTCATCATCAAAAAGGCCTCCTGGAAATAACTTTGAAGCTTCTTGTAGGTGGCCTCTGAACTCGATCAGTCTCTTTTGCAGCCCTGTGGATATCCCTGTCAAATCAAGAGGTAACACAAGGTAAATACGAAGTATCAAATATATGTGTGATTTCTTGCACTTTCCATTGTGCATTATTTGTTAAGTAAATCAGTGTATTGCTATTTCTGATTTAGTTTTATATGTTAAATAAAGGTCGAGTATAAAATCAGTGAATAAATATCAATCAGATTTGGTTTATGTAAAATTTAATAGCTTGTATGTGCATTAATATTAATAGTCACTGCCTCTAATGCATAGTTCTTGTATGCTCACAACCAACCATGCAAGATAGTAAATCAAGCAAGCACAACATTCAATAATCTTTCTAACCCATAATATTTTATTATGAATTGACATTGCACCAAGGTTATCGTTAATTAATTAAGCAAGGGTTTTAAAAATAGAAGTAACTAAGTAAGAAATCTAGTTGGCATATCTAATTTCCAAACAACACCCTTAGCTACTATGAATAACCCTTCCTCCCAAACCTACTTCCATCTTCCACATCCTATCATTTCCTCTGTTGGAAAATGTTGAAGCATCAGCTAAATTGTCCTAACCCTAGATATAACCCACAAGAAAAAGTGTTGACTATACTAACTTAACTTCCGCAATTAACAACTAATAATCACCATCACACATCTTGGAGAGTGTGGCTTAACACATCCCTTCCATGACTCCAAGTTTTGAAGGATAAATAGTGGGTAATACCTCCACCACCCCTCCTAATGGAAATAGGCTCAACACTATATTATTAACCATACTATGTTGTTGTTGTTGTTCTTTGAGCTAAGTCGCCAAATGACCAATTTGGGCAACTGTGTTTCTGCAAAACCTGCATTGCCCCGCATATCATAGCAATGCGTGGAACTAATAATTGACTCACAGAATCACGAATTAATGCTTCATAGAATATCGTTTCTCTTTCAAGGTCAATGACATCAAGGTCACTTTAGCACCATAAGTATCTAGCTATCACTTAGACCATTTAACATGTAGCTTATTCTACCAAAACACAAGATCATGCATAACCCTATAATTGTTTTCAACTGATAACAAAGCTATCAACCAATAAACAATCTAAACAAGTTAATTTATTTATCATGGCACTCATTTATTCATTCAACTATAGTTCAAACTAATATCCACGTACCAAAATCTTCCATTTAAATCTAATAATACATAAACAATAAATCACACATCTATCATCATTAATAACACAAACAATAAACTCATACATAACTTCCACATATACGTGGGTGCATATGTCCACAAATATAGCTCTATCAGTAAAGTTGAGTTCAAAAGATAATAAGCAAGGAATACAAAATAGGTCATAGAGTAGATTAGTTTGTCGAAGTCAGAATATGGGGCGTTGCACCACCCATATGCTAGAAAAAAACCATCCTAAACCAAAAGGAACAATTGTTAATAGTGATAGTGGGTAGTGTTCCTAAGTTGTACTAGGTTTTCACTTCGTTGAGGATCTTGAAGTGCACGTTTGGGAGTCAACAAATTGGCATCGTTGCCAAGGACTAAGCTCAATTCCCAAAATTTAATATACTTACTACAGTGCTTTGATGATACATTTCATTAAAGATCAATTTTTCATCTGGTGACTCCATGGAGGAATCTAGCCCTATTCATCTAGTTCAAAGAGTCTTGCTAATTGTAGATGTGAGAACAACTAACAATTGAAGGCATTTTTTAAGACTCACTTGGGAACTCCACTAGTATGAAAAGAGGTGTGATTGTAATATGTTTTCAAAATTCCATATCTACGTTAATTTTAGAAATCAAGAAGTAAAGATATATGGCATCAATCTAAGAAATTTTGGAGACGCAATTGTTTGGCCCTTTATATTTCTTGGATATTCTAGGGTATCCGAATAAGATCCTTACTCAAGGATGATCAAGTATCCTCCAAAGTTCCATGGGCACAATGGTGGTTCAACTAAACTACATGTTACATCTTTGATTTAATTTATTACAGATCTTAATGTTGTCCATGGGGATACCATGATGAAAATGTTTATACATACCTTAGAAGATGAAGCAAATGAATGATATAAGAGTTGTGGTCAAAAATAAATATCATCATTTGTAGCTTTCATCAAAGTGTTTTGCAAAGATTGGGATCCTAGTTATGAAGAAGAAGAAGATGTTGAGAATTGCCTTATTAAGGAAACCTCATGATGTCCAATATATATTGATGCTTCCCATGAAAAGGGAAGAGAGATAGGGGGCTTTGATGCTTGCTTTTCATAGGAACCCCTCATATGTATTATTGGATGAAATCAAAGATAAAGTTGAAGCATGGAAGGCACCTGCAGTTGTTATTGATGAAACATGTTGTGGATCAAGCAATGAGTGACATCGAGATGACTATCAGTAGGATTGCATAGTAGATGACTAGCCCTCTCTTTCATTAGAAGAGCCATAAGTGCATGATATTGCAGATCTAGATAACAAAGTGTGGTGAACATTTTGTTGAAGACGATGTACTCGCTCTTGTTCCAAAAGAAGCATCTTGTGATGCTAAATTCTAATATACACTTGAAAGAAGAAGACATTCCAACGACCACCATGATTCTGTTGATGACAAGGGTTTCATAATTCATGTTGATGTTCCTTTTCAAACTTATAAATATGATGACTCTTTCGATGATTTAGAGAGTACAGATCTTGCAGCAAAATCCTTGGTTCATGAATAAATTTTATATGCTTTCATTGTTTCATGTGAAGATAAAGGAAGCAAAAAGGATCATGATGGTATAGGTACAGGTTGCTTGATTGGAAGGTGTTAATGGAAAATTCAATTGTCGGTTTATCTATGGAAATACCACTTATGAAATTGATATTGAGTGCATTATTGTTGAAGACGCGTATTTGTGACTCAATTTTCCAATCAGCCTCAAGTGCAAACTCAGGATACGTGTAGCAGCTTTACCATGTGTTACCCCCATATTTGTATGGGTGAGCCCTAGGACAAGTCTGGCGAACTTAAGGCTTTCAATACCCCTCTTTCAACCCTAATAGCGAGTTTGGGCCTAACTTCAGCAATTGAGGGGACTCACAAGGCATGTTTCAGCCCTAAAAGAACAAATGAAGCAGTAAGAAGCTTTATCTTAAATTTCTAGGCATATTTGTGCACTTATATGTTGCAACCCTTGAGATGACCTTTGGAGCATCTACAGCACTTAAGTACTCACCTGTACATTGTTTATGCAAGAAAGACACCATATGAGACTTTCATATGTTGATTTTGGGCAACCTGCGCAATAGGACATCATCCTATTTTAGCTTTAAGGGGGTCATCTACATAATGAATTGCAGTGTTGGCATGTCTAAGGGACTTGGTTGTAATCTCAACATCAAAATGAGGGTTTTCAAAGTTGTTTTGGTATTGTTGTAGCAGGCACATCTCTCAGTAACAGTTGTGCCCTAGTAACCATGAAGCAATGTCCAGTATCAAGGGGTAAATAGTGTTAAGTACTCACATGTACATTGTTTATGCAAGAAGGACACCATCTAAGGCTTCATATGTTGATTTTGGGCAACCTGCGCAATAGGACATCATCCTATTTTAGCTTTAAGGGGTCATCTACATAATGAATTGCAGTGTTGGCGTGTCTAAGGGACTTGGTTATGATCTCAGCATCAAAATGAGGGTTTTCAGAGTTGTTTTGGTATTGTTGTAGCAGGCACATCTCTCAATAACAGCCAATATCAAGGGCTAAACTTGATCTGGGTACTTCTAGGGTAGTTCTGGACATGTTGCAGCCCTTGAGATGACCTTTGGAGCAACTACAACACTCAAGTAATCAACCTGTACATTGTTTATCCAAGGACACCATCTAAGACTTCATATGTTGATTCTAGGCAACTTGCGCAATAGGACATCATCCTATTTCAACTTTAAGGGGGTCATCTACATACAAATTGCAGTGTTGGCGTGTCTAAGGGACTTGGTTATGATCTCAGCATCAAAATGAGGGTTTTCAAAGTTGTTTTGGTATTGTTGTAGCAGGTACATCTCTCAATAACAGTTGTGCCCTAGTAACCATGAAACAGTATCCAGTATCAAGGGCTAAACTTGATCTGGGTACTTCTAGGGCAGTTCTGGACATGTTGCATCCCTTCAGATGACCTTTGGAGCAACTACAACACTCAAGTAATCAACCTGTACATTGTTTATCCAAGGACACCATCTAAGACTTCATATGTTGTTCCCTAGCAACCATGAAGCAGTGTCCAATATCAAGGGGTAAACTTGAAGGTAGAGGAATCGTGTTAAATGACGTCAGCCAAGAGAAGCACAATTGAAAGCACCAACCTATACAGGACCTAATTACAACCCTAAAGGATGTACAATCTGAGTATGGTTGGATCAACAAATTATTTAGGAATGAATGGTACAAGTGTGGCTCAGCATCTGACTACTTGAATTGGCTGGCTATCCTTCTCATCATTACATAGACTTGCAGCACAACAGCTGGCAAAAGTTTACTGTGGTAGCCACTAGGGATAAAGTAGGTCGCACCTTCATCTTTAGCCTCAACACAGTCCACTTCAGTCAAGGTTGTGAAAACACTTTCATTTACTAAGGCTTGAAACTTATTTGTATGAGGTTGAACATCCTTTGAAGCATAGTAGCATTATTCGGTCATATTGGACTTTTTTGTATAGAAAATCGGAGGGAATTCGAAAATCGACGAATAGTCGGCATAATACGAATACGATAAATTTGCCTACATTTTTGGGCACATATTATAAGATAAGAATTATTTAAATTTTATTGTTTTATTTTTATTTTTTTCTCATTATGTAATTGCGTAGTTGGTTTAGTGTTAGTTTTACATTTTAAAAGTTTAAAGCTTTAAAATTTATAATATATATTTTGTTTTATATTTTAGTTCTAAATATTAAATATTTGATTAGTTTTTCTATTAGGTTTATTTTAGAATATAAATATAAAGTTTAGTAACTAGTTATAATATTAGATTTTAGTTGGTATAATATTTTTTGGAATATATTAGAATTGGTTTTATTGTTTTATAATTTAATTTTGGCATTTTAATTAATTCATATTTTTGTAAATAAATTTATAAGTACATTATTGGATTTAAAGGTTTTAAAATTTATATTTCAAGTTGTTTTTAATGAAAAATAAATGTGTAAGCAAGGTAGGAATTTGGAACTATATAAAAGTTTTAATGTTTTTTTTTGTGATGCGAAGTATAAAATATAGATTGTATTTGACAAGCAAAATGGCCCATGACAAGGCATTTTGCTTGTCAAATTCCAATAGTGCGTGCAAATATTGAATGGTTTCTGTATATTTTTATAAAAAAAAATATTTGAAAGATAAGTTTTTTAAATTTATAAGCAACCTACTCCCGTATTTTTTCTGTACTAGATTTTTTCGTAACGTATTATTTTTGTATCGAATCGTATTCGAATCCATATTCATACTTGAATTATGCTACTATGCTTTGAAGGAGGCATCTTGCTTCCTTGGATTTACTTTAGAATGCCCGAGTGCACGTATGAATTTCCTTGTGGTGGATTTGTGGGAATCTATTGGACAGGTGGGTTGTTTTGCTTCAAGGATCATCTTATGGACAACTTTAATGGAGTGCCCCCTCCCCCGCTTTGGATTGATGTTGGTTGCCTTATGGGCACCCATGGTGTCTTAGAGGACTCCACGTGGCTACCTTGGTAAGGAGTTTGCTTGGAAGGGTTTTCGATGAGCTTGGAATGGTTGATATGTGGACAAGTGTACAATCTTGGTGGTTTCAGCCCCCCTTGAAGACATTGCTTGTTGAACAAGTAATCTTGAGAGAAGCCAAGGGAGGCTAATGCGGACATCAGTTGGTTGCTTGGAGCAATTGGTGGGTTGAAGACCCTACTTTGGAGAGGGCCTTGAGATGGTCTTGTGGATGTTTCTTGGAGTGTATTCTTTGGAAGGGCCTTTGGAGGCCATGTGGCATCATCAACAACCACGCGATCCTTATTTATTGGAGAATTCGCCCTCATTAAGGGGCCCCATGTAACTCATCATTGTACAAGTGCCTTTGACCACCTATTATTATGTTTTTTAGGAGTTATTGCTTGAAGTGAGGGTTTTGTTGTATTTTACCCCACCCTAAGCTAAATCTAAGGAAACAATCAATATTTTATTGTATAAGGAAGATTAGCCTCTCATATAAACAAATAGCTGCTTCCTCAATTCATTTTCATGGTTTGACTTTCAGAGCTCTCTTTCTTTTGGAGCTTAATCGATATATCTTTCTTTTGTGCATATATGGTGTTAAAGGTTCTTTCTATGTGGTGAAAGTGTTGTCAATTTTTGAGACCTTTTCTTCTTGGTTCTATTGTTTGTGCTTAAGGGTTAATGGTGGAATTTTCCAGTCTTCTACAAACCTCTCAAAGTTGATACAAAGAATAGTTGTTGATAACTCTTGGAAGGAGGGCAAGTGTGCTTAAAGGTTGGTGGAATTTTTAAGTCTTCTACAAACATCTCAAGTTTTATCCAAAGAATAGTTGTTGATAACTAAAGGTTGGTGGAATTTTCAAGTCTTCTACAAACATCTCAAGTTTAATCCAAAGAATAGTTGTTGATAACTCTTGGAAGGAGAGCGTCTTGGGTTCTTGGCTCGCATATTCTCCTTTGTTAGTTTGGGTAAATGTTTTAAACCTTGTCTTGCATAACATTGGCTCCCTTAGAAAGGGTTTTAAAGTATTTACCTTCTCCATAGTTAATCTTAGGTGGTTAGGGACCTTGTTATCATGGAAATCAAACACATAAAGAGACCAAGAAATAGCTTGAAAGATCTACCATAACATATTGCATAATAATGAGAAGGCAAAAGATTTCTTACAAATGTTACAATGAGGTCAAGTCAATCCACTTTGTGAATGTGGGATAGATTGATAAAAGCAATAAAGTAACTTAAGCATAAAAACCTAAAATAAACTTAAGACATAAAGTGACTTTATTAAAGCCTAAGTCCAATATCTAATTGACCATTACATAAAGTAAGTTCTTATTTTAACACTTGTGAACCTTGAATTCCATTATTTATCTTCATTGGGTGTGTGACTAGCATAGTCCTAACCCCTAATCTTTGAAGGAAGTAGAACAACTCTTGGAGAGTATTCTTCTTGGCCTCACCATTTGACTCACCTTGACTCCATTGCCCTAGTTGAATATTGGCACTTATATTCCGATGTCTCGATCACCTATTCTAAAAACCATAAAGCTCCAAACCCCATTTTGCTAAGGCTATCTCTTCCAAATCACCATAGCCTAGCAAGCCTATCCTAGGGACTCCCCCTTGAGCTAGAGTAGAGCCTAAGTCTAATATCTACTTGACCATTACATAAAGTAACTTTTTATTTTAACACTTGTAAACCTTGAAGTCCATTGTTTATCCTCATTGGGTGTATGACTAGCATAGTTCCAACCCCTAATCTTTGAAGGAAGTAGAACAACTCTTGAAGAGTATTCTCCTTGGCCTCACTTACCATTTGACTCACCTTGACTCCATTTCCCTAGTTGAATATTGGCACCGATCTTCGGATGTCTCGAAAACCTATTCTAAAAACCATAAATCTCCAAACCTCGTTTTGCTAAGTCTATCTCTTCCAAATCACTATAGCCTAGTAAGCCTATCCTAGGGATTCCCCCTTCAGCTGGAGAGGAGCCAACCAAAAGTGCATATAGGTAGTTATCATGGTGGTAGTGGGTAACACCTCTTGGTTACTATGGACTAGTAGTGATCTTTGGAGCTTTAACTACATCTGCTAGTTTACACAGTAACACCATGCATTTTCTGTCAAGTATCAAGCTTCTTTGTGGCCTTGACTCCCTAGCCCAACTGGTAAGGCACTTGTCTTGATTGATTTCAACCTAAATGCTTCAAAAATCCCAAAATACTTCATACTACTAATTTGATTTTCAGACCTGCACTTTTAAGGGCAAGTAAGTAGTTTTATTGAAGAATTCCCCCTTTGACCCAAAGGAATTTCATCCTAAGAGAAAGGGACAGCTATCGTGGTGACAATAGGTAGTGCCCCTATGTTTCTCTAAGGTTTCACTTTGTTCTTGGACTTAGATATTTGTAAAGTGCAAGTTTGGGAATTCACAATACAGAATTTGTTTCACTTGGCTTTGGTAAGCCAAAAGTAAAGGATGCTATGCTGTGTTGTGCATTGTCTACTTTCATTAATCCACATCCATATGATTTCAAGAACCTGACAAAATGGCTGCATCATTAAAGAGCAATGACATCGTAAAATCCCAAAATACTTCATACTACTAATTTGATTTTCAGACCTGCAATTTTAAGGGCAAGTAAGTAGTTTTATTGAGGAATTCCCCCTTTGACCCAAAGGAATTTCATCCTAAAGAGAAAGGGACAGCTATCGTGGTGACAATAGGTAGTGCCCTTGTGTTTCTCTAAGGTTGCACTTTGTTCTTGGACTTAGATATTTGTAAACTGCAAGTTTGGGAATTCACAATACAGAATTTGTTTCACTTGGCTTTGGTAAGCCAAAAGTAAAGGATGCTATGTTGTGTTGTGCATTGTCTACTTTCATTAATCCACATCCATATGATTTCAAACACGGGACAAAATGGCTGCATCATTAAAGAGCAATGACATCGTAAGATTAGAAGAATCAGGTTAGATTAGAAGAGTTTGGCATACTGTTTGGAATATTTTTCTCACTGTTTTAGGTTTTCAGTTTATTGGTTTTATGAGGAGACTCTGGGATTCAAGTATTTATTACTGCCTCTGAACACCATTCCTTTTTCAACTATTGCGTCATGAAGGAATCAAGTTAGATTAGAAGAGTTTGGCATACTGTTCGCAATATTTTCCTCACTATTTTAGGGTTACAGTTTGCTGGTTTTTCAAGGAGACTTTCAAATTCAAGTATTTATTGCTGCCTCTGAAAGTTCCTCATCAAAATTGGTAAATTGAAGTTGTAGATCCGCAATTATTTTTGCAGATCCAGAGAATATTTACTTCAGATTTGAAATATATGATCAATTAAAGATATGCCTGTTGGAAATCCGTGTTGATATCGTAAATCTTTATAAAACAGGCAATAGTGACCTCCAAGTTACTTCATTGTAGATACATACATATTCATAGCCTTTAATGCTTCAAAGTTTAAACAATACTACTAGCAGTGTAACGTATTAAAATTTTTAGGCCTAAGATTATTTCTTGAGCATCATAGAAGAGCACTAGAAGTTTTTCAATCTATGTACATTGTAAGCCCTTTCTCTAGACAATTTCCATCATATTCTAGTTAATGCATTTTAGGTTTGGGTCAGTCACGGTTTTGCCTCCAAGTTTGGCCAAGAAAAGAAAACTGCTTATGACACTTTAAGTGAAATGAAATAAAAGTGGTGAATTAATCCTCTAAGATAGTCTAATCAAAGCATTTTGAGTCTACGACCAAACTAGTCATTCTTCCCTTCTATAAATCTGATAAAAAGGCAAAAATATTGAATTGAGTTTGGACACTTAAAGGTTTATAAGTAGTTTTAAGTCAAACTAGTCATTCTTCTCTTCTATAAATATGATTAAACAATTCTTCCCTTCTATAAATCTGATCAAACCCTAAAAATAATAAATATTGAGTTGAATTTGTCCACTTAAAAACCAAGTCAGATTGGAGACCCAAATTGCCACCCTTATCTAATGAATTATAGATCACAATCACAGCGAAAAAATCTAATGCATATAATCACTGAAATAATATATACCAATTCCAACAAAGAAATGCATGGAAACTAAAGAGATATATCTTAATATGTGTTTTAATAAATTAATTAATTAAATTTAAAAACAAAANAGTATGCAACCTACTCCACAAACCCACTTCCTTATTTCATAATGAAAACCCACTTCTTTATTTCATAATGAAAGATAAAAAAACGTAGCATTGAATGAACTTTATGCACATATTATGTCATCTTAAGCTATCCAAAACCCATAAGAAGAAGTGGCATACTACCTACCTTTTTCAGTGCCCTGGTCTAGAAAGATTCGTAGCTGTTGTGAGAGCCATGAAGACGTCAACATTCTGTTGGCAATTTAGTTTCCCCATCAGCTAACCGAGCGATCTCATCAATTGTCCTCCTCAACGGTTTCACCAGCAGACCTCAAACCCAACTCGTAGGGAATCTGAAGTCCTGCATCATTCATGATCTGAGAGTTTCGTGTCGTCTGGAGGAAAAGGAAACCAGAAAGATCATCCAGAACGTGGTGTCTACTAACTTTGGCACAACAGAACCGTCCTCCTCAATCATACGCCATTACACACCACAACCCAGGAGCTCAACTCAACTCCTTGTACACTGTCTCTGCTTGGACAGACAAAATCACTGCAAAGAAACCATAAAACCTTTAGTCCTCCTCAACCCTCCCATACAACATAATACGAAATTAAGGAAATTGAAATGTGTTTACCTGAAGGCTGGGGGAGTGATGTTCTCCTCCGTCGTTAGCTTGGTTCTCAAATCTTTGATGGGATACCATGTGTATCGATGGGCTTTCGAATATAGGGAAAACTCGATAAATACGGCATAAATGCAAAACAATCCAGAAACAGAAACCCCATCCCATCCCATCCCATAGAAACAAAGAAAGACTCCTAGAAATGGAAATTCAAAACCAGAAATGAAACACGTCTTAGCATTCACAGCCAAAATGTGCAAAAGTTGAAAACAAACAAAATAAGGGATTAAAAAAATAAAATTGCTAACCAAAACCGATGGATGAGCATGGTGTGAATTCAAGAATCCACCTCCTCTTTTTCGAATTTCAGAAATCAGAAATGTGTGACATTTGGGGTGCTGAATGGAATGGTTTAAGTAGAGGGGCGAGGGAGAAGGCTTCCTTCCAGTTCCAACCATCCGACACTTCTTTACCTCCCGGCTTTTTCAGCAACAAAAAGCAAAAAAATGCAAACATACAAAAAACAAAAAGCACACCAACAAAAAGCAAAAATGCAACCATACAAAAAGCAAACAACACACTTTCTTACTTTCTGGCTTTTTCTGCAACAAAAGATCAGATATGCTTTTAATTTTATTACGATCCGCCGTCAATCGGATTTGCTTTTGATGCGATCCGCCGTCGATAGAATGTTCCGTCAGTGAATTTGCGGTCACCGAGACCGAGATCTCCGTCTCGATTCTCCATGCTTATTGGCCAAAAATACATAGCATGCTGCAGCAAAGCAAAAATGCAAACATACAAAAAGCAAAAAACACACTTTCTTACTTTCTGGCGTTTTCTGCAACAAAAGATCAGATATGCTTTTTAATTTATTACGATCCGCCGCCAATCGGATTTGCTTTTGATGCGATCCGCCGTCGATCGAATGTTCCGTCAGTGAATTTGCGGTCACCGAGACCGAGATCTCCGTCTCGATTCTCCATGCTTGTTGGTTTTTTTGGCCAAAAATACATAGCATGCTGCATAGTATTAAATGCTGCTGCAGCAGTTTAGTAGGTAATTGAAACTTAATGGCTTGAGATCCAATGGTCTATATTGCTATTGGGGCAGCATTTAATACACGGCCGCATGCCAATTATTTTTCGCCCTTTTCATTTGGCCTTTAGTCGTTTTTTCCTCTAGTGGTTTGAGATTTGCAAGTTTAAAACATAAGGCATTGACCACAGAAATTATGAATTCGAAGTGATGTTAGCATTATTTGTAACATTAAATGTTAGTTATTTTATTTAATATATTTAACATCGAGAGAAATTTGACTTAGTCTCTAGGCAAGATCGCATTTCTCATGTGAATGCTTATGATTTTTATTGTTTGAAGTTAAGAAATTTATAAAGATTTAACAATAAAAATATCATATCAAGTAATAATATGTTCTAACAATAGTTAGAGAGCATATAACATTAGTCATGCTTCTTAATAACTATAATTTACACATAACACTTTGTGCAAACCCCTCAATTGATAGATAACCATTGGTTTTTAATCGGCAAATAATCACTGTAGGGTCGTAGGACTAGTTTACTTGTATCAGTTGAGTGTTGCCACCTTGAAGCCACCGCCTTCACAAAACTATCTATCTACTTCTTCACTAGACTTCATAGGACCGTTGGAGGTTCTAGTAATCTTAGTTTCAGGATTACATCTTTGAAGCGCAATCTTCAAGTGGGATTGATAGATCAATTTTCTTTTTTTGTTGTTGCCATCTAGTGAAAATGCACACAAGGAAGATCAATCAACATCTTCCTCTTCTTTACATGCTTCGTATTTAAAATATGAGTGGCGAATATCAAGTTATGTTCTCTTATGCTATTTCTACCCAAAAAAGTCATTAGAATGTGTTTGGAATGAAAAACAATTATTTGTATGCTTATGCTTACTCTATTGAAGCTTTGATTGAGAAAGCATGATTAAAAATATCATGTTGATTGGTGCATACGTTTTAGAGGATATGGCATTGGGAAAGCAAGGGAGGCATTGTTAAACATTTTCCTTTAAGTAAACAACTTTTTACTAGCCTCAAAACTATGTTTTTTGGACTTTATAGAATGTCACCATTATTCTCTATGTAGACTTTAAACTAAATCTCCAAATACAATTGATTTAGAAGTTTCTACTTATCTCTAAGAGAACATTCTAGCATATTAGAGAAAAATGAAACCTTCCATTACTTATTTCTCTTTGCAAATATCAAGAAAATTACTAAGACATACCTAAGCATCAGTAAGCAAGTCGAGCTAAGTTGAGCTCCTCCTTAATGTTCAACTACCAGGTCGATTCTTCCATCTTTACAAGCTTTCCAAATATCTAAGATTTTCAATTCTTCCTATGGAAACTCAACATCCCTTCTAAAAACCTTGGCATTTTAATCTCTTGAATTTAAATCAACTTGGTTCACTTTGGAGCTTACATTTTATGTCAATTCCATGTGGATGCTAATGCTCTATCTAGAAGACACCGCTAGTTACACATTTGGTTGTCCCTCTTAGGGTTGAATGCCTTATTTTAACCATTATGGTAGCTTGTCTCTATATTATTATTTACTAAAGAGCACCGACCCTTTGGTGAGAAACTAATGTGTGATTGTAATTTGAAGGTGACTATGACCCAAAATTGATCATTTATCTCTATAAACTCTGAGAAGTAGGACATTCCAACTTTCTTGTGTCGATTTTCCTATTACCAACTTATCCATACTTGCACTAGGAAACTAATATGGAATATGTTACTCCATCATAGATTCAAACATAGATGCAATGGGTGTTTCCCATACATACACATGCAATGGGAATTTCCTATACATATATTCACATGCAATGGACTTCCTTCGCATAGTGCAAAGGCCCTTCCTCTAAGAATAACACTTCAATCAACCCTAAATTAGAGTGGTTGCATGGGATGGTTAACATGATTCTTTTTATTTGGCATGTAAGCAAGCTAGCTCCATTCCATATTTTTTCTCCTAAACCAAGCACTAACCCAATCTCCGTTACCAGCGGTAGCTAAAGCTACTCACTCAGGAGCAGTAGGTTATGAGCATTCTTAGAATGTTTACATTTTGCAATGTTGCAATATGATGTGGTAAATCATTGTTGAGAGTTAAATGCACAGGGGGCTTTCCTACCATTTGTCCACAAAACATATATGTGTGTTCCCAATTGAAAATGTGATGGTATTTGTTTCTATTTGCTAACTCGGCAGCCAAATTTAGCATTTAGGTAGACATTATGCAAAATATGAAATTTCACTAAATATATTTAATTGGATTTAAATGGTTAAGTAGTTGTTGGAAGAGCTTATCTAGTATGCACTAGTTAGGTCAAATAAATTATATATTTTTTACTCATTGGGCAATGGCTACGTGTAAAATCGCAAAGTCTCAGGAGAGTAAGGGCATGTTCACATGAAAAATTACTAATATGCGCCACCTAAAGTACTTACATGCAACATGAAAAAGGCATCCTTCAACCAAAATTAGCAATTAAACTTTAAAAGTGTGTTTCCAGTATAGGTCTATTCCCAAAAAAAGACTTTGCAAACAAGTGGACGAACATATAAAATATGTAACAACAACAACTACAACCATATGAGAATCATAACAATTTCAATATGAACTAATATTTACAACCTAATAGCATCTTATATTTGTTATGAAATTATGGTTTGGATTATGTTTAGTTAGATGCAGTCTTAACCACATCTCAGTGAAGGCTATGAACCAACATTTGATCATTAACCATGAGAGATGATTAAAAAACATTCCATATTGATTTTGTTTTTTTCTAGCTCTTTATTTAAAGAAATGTTATGGTCTCGGTTAGAGATGGAAAGCACATGTAATTCCTAGCACAAAGATATTATCTATTATTTCTTAGGAAAGACAACAAGAATAAGTACGTTTAATCTAACCCAATCTTTACAACGTGGAAGCATCTTATATTTGTTGTGAAATTATTGTTTGGATTATGTTTCACTAGATAGAGTCTTAGCTGCATCTCAGTGAAGGATATGAACCAACACTTTGATCATGAACAATGAGGTATGGTAATAATGTTTTTTTTCATATGTATTTTGTTGTTTTCTTGCTCCTTCTTTAATGCTTTGACCAAGGAATTTATGGCTTGGGTTGGAGATGGCAAGCACATGTAATTCCTAGTGTAAAGCCATATCTCTTTTTTTCTAAGGAAAGACAACAAGAACAAGAACTAATGTAATCATAAAGCCACAACAAGAATTGGAACTTAGCTAAAGGTAAATACTTTCTACTTTGCAACTCCCCTTGTTTTAAATCTTGTTGGCACTTTAGTTCCCAGTTACTTACCTAAATACACATATAATTCTCCAAAACCAAATAATACATGCAATAATTTCAAAGCTTTGTTTACTCGTCTCTAACACCAAATCAAAATTCATAATCAATTAGATCTCCAAGTGACTAATTTATAATCAATTCCCATAGATTGCATGTGTCCTTGTAGATTTCACATGCAAGAATATTTAGATTTGATGACTATGCATCGGTATTTAACAATGTGGCATACAACACATTGAATGGCAATGAATGCTACACATTAGCGAGTGATGTTTTAACAATCTAGAGGCTACAAGGAACATTGTTACTTTATGTTCTTAATCCATTTTATAATTATTGATAATAAAAAATACTAAATTAAGATCAAATATTTGTTTTTGAATTTTAATAATTGGTTTATGAAAATATATATCTACAAATTATAGTAATTATAGTGACATGGCGTTCTACTATGTAAATTACTTTGGATATTTATTAGTTGGCTCACCAAAACATATCTACAAGCTACAATGAAACGATGTTCACTTGTGCCAATATCCTTTTCTCTTTTTAGTGCTTTAAGCATGAAAATAAAACACATCAACTGGGTTCTTTAACAAATGTGGCATTAAATGGAGCCACTGCAACAAATACACACACAATGGACGTAGTGTTAGGACTTTATTCTAACCACTCTAGCTATGGGCACTTAAGGTGTTAGGAGTTAGTTAATTAATGTACCATGCCCATTCTCTTTGAACAAGACCTACCAAGTAGTTGTGTTGTGTTGTGTTGTTAATTAATATAAAGAGACATCATTTAATTTGAATAAGACCCATTAGGTAATTGATACTAAATAACGAGTGTCGCTTAGTCATTAATATATGGGACACTAGTGGTTAGGGTTTAAAATATATAGAAATTATTTATAGAGATAGAAATCTATGTAATATATTTTTGTGAAGGGTTATCATTATATTGGAGCATTGCTAATTTGTAGGTTTTCCCCTCAAACAAGCACATAAATATTGCTTACCTTTTGGATTATAAATAGAGGGTTATTCATTCTACATGTCCAAAGTTTTTTTTTCTATTTCATTTACATTTTGCAGTTTGAATTTGCTCAAATATTTCTCTTAATTCTTTGTTCAACATGTAATGAAGGAACGTGCCTTATGTCTTCTTATATTATCAAGATTACAACACATATTGCAAATTTTCCAAGCACACTACAAATCCATGAGAGACTATGGTCTTAACAATGCTCTATGATATGTTTATGTCTCTCTGCTTTAACATAATTTTCTCCATACTCTTGCTCGTACTATGGGACAATCGATAGGTAATGAAAAAGTGAACCATTTTTATCCCTTCCACTAAATTCTCCAAGAGAGAGAAATTAAAATGACAAATCAAGGAGCTCCAAGAATAAATTTGATGCTTCCCACGAGGGGTAGAATAAACAGTGAATGTGTGTATTATTAAGGCACTTCTTGCGTAAGGTCACTGGTTCAAAACTCTATGGGTACGAGCCTTACAAAAGAAGAAAAAGAAGAAATTTGATGCTCTCTTCATCCCTTTCCATGGATGCTCACCCCATTTTAAATAAATGTTTTCACTATGATTTAAATTTGTGACCTTAAAGATCTAATCATAAATTCCCTATTTAATTTTCTATTGATTATAGGGAGTTTCACCATTTATCATAGTATTTTTCAAGAAGAGAAGTGCAGAAGTTTTGTACTCTTAGTTCATATATTGATGAATGTTTAGCAATTGGTTATGTTAAATGTCATCCATGCACAACTGGAGAGGATTGCTTGCAAATATTACCCTCATTTAATATCCATTTTAATCATTTTTTGCATTGTCTCATGTTAGTTATTCCTTTCCCTTTGAGTTGTTATAGATATACATTTAACTCCTTGATTTGTATCTATGATTTAAAGACGAAGAACCATCATGGCCTCAGTCTCTTCTATGCTCGAATGTGCAACTAATTGCATCATGTGTTAGAAAAGCAAGATTGCAGAGAAATAACATTAAATAAGATACAAATATAAAACACATTAACACATTATCAAAGAGACACCAATATAACATGGTTGACCCAAGATGGGTTACATCCACATACAAATTTGCAGTCCTTTAAAAATATACTTCCCAACAAAATGAAGGAATACAAACTGCAACAAACCCTCCACACTTCCTCTTCACTCTCTCATAGTCTCTCTCACACAGTCACAAAGATCGTTTTTACAATGCTACAATACAGTACACAACTGTATTACAATGGTTTCCTTTTATAGGGGAATTACCATGGGAAACTACCACATGTCACCCAATACCATGGGTTTGTAAACTGTTGGCCAACAAACATCCCAAAAAAAATGTTTCGGGGGCTTCGGCCCCGAACCCCCTTTATCAAGGGCACCGGCCCCCACACCCCCATGTTGGGGTGAGTGTACAGTAAAAATAGGGTACAAACATGACTAAACAATAACATCTCCGAATAAGGAATATTAGGATTCACAAACAACGATCCCCCACTTGGAGATTGATCACAATATATCCACCGCTAAAGCACTTGCTAGACTATGTTCTGAACCTTGGACCTGGAAAATTTCTCATCTTAACCTTCATGCTTAAAGGAAACAGAAACCGAGCAGGAACTCAGTTTCTCTCTGGTTACTACCTTTGTCAACATGTCTGCAGGATTCTGGATAATATGTATCTTTTCCAACTTCAATAGTTCATCGTCTAGAATAGATCATATGAAATGGTACTTGAGTTGTATATGTTTAGTCTTGGAATGGAAGGTTTATTTCTTTACATGATGAATGGCACTCTGGTTGTCATTGTACAACCTATTATTCTCCTACTTCTTACCTAATTCCTCCAT
Source organism: Pseudotsuga menziesii (assembly GCA_001517045.1). Classification (NCBI taxonomy): domain Eukaryota; kingdom Viridiplantae; phylum Streptophyta; class Pinopsida; order Pinales; family Pinaceae; genus Pseudotsuga; species Pseudotsuga menziesii. Next base: position 524,722 of record LPNX010510210.1, read on the forward strand.
GAACCTCTGCAACCAAATCATCTCTTTACTAGCCTCTATAGCAACAACATACTCTGGTTCCATTGTTGAAAGTGAAAAACCTTTTGCAGTCTTGAAATCCAACTTATTGTTGTTACACTTACAGTAAATACATACCATGTGGTTCTCCTCATGTTGTCTTTATCACTTGCCATATCTCCATCAACATATCCCTACAAATTAGTGTCTGAACCTCCAAAACATAATGCATGAGAAGTGGTACCTCTCAAATACCTAAGAAACCATTGTATTTCCATCCAATTCTATTTACCTGGATTGTTCATATACATTCTCACAACTCCTACTGCATGTGTAATATTTGGTCTTGTGCACACCATGGCATACATCAAGTTGCCAATCGATGATGAATAGGGAGCCTTGGGCATGTATTCTATCTCTTCCTGTGTCTTGGGACACATCTCCTTACTTAGTTTGAAATGGCTGGCCAAAGGTGTACTAATTGGTTTTGCATTTTGCATTATAACCTATCCAACACCTTCTCTATGTACTCACCCTAAGACAATGTCAATTTGTGACTTTTCTAGTCTCTTGTTATTCTCGTACCAAGGATTCTCTTTGCAACACCCAAATCCTTCATCGCAAATGATTTATCTACTTTGTTTTTTAGCACATTTATATCCTACATGTTAGACCCTGCAATAAGCATGTCATCCACATACAATAACAAGATAATATATCTTCCATTATATAGCCTTTTGAAATAAACACAGTGGTAGGAATGACATCTACTATAACCTTGTTATGTCATAAAATTGTCAAATTTCAAATACCACTGTCTTGGAGCTTGTTTTAGGACATACAAGCTCTTCTTCAACTTGCAAACCAAATTCTCCTTCCCTTTGACCTCATATCCCTTTGGATACTGCATATAATATCTTCCTCCAAATCCCCATGGAGAAATGTCGTTTTCACATCTAACTGTTCAAGATGCAAATCTTCTACTGCCACTAGGCTTAAAATAGTCCTAATTGAAGTTGTTTTAACAACAGGATAAAATATTTAATCAAAACCTATACCTTTCTTTTGTGCAAACCCTTTACCACAAGTCTAGCCTTATACCGCTTCTTGTCTCCTTCTTCTTCCTTCAACCTATAAACCCATTTATTATGTGATGCTCTTTTACCTCTAGGAAACTCAACCAAATCCCAAGTCTAGTTTCTTACCAATGAGACCATCTCCTCATTCATGCCTTGCTCCCACTTCTTTCTAGTTTCCACCTACATTGCTTCTTCATAACATTCTGGTTCACCAAAATGAGTCATCAATAAACAATACAGTGAATGAGAGAATCGTTTAGGGGGTCTACTTAAATTGGTAGATCTTCGTACACTTGCAAGAGTTTTAGGTACCTACTGTTGTTCTTGATTTTTGGGTACCTTTGGAACTTCAATTTCTTTGATTTCATCAAGCACTATGTACTCTTTGTTCTCATTTTCCTGCTTCTTTCCTTGAAACTAGTCTTTGTATATGACCTTTTCATTGAATACCACATCTCTACTCCTTATGATTTTGTGATTTTCATAATCCCATAAGTGATAACCAAAACCATCAACCCCGTATCCAACAAAGGTGCATTTCTTGGATTTATCCTCAAGCTTTGTTCTATTTTCCTTATCAATATGGACAAACGCTTCACAACCAAAAGTTATAAAAAATGAGTAGTTTAGATTTTTACATGTCCATGCCTCCTCTAGAATCCTACCATCCAAAGCGCTTGAAGGCCCTCTGTTTATTAAGTAAACAACATTATCTACAACATCAACCCAAAAGTGTAAGGGAAACCCTACATGCAATCTTATACACCTTGCACGCTCCATGATTGTCCTATTCATCTGTTTTGGCACACTATTTTCTTGTGGTGTTCCTGGGACTGTCTTCTCTCTACGAATCCCATGTTATGAACAATAACTATCAAACCCCTTGCTACAATATTCACCTCCATTATTTGAAATGAGACATTTCAACCTTTTTCATGTCTCATTCTCAACCAAATATTTCCACTTCTTGAAAGTAGCAAACACATTTGATTTCTGCCTAATGCAATAAACCCAAGTTTTTCTAGTTACATCATCAATAAAAGTAACATAATAATGAGAGCCACCAAGAGATTGTACCTGAGTCGACCCCCATACATCTATATGCACAAGCTCTAACTTTTCATTCTTATTTTTTTCCCAACCCTAAGAAATCTAGCTCTCTTCTATTTTCCATAAACACAGTTCTCACATAATTCCATACTTACCTGCTTCAGATATAATTTCCTTGAGTGGAGAATCTGCATCCCCTTCTCACTCATGTGGCCAAGGCTATGATGCCACAATGTTGCACTTGTTTCTATGGAAGCTATATAGATAGAATAATCAGTTTTATGAGGACATAAACACAACGTACATATCCTATCTCATTTTGCTATTACCAGTGCTCCTTTAGTGATCTTCCACCATGTTTTGCAAAAATAAACAAACAACCAATATCTCCCAACTACCCTGTTGAGATAAAATTCCTTTTCATAGCAAGAATATGCCTTAAATCCTTTAGCAACAATTCATTTCCAATATTTAACTTAATATGTACCTTACCCATTCCAACAATTTTACATGGTTCATCATCCCCTAATTAATAAAACATGTCCAAAATCACCTGGAACATAATCATGAAAGAATTTCCTATGGGGTGTAGCATGACATGAATCCCATGAATATACTACCTAGTAATCACTAATATTATCTAATTCAAGAGTCAAAACATCTTGTAACACATCAAGTGCTACATTTGCTTAATGAGTAGTCTCATGCTGCACATCTCCTTTCTTCTTTGGAGCTCTGCAGTCTTTCTTCAGATGTCCTCTCTTACCACAATTCCAATACTCTATCTTTCCTAGTCTAGACTTGGATTTGGCCTTTCTAGACTTGCTACGATTACTTGGGCTCTTTCCTTTCTCCTTTGTGTTCCTCTTCTTGAATCGTAAAAGCTTCTTTAACGCTTGTAAATTCTCTAAAATATCCACAAGTAATCTGAATCCCACATGTTGGTAAGTAATAATAAATATTGATAATAGATAAGATATGAATTACAATTGAGGGTCCGTTATTTATATTTTGGTGGAATAGCCTTTCATTAATAGTCATGTCTTTTCGGAAAGGCATTATTAATTATTATATATATATATANTGTTCTCAAAGCCTTATAATTTGGTCGCATCGTTCCTTGTGATGTCGTAGCTGATGAAACATGTCGATACGAACTTCTAAGTGTAGAGCATAACTTCCAATATATTGACGGATCAATCCATCCCAAATTGATTTGTTGCTGATTGTTGGGATTCCCTACTGATATGTCATCGGGAGCTTTGATTACATTAGTACCATTGTCTTTCAACAATTCCCACTTTTTAGGATACCCGTTTATATGGTTGGGGTGTCGATAGGGATTTTTCACAATGTTATTTTCTTTCATGAGCGTCGTCGTTTGAGCATTGATTTGGGTTGGACGTTGTATTTTTACTATATTGGCTTCTTTTTGAACTATGACAAGGACTATATTTGTATTTGATTCTTTTTCTAATGAATACTCATCATTATTAAGGCTTCTTAACTTTTCATCTTGCGCTTTCTCATCATATTTAAGCTTCGGAATATGATCTATTGGATCTTGTTTACGCTTCTTAAAGTGATTATTCTCTTCGATATTTTCTAATAGTTTCTTTTGAAGATCTTGATTCTCCTCTTCTACCTTTGGATTGTATTGTGCCTTATCCTTCGCATTCTTTACTTGAAGAAGCTACTTCTAATTATGATCTCTTAGATGAGAGATCTCTTCTTCTTTGTCTACAATGACTTCATCAAATTCATTAGGCATCTTCTGTATCGATATATGATCTTCTTGTGAAATCATCTTCAAAATGTCTTTGAAATTTTCAGATGACACATCCTCTGAATTTGATTTCATTGAAACATCCTGCAGTGTGATTTGCTTCTTCTTATATGAAAACGTTAAAAACGTTTTCTTCATATTTAAGATGATTGATCCCAATGTTTCCATCTAGGGTGAACCTAAAATGATGTCCACTTCGTTTAAATATTTAGTTGAAACACTGAATTGGGATGTGAACTTGTATTCATTAATTTTTAGTTGTAAGTTCATAATTTCATATTTCTTTGCATCGTAGTTATATCTCTTTTTTACTATACTTGATTATGGGATTAATATTTGATTTTCCAAACCATCGCTAATGAGATTTTCCTTTTTGGTAGGACAAATAGCAATGCAGATAACTTTTCCTTGAATATATCCTTCAAGTTTTAGGATGTTAACGGCTACTTCTGAATAGGTCTTAGGGAATCTTTCTTGATTTTCACCATAAGACTCCATTTTTGCTAACCTTTGTTAGATAATAATAATTATTAATTTAATTAATTAATAATAATATTATTATTAATGTTATATAAACTATATATAGCTTAATATATAATTTTTCACAATAAAATATTATTATTTCAAACTATAACGGTAAAAATATGTTTACTGGAACTTCGCTCTTATACCAAATGAAGCGTAAAAGCTTCTTTAACACTCATAAATTCTCTAAAATGCCCACATGTAATCTGAATCCCACATGTTGGTAAGTAATAATAAATATTGATAATAGATAAGATATGAATTACAATTGAGGGTCCGTTATTCATATTTGGCGGAATACCCTTTCATTAATAGTCATGTCTTCTTGGAAAGACATTATTAATTATTATTATTTATTATATATATTGATGTTTATTATTATTATTATTATTATTGTTTATTGTTTACTTTTATTATTTAAGTTTGTTACACTTCTCTCCATGGTCAATGCATTACCTGATGTCTCACATGTTATTTTTCTTTTCATTCCCCCACTAAGAATAACAACAATGACATCATCAAATTTAAGAGTGTTTGAACTAGAGACTGAGTTAGTCACAGTCATGACCAAGCCATTCTAGCTTTCTAGCAATGAGCATAAGATTAGAGGATCCCTAATCTCATCATCAAAGTTCACTCCTACATAACTTAGTTGATTAGTAATCGTATTAAATGCATTTAAATGGTCAACAACAGATCCACCTTCTGACATATTCATATTAAATAAATGATTCATTAGAAATATCTTATTCGAAGCTGAGGGTTTTTCATACAGCTTAGCCAATGCGCTCATTACACCCTCTGTTGTCTTTTCTTTTGAAATATTGAAAGCCATCTACAACGCCAGGCACAATCGTATTGTTCTGTTGTAATCAATCAAATTGCAAGGTTACCAATGATACACATAAAGAATCATATAAAAATAACAGAACAAGAGACAAGAATGGTAGATAGAATAGCAGATTATATTACTCAATTACACATGTGGGTTCATACAATAAACTGAACCAAGTATCTATTTGGCTCAACAACCTATATATATGTTTACAAATCAGTTACAGAAACTACTTGTCGGTTCAAACAACCGACATGCCCTATGAGGTCGACCTAATCTATAATTAGTCAACTAGCTCCTCAAACATCTTCCCTAGAAAAAAATATTTCTTCATCCCGAAGAAACAGGGAGGTGACAAAAATCCTATCTTGAGTAGTTCTATAATGCTTTTTTATGGGTTGTTCATGCATAATTCCACATAGCTTCTACAGTAATTTCCAGTTGATGTTGGAATTCCTCCCAAGTCTGAAGCGCCTTTTGGATGTCTATGGTTAAAGTAGTGAGACTCGACAAATTCTCTACCTTTTGATGTATGTCTATGTTAAATATATTGCTCATGTTAGTCCCCAGATGTTGTGCTTTTTCTTTGGTAGCCTCAAGTAATCTTTTTGTGTAAGGGTGAATCTTGTCAAGACTAACAAGGCTTGGTATGGATTGGCTAATCCATTGATGTTCTTGTTTCTCCATTTTTTCCAGTTTTTCCATCTCTAGAATGAGTTGGTCCTGAATTGTTTGCACCATCACTTTCGTGTTTGCTTGACTGCTCTACAATGAACTACAGTGATATCACGAGTATCCCATACCTTCTGAAACACTTGGCGATAGTACGTGTACCAATTCCTCAAGACTTCCTCTATTACATTGGATTCTGTGATATGCTCTCTTAGCACGTTATAGGATGCTAAAAATGTTGTATACTGATTTCTCAGTAACATAGTAGTCTCTTCTGTTTGTTCTTCTTTCCTTTCTTGTGTTTGCGCTTGACGTTTTGACACAACACTTTGAAACAGTTGGTATGCTTTGTCCAAAGGTTTGCTTCTGTCGAACCCTTTTGGGATTGTAATGAATTATCTCGCCATATTTTCACATTTTGTTAAGAATTCAGTTTGCTCTGTCTTTATTTTTTCTATTTGTTTTTTTCGTTTCTCTCTTCTTTATTGATTGCGTCCACCAACAGGTCTAGCTCCTCTTCTCTTGCCTTCTACATGTTGATTGTTGTTGTCGATCCTAATTGAGCCAGATGAATTACTAATGGTATCTGTTGTTGAGCATGTTGTAGTTGTTTCTGGTGTTCTTTTTCTTGTTTCTTTCTTTCTTTTCTATCTTTTCTTCTTCGTCACTCATGTTCTCTATTTTTTCTTTCAGCTTCTTCTATCAGCGGAGGTGTGGCCTGTAATTGCTTTGTATTAGTGATATGTAAAGTAGGATTTATTGGATGGATTTATGGTGGATGAATGATAGGTAATGCTTGTAGTGGTGGTGTAGGTGGAGGTGGTGTGAGTGAAGGGAGAGGCGGTGGTTGCACAGAGGTTGATGGTAGAAAAGTAGGGATGGAATCTGTCGGCAAAGGGTTTTCGACAATTTCTGGTGATTCGACATTTTCTCCTTCTTCGACAGATTCAATATGTTAGACTATTTATTGGCTTGGTTCTAGTGGTTTGATTGGGTCAAGATCGACAAGCTCTTCAGAAAGGGCAAGTTCGATTTCCTCGGTGGGGGAGTTATGAAGTGATGGGGTTTCAGTGGTTTGTGGAATAAATGAAGATATTTGTTCTGCCACAATTTCATCAGTTTTATCCAGATTTCTCTGGAAGGTGGATTTAATATGTCCCACGATTTGTGTTTTTGATGCAGAAGTTTGTGGTTGGATGGGATTTGGTAAAGTGGCTAGAATTTGTTGTGGGGGTTCTGAAACAATAACCAGATTTGTTATCATTATTTGCTGAAAAGTGAGGAAAATAGATGGAAGTTGATTGATGAAATCCTGAAGATCACTGTCTTTGTCGACTCTGGTACGAAGGTTTTCTGGTAATGCTTGTAAATATGGGTTTATGGAGGTTTTCGGTGTGATGGTTGTCGAAGTCGGTACAACTTCTTCGACTATTTGAGCCCGGGATGGAGGTGGTGGGGTAGTGGTGAGGTTGATTGGATTAACAACAGGTGGGGTAAAAAAAAAATCTTTCTTTTCTTTTGATTGTGGTTGCTTTTCTTTTTCTGTGACGAACTTTCTAAACTGTTCCTCGATTGGTACCTTGTTTTTTGTAGCATCCTCTAGAATCTGTGCAGCACTAACATATAGCTCATCATCATCATCTGACTATTTTGGAAGTATAATCATGCGCTTCCCCTTTCCTCTTACCGGATTCTGCCTTTTCTGTCGAGCCTTAGACAACTCGACAGCTAGCTGACATATATTTTCCTTTATCATTGCATATTTAGGAGGAGGGTTGTCGGATTGGGTTTCTTCATCCGTATGTACTGCTTCTTCCTCTTGCTGTTGTGTCATTGGTATTTTGGAAACCTATATAGGGTTGGATTTTTCCATCTAGTATCATCCATAGTAAAAGTACTGATATGAAGTCGGACTTCATAATCCTCTTCTTTCTCCTGGTTAGTCAAAGTTTCGATTATAGGATGATTGACCTTATTTTCTATTGGTGGTATGTCTACCTTAGTATTAGATTGTTGACTAAGGTCGACAAAGATTTCTTCAATTGATGGATAAAATTTGAGGGGTTCAGCATTTCCTCTATCCCCCTGTAGGTACCATACTGAGGTGTGGTCTAATTCTAACTGAATGTGTGAATTCAGTGGAAGGCATCGTCAGATATTCTGTCGTACCCTCCATCTGGCTGTTTTAATTTTTAAATTTTGGAACCAAGTATCCAACCAAACCTTGCCTTGATCAGATTCCTGTTGAAAACAAGCCATTGAAAATATTTGAAGTTCCACATGCCGATTCTGTTTGGTTCATTGAAGTCTGGATCTTCGACTGGTTGAATATGGTACATTGCAATCCATATGATTAAGGAAGGAAATTTAATTGGGGTGCCCTCCTCTTGGAATTTTGCATCAGTGTGCTTAATTAGTTCTGCTAGGTGTTCTTCCCACTGGTAGAGTTTTGATTTCTCTGTTATGTTCACTACCACTTCTAACATGTCAAGTTTTAAATAGGAACCTCGTTCTGTGCTTGTCAGGCCTACATAAATAATCTTTGCCACTATATTTGGTGTGGTAAATTGAATTTGGTTGATTATTAGGCCTCGTGAATTCTTTCATGCTGATGTTCCTGTTAGTTTTTCCACTAGACCTAGGTTTGACCTCACAGGTACCGGTTCTCCTTTTTTTGACAACCCGGCAAGCCTGTCGATTATGTCACTAGAGATTTCGACAGGTCTGTCGAAATAGAACTTGCCATTGTGGTATCTGCTAACAATGAACTGTGTTATTATGTCCTTTGTTCCCACAAAACTGTCCATTAGAGGTGCATTCATGTAACTGAGGATTGTGCTTGCACTTAGATTTTGAGTTTCCTTCATCATTTTTCCATTCATGTATGACCACTTCTTGATTTCCTTCCATAACCTTGCCCATGATGTTTCTACAACTTTCACTTTGCGAACGTTGTGCAATCATTGTACCAACGGAGTTGTAGTCTTTTCCAGCTCTTTCATTTTGTTTGTTGCAGATCTTGTAGTTGTCTTTTTAGGTATCATTATGTTAGTTGAATTCTTTGGTTCACGGACAGGTAGCTTGGTCTCAATTTTTATTGCTCTGATTCTCTAGTTCTTCACAAAATGTTGTTTGACCCTCATACGTTGTGGTATTTATAGTGGATATAGTTGGAGTGGGAGGAGTCGTGGTAGATGGATGTATTATTGGCAAATTTGACTGTGAGGGAGACGATCTATCGAGGGTTATTTTAATGCACATTGGATTTGGCACTCCTTATGTCGATGATCATTATTATTTAATTGGACCGTTGGTCCTTATTTATGTCGATGTGTGTCAAGGCCATGGAAATATCAGTGGAATGGTCGGTATTCGTCGTGTCGGTGATGTCGGTGGTTATATCTTTCAAATGGTAATATACTACTTCCTTCCCGATAATTTATCCAAGGTTCTGTCATATTTCTTTTCTGTATTGCTTTCTTTATGTTTGATCTTAAGTTTTTATAGTATTTGATTTTTTTTTCAATTTTTGTTTATTAGTTATACAACCGTTTTTTTTTCCGTAGCGTTTTAGTCGGGCACCATTAACAAGTTTCTGAAATATGCTGCCCTGTAATGTCTTCAGATAGACTGATTCATTAACATTGATTGCTTCTACAATGTATGGTCTCATCCATTATGTATGTAGTTTTTTAGGTTTTCCTTTTACTCAACTATTATACAACAACGCAAGGTCCCCAACCGACAAGTTTTTATTTTTAATATTCCTATCATGCCAAGCTTTTTGTTGTTGTTTTTGGATCTATTGGTGTTATTTTTCAATCAGTCGATGTTCTTCTAATTTAGACAATTGTATTATTCATTATTTCCTAACCTCTTCGACATCAATGTGTAATACGTCGGTAATTATAAGTGTTTGTTGTCGAAAATGCAAAGGAGTGACTGCTTCTTGTCCATAAACAAGTCGAAATGGCGTCTGATCTGTCGATCGTTTGTACACCGTTCTGTATGCCCATAAGACAATTTTTTTTTGTCCTAATCAGCTTTTTCGGCATTGCATATTTTTGTTAGGCCTCTAGTCAGAGTTTTTTTAAAAGCTTCGATTGCACCATTGGATTGAGGATGGTATGTTGTGCTCTTTTTATGTTCAATTTTAAATTGTTCTGTCAAAGTTGCAATTGTTTTATTTATCAAATGTGACCCTTGATCGTTGATCAAGGTCAATGGACAACTGAATCTAGTAATAATATTTTCATATATAATTTTTGCGTCTACTTCACTTGAGCAGGTTTCGACAGGTTCTGCTTCTAGCCACTTAGTGACGTATTCAACTGCTGTAATAATATATCATTCTCATGTCCTTCTAGTCAATATTGGAAATGGTCCTATGAAGTCGATTGCCCAAATTTCAAATGTTAAACTTTGGTTTATTGATATCAAAGGCATTTCAGTACTTGGTAGAGGTCGACCTAGTCATTGGCAACGGTCACATTTGCTTATAAATATTTGACAATCTCGGATAATGTCATCCACCATAATCCTGATTGTTGGATTTTCTTAGCAACTGCGTCTGACTGAAAATGTCCTCCAGCTGGACCATAATATGATTCATACATTATACTTTCTCTTTCGTGATCAAGAACACATTGATGGAGTACCTCTTCTAAACCTATTTTATAGAGGAACCTGTTTATTATACTATAAGGTGCAACTTTCATTGCTAAGATTTCTTCTTTTTATCACTCATTCCTTTTAGTGCATGTCTATTTTCTAGGAATTGGGCTATTTCTGATAATTCAGAGGGTACAACTTCCATTCTGAACAGATGTGCATCTGGTAGGTCATCTTCTATTCCGGTTGTTTTTTCCCCTATGTCAATTCTCAACAAGTTGTCGCGTCCGACATTTGCTTTCTCTGGTCGAACTATAACTTCTAATTCGAATTCTTGAAATAGTAGTAACCAACGACATATTCTACCATGATGTAAGGGTTTATTAACTAAGTATTTTAATGCTTGGTGGTGAATGTAAAACACAAAGGGATTAGCTAGCAAGTAGTTTCGATACTTCTGAAGCGCGAATACCATTCCTAGTGCCTCCCTTTTTGTTGTTGAGTAGTTTTGTTCAACTTTATTTAGTTTTATGCTACTATATATAATTGGATAATCCATTTCGTCATCTCCTGGTTGTGTAAATATTGCACTGATTGCTATACCAGATGCGTCAATATGTACATTAAATTTTACCAACCAATTCAGAAATCGTAGATCAATAGGTGATTCGACTAGTTTTTTAATTGAAAATAATGAAGGATATATCACATTCTTTGGTCCATTCATATTCTTGATTTTCTTGTAATAATTCTTCTAACGGATACGTCATGTCTGAATAGTGTCGAATAGATTTTCTATAGTACCTTGTATGTACCAATAAGATTCTTACTTGTTTCAGATTAACTGGTGGTTTTAAGTTGAGAATTATTTTAATTTTAGCGAAGTCGACCTTGATAGCTTCTTTACATACAATGTATCCTAGTATAATTCCTATCGGTGTTGCAAATATACACTTTTTAATATTAAGGGATAGTTGTATTTGTCAACATCTTTCGAGCATAAGTCGCAACCATTAACAATGATCTTTCAACATAGAATAGATTGTCTAATCGTCAAAATACATAGTCATTGTTTTGTATATGTATTCTTGAAATTCTTTAACAACTATTCATGAAAAAAAAACCGGTGCATTTTTCAGACCAAATGGCATAACTTTGTAGTCAAATGAACCAAATTCACACACAAACGTTGTTTTATTTTGGTCTTCCCTGGCGATGGGTACTTGATTGTAACCTGAGAAACCGTTTGTAAATGAGTAAAATTCATGTCCTGCAACTTTGTTAAGAATTTCATCGGCAAAAGGAGTCTAAAATTGGTCTGTAAGTGTTACTTTGTTCAACTCTTGAAAGTCGACACAAATTCGTAGTCGTGTTGGGTCATGTTTCTTTGGTTGAACAACCATTGGACTTGCCCATTCTGACTGATCAACAAGGTAGATGATTCTTGCTGCTAGCATGCTATCGATTTCCTTTTTTACAATTTCTTTGTATTTATGTGCTAGTTTGTACGATCTTTTCTTCACAGGTTTTTTCTCGAATTTTATGTTGATCTTCATTTCACCCATTTATTCAACAAGTCCTTTTAGATCCTTATAATCCCAATAAAAAACATATTGAAATTCTTTTCGTAAGTTGACAATTTCCGATGTTTGTTCCTCATTCGAGTAGTCGTCAGTATTTGAATTTTTTGGTCTTTCATCATTGGATATGTCGACTTCTTTTGTTTTTATCTTTGCATCCATCCATTCTGGCACCTTAGTTTCATTGATTTTTCGACTTCCTTCTTTAAATTGTGAGAATGACGGTGGAAAATATTTTGATGTTAATCTTTCAGGATCTTCCTTTTCTGTTGTTTCAACTTTTAATTTTGTTTCGATTGGTCTTGTTGTTTTAGGATGGTCAGATTTCCATTGAAAACGTTTTCCATTTGTATGTTCTGTTTCTATTCAAAGTCTTTTCGAATGTGGTATTTTAGTTAACTGAATATTATCACATGAGGAGTTCGGTTGGTTCTGAGTTTCTGTCGAAACATTGCCAACAATCAGTTTTATAAATGTTTTTATTTTCTTCGTAACTTCGACTAGTTGGTCATCTTCAGGTATAAATTTGAAGTCCTTGATGAAATTTTCTTTTAGTTCGTTCCATAAGAACATTTCACCTCGAGCTTCTTCCATTTTGTACCATTTTTTTGGTAGATTGTCTAATGTCGATAGGAATAGGTGTGGCCATATTCGTTCATATTTATATCCGAGTCTTTTCCATTCTTTTTCACATGTAATGATGTGTTTTTCAGGATCTTGGCCTTGTATGAAGATTGGTATTTGTGATTGATTTGTTGGCTTCTTTTCTCCAAATCTTTCGACAAAGTACGTTGAAGTTGTCGACCATGTTTGTAGTCTCGACTGGTGGGTATCCCACCACTGAGTAGCTTGGCCCGTAAGTGTTTCGACTAGAATTTGAAGTTGTCCTTGTTCACCTATATTTTTAGACACTTGTTCAATGTGAAGGACTAGTAATCCCCATTCTTTATACCTAAGTGATAGTCGGATTGATGTTTCTTTTTTCATTGGTGTCAAAGATGGATACTCCCTAACTTTTTGTACAAACATTTTAGGAATTATAGACACAAAGAAACATTGAAGTGTTTGCTTTTTCAGAATGGTTTGGATGGTCCAACATTCCCTTACTTGTAGTTCATAATTTTCCATTTCCCAATCATATAATTCCAGGTCTGAAATATATCCGATAGAATCTGGGTTTCCCAAGTGAAGCTCTCCATATATGTTTGGATTAACGTAATCTTCATTATTTTGTATCTGGTATAGTTGTCATACATTGACTTATTCATCTATAGGTTCTGTCCATGGTTCACCTTGTGATGGATGAATTGGAATGATCAATTTTTGCCCATTTCCTTTGAGTTTTATTCTTTCTTTGTCTAGTGAAATTGATGCCTTCATCTTTCGACCCCATGGTCGGCCTACTAAGGATGGAAAGGAACTGGATCCTTCCTTAAGATTAATATTATCAAAGTTGACTTTTGCAGTGATACCTTTAATAGTCACGTCGACATTCATCCAGACATCAATGGGTTCAATTAGTCCTTGATCATATAACTTCAAATATATGCTAGATTTGTTAAGTCAAGGTTTTCCTAGCTGTTCCCATGTGTCCCTGGTCATGATGTTTACCTGCGATCCGAAGTTGAGGATACCTTGTCGGACGTGGTAACCTTCAATTTCCAGGTCGACTAAAGGGTCAACATCATTTTTATCTTTTTTATTCAAGATACATATGCTTTTAGCTTGTTTGTCTACACTAGATTTACTCTCAAGATTGTACAATAAGTCAATTAATTTTGCAACAGAATTATCCGTATTTATTAAATTAATTAATTCTTGGGACTTTTTCTGTCGAGCATCATCATTTACTTCTTGTGCAACTAATTCTTGAAATATGTCTGTCGCATCGTTATATAATTTTTTTTGTATAACAAGGTTATGATAATCTTCTTTTATCTTTATTTTACTTATTTTTGGATTATCCATGAGATTTTTTGTGCCTTGATGAGTGACTATTTGTAAGTTCTTAGTATGAGCAACATCACATTTTTGAACACTAGACAAGATGTTAACATTATTTTTATTATTAATTTTTTTAAGCATGGCGGGGCAATCCTCCAAGGAGGGATCACCAACACCACAACTTGTACATAATTTAAGATCGATTCAATCCTTGTATGGACACTCAACATGTCGATGACCTTCATTTAAACATGTATAACATTGNCCAAGGAGTGATCACCAACACCACAACTTGTACATAATTTAAGATCGATTCAATCCTTGTATGGACACTCAACATGTCGATGACCTTCATTTAAACATGTATAACATTGGATTGTTCGACGTGGTCTGTTCTCTCAATTCCTGAAGTATCAGCCTCGACCTGAAAATACCCCATGACGATTGTTGTCATACCCATGCTCGTACCTTTGGTCATCATATATATGATTGTTTTGTTCATTCCAGTCGTTATTATTTCTTGTATTATTATCGTTATTATTTTGTGTGACAATGTTTGTCTGGTAAAATGCATGATATTTCTGTTGGTTCTTTAAGTTTAGCTGACATTCGGTTGTTGCGTGGCTTTTGAATTCACATATCACACACCAACGATCTTATTCATTCTTCATATTATATGGATAGTCTTTTGTCACATGTAGATTGTGCTCCTGACAAATATCACAAAAGCATTTCGACTTAACGAATCGGACATCTTGTTGACGTTCTTCTTGTCGGCAATAGTCTTTTGTATGCCCAACCGTCGAGCATTTCGTACACCAAACTTTATGTCCTTTGAGGCTTATTTCCTATATTGACTTCTGCATAATCTCCAATTGTTCTTCAATGTGTCTATCGAGAGGGTTTACTGGATAGTCCTCGTCCATCTCTACTTGTAACACCTTAGTTAATGCATCTTCATAAGTGTTAAAGTTGTCCAGTATGATATGCATTCAGATTTTCTGTAAGAGTCCTACAACAAACCATTGGATCAGCAATTGTTCATCTATATTATACTCCAACTGGATTAGTAGGTATTTAAATATTTTATCGTACTCTCGAACTGTCTTGGTCAATTTCTGGACTATAGTTTTCAACTTCTTAGCTACTAGATGTTTTGAATATAATGTCTTGAAGAAGGACATGAACTGCTGATTTATTTGCACTTTAGTGGCATTCGACATCTTTTTCATGTATTCCATGTACCATGTTATTTCCCGGTTCCGCAGAGCACTAGCAAACTCGACCATTTGTCGATATTCATTAGCAACAACGTTTTCTTCCCAAGTCGACTCACAGACGAACCAATGTCGTTTGGGATATTCATCTCCCTTATAGAGGGGGATGTGTGCAGACACGTGTGCCATGTATTCAATGTCTATGTATTCTCCTAGCAGTGGAGGGGGGTGGTGGTGGTGGGTTACTTCATATAACTGCTTTTTCTACATAGTTATTTTTTCCAGAACTTTCATTTTCGTCGAAAGATTTTTCTGTAACAGTCGGTCCTCCTTTGACTAGAGGTTGATTTATCTCTACTCCTTCGACAGATACCCAAGTAAATTTCTAAGACTGAGATACCCTTACTTGTGATTTTGACTGTTTCGATGTGTTATCTGAAGCTGTGATTGGATAGGGGGGTGCTCCTTCATGATTTGAGTAGAGTAGAAGGATATTATGATTAGACGGATAGGGTTGAAAAGTAACCTAGTTTCCTTCTTACGGTCAGTGAATTACAAGGTGATCGACATCATTTCCTTCATCATATAATCAAATCCATACACCTAACTCACTAGCTCGTAGTATTAAATCTTCTTCAACAATATCCCACACTCGGGCACTCTGGTTAGTATTTGACAGAGAATGAGGTGTAATAGTCTGGAGTATATCCACTTGGAGAGATCTACCATGCTCTATCCACAACTCTTCCTCCATTGGTGACAATTCTTCATTGATGCCTTATTCATGTCGGTCATGACTTGACTCTGGTGTATTATCTTCTTGTTCTGTCACTCTACTCATCATTCTCCCTTGTTGGAGCACAAGTTCCTGCTCTGTAATATCTTCCCTTCTTTCTCTCCTCTTCTCTTGTTTTATCTTCGACATATCCAGAGTGCTATTGTGAGTAACTGTTCTATTTTTTTTCCTTTTTGGCCTGACTTTTCATTGTTGGCACCGGTGTTTTCTTCATACGTCGACTAGAACCTCTCTACTCTACTACATAATTATGACTAGCTACCCCCCCATGGCGGACCCGAACTCTTTTAGAAAGGTTGGGTGGAACTGTCTATTTGTTTAAGAAGTATTTCCACTCTCTTTCTTGAACAATTTTTTCTAACTCCTTCTGCTTGGTTGCCCAGTTTGTAGTAGATGGTGGATTTATCAGTAACGAACGAGGCTCGACAATATGACCCGCACCCTTGTCCATTAAGAATTTGAATAAAAGTGTCGGCAACTAAAATAGAAACTATTTGGTGAGGTCGTTTTAGAATCTCTCTTTGATACTATCAACAAAGACCCTTTTGTCGACTGCTCTTTCCTCACAGAACTCGTCAATGATTCTTTCGAACCACTCCGATAAATTTTTGTGGCCTCCCCTTATTACCTTCTGGAGTAACTGTTGGTATTTATTTTGTGTCGGTTGTTTCATCCAATAGATTTTTCAAAGACCAAGGTACAGACTCGATAACCTTTTCATGTGTTTCAAAGAAAAACTTATCCTTTGCTTATGCAATAGTCAGTTTGTTTCTTCTATCAGAATTCTACAAGTAATTTGCAATCTTACGTTCCCACCAATTCTTAATCTCATGCTTTCAGGTCATCTAGTCATAGTCATTTCATCAGTATACGTACCACCGAAAATGGAACCAATGTTGTGATCAATCAGATTGCAAGGTTACCAATGATACACATAAAGAATCATATAACAATAATAGAAAAAGAGACAAGAATGGTAGACATGAGAACATATTATATTACTCAATTACACATGTGAGTTCATACAATAAACCAAACCAAGTATATATCTGGCTCAACAACCTATATACATGTTTACAAATCAGTTATAGAAACTATCAGCATCAGATCAACCAACCAACATGACCTATGAGGTCGACCTAATCTATAATTAGTCGACTAGTGAGTCTAGTCGGCTTAGTCGACTAGCTCCTCTAACATGTTCCCAGTTCCTTTCTGTCAATAACCTCCCATTCTTCATCCTTCATAGTCACCAATTGTTTTGATTTTTTGCCCAACGGTAGGTATAGATCCTTTTGGTACCAATAGTCCTCCATTTGCATCTTCCTTAACTGGTAGTTTTGGCCGTTAAATTTCTTGACCCTAATCTTTCCTTCTTCTGCCATTTCTCCCACTTGAACCAAGAACCCTTCTTTCCTGTGAGTTTACCATCTAAATAGACCTTTGGATTTGATACCAATTGTTAAAAAAACAGGATCGCAAAGCAATAACAATAAACATGATAAAAATATAAAACACGTTAACACATTACAAGAGAGACACCAATATAATGTGGTTCACCCAAGATGGGCTATGTCCACACGGAAATTTCCAGTCCTTTATTATTATACCATCTAGCAAACTAAAGGGATACAACCTAAAACAAACCCATTGTGCTTCCTCTTCACTCTCTCACACAATCATATATACCATTTTTACATTGCTACAATACAACACATAGTCGTATTACAATGTTGTACTTTTATAGGGGAATTACCATGGGAAAAATACAACGGGTCACCCAATACCATGGTCCCATAAACTGTTGGCCAATAAACATCCCAAAAAATTTCTTTCAACGGCCCGCTGCCCCCCGCACCCCCCTGCTGGGGCGAGTGTATAGTAAAACTAAGGCACAAACATGACTGAACAATAACATCTTTGAATAAGGAATATCATGCTCCACAACCAAAATCATGACATATGGTCATGTTCAACAAATTTTGAGGCGCACCAATTACAGGGATTTCCTTCCATTTGTTTTTCATTTATCTGAATTTGCAAGTGTAAATTCCAATATAGTAATTCCACGTAAAAACGTGTGGGAGTTATGATATGTCAAGAAATTGATGAGAAAGTTTGAAGTATAGTCATTTTTGACATTGCAAGAAATATATAATCAATTCCAAGAGAAATTTGTAGATCAAATAAGAGGACTTGAGTTTGGTCACTATGAAGAAGATGAAGATGATGGGATTTCGAATAGCCTCGATATTTATTTCTATGGAAAGGATTGCTTGTGAGGATTACCCTCACTTAGTATATGATTTAATATTTTTCCATTATCTCACAAAAGTTATTCCTTCATCTTGAAGTTGATCTAAATATGCATTTGACTCTTTGATTTGTTTTATGGGGATGCTTGAATGCCTTAGATGAGGGATATATTTTTACTATGGGCTATCTTTGTGGACTCCCTTTCAAGTAAGGGGATTTCTTGATGGAGACTATGCATGAGTGGATGAGGATATGGCCATCCACCTAGGTGCCTACCCTTGGACTATTTGGTGATTGTTTTTGTGGTTATCTTTTACTTGAATAATATGGTCTTACATGGTCTCTATGTTTACATTAGCGTTTTCAAATATAGATCAGGACCGAAGTTGGAAAATAAGGCTTACACGTGTAATAAAGTGACTTTAGAGACTTAGGTTATAAAAGTTAGCATTTCAACTATTATTAGATTTTAGGGTTTTGGACAAATATGAATTCTCAAATTATTATAATAGAGGTGATTCTCATGGTAATAAATGCATTGGTTATTCATAATATCAATGAGTGCTATTGTGATAAATCTCTCTCATGTGCTCCGTAATGTAGCCCTATATAATGTTTCTAACACTTTTAACATGGTATCAAAGCGAGAAGGAGAATAATTGCTCATGGAAGAAGTTAAGCCACAACTGTCATATTATC
Organism: Pseudotsuga menziesii; assembly: GCA_001517045.1. NCBI lineage: Eukaryota > Viridiplantae > Streptophyta > Pinopsida > Pinales > Pinaceae > Pseudotsuga > Pseudotsuga menziesii. The sequence goes on from LPNX010510210.1 coordinate 543,769, forward strand.
TCTACCCTAGTACACAATTTACCAACCCTATATATATATATATATATATATATATA
>LPNX010510210.1:544143-603046 GCA_001517045.1 Pseudotsuga menziesii
ACACCTAAGGAAGTAAAATCAAGTTAGTATTACAACCACCGTATCAAAGACTAAAACCTGCAATTGTAGAGAATAAAATTGAGCCACCATTCATAGAGACGTCATGTATCAATTTGAAAGTTCAATTAAGGGGACGCATAATGAAAGGAGAATATGCCTAAGGAATTGGAAAGGGAATGCAAGAAATCAAATGATTGTGCCTCGATTATAACATTGTTGATTTTATTTTAAGGCAAGGATAGTCACTGCCATATGGAAATTGACAACTAATAAATAAGTAGGATACCACATAAATATATCTATACAGAGGAATCATTGTTGCTATCATGCAGAAATTGCAACTGCTAGTTGTAATACAATTTATGAATCCCCATCATATAGTTTCCAATTAGTGTATTTTACATAAGTAATTAAATCATCCAAGCCATATAACAACCAACGGTTCTAATTTGCAAAGGTACATTCAAAAATTCAATGTCTCCTTTGTCAGTCGTCTCCAAAAGAGTTTACACAAATTATGTTTCTTTCAGTGGAAACCCCAAAAGAAGATTATTTTGGTTTCAATTTCCACACCTGGAAAACAGTAAAAGGAAAAAAAGTGTATGTAACTAATGAACAAAATCTTACAGGGAATAATAAAAGGGATTGAGAAATCACCTACAAATCACAATAAACTATTGGAATTGTAGAATAAAGATGATAAATCCAAATCTGGTATTGACCTTTCCCTCTTAAATTCAAAGTTATATCATATATATCTGGAAACAATTGTCCAAGGAAATCTAAGATAATATAAATTCACTACTATGAAGCAAAAGCAATGAATGCTAAATTTTCACTAAAAGCTGCAATTATTTATATTTAGGATGTATGTTGAAGTCACTATGTATAACCACATAAGCAATTTGAGATCTCTCATCAGATAACTAGCATAAGTCAAAGCCAATGGAGGAAGAGGATACCAAATCCATCTTGTTAAATAATTTATCGATTTATATATCAACATTGCTTACAAGAAAAGCAATTGATCTATGTTCCAGATAATATTAAAGCCAGTATAATTGGGTCTCAAAGTATAAGTCATTGCGAGAATCGTAGTAAATTGGGTCTCAAACTATAAGTCATTTTGAGAATCGTAATACAATAGGCTCTTGTCAAGAACCCTATAATTGCACAATCCCACAAAAGATCGAATTAGAGTTGACAGACCCTTCTATAGTTCAATGATTCTTCTCGGCATTTATAATATCATATCATCTTGTATCATCAACCATCATAGCTTCAAGAACAATAAGTCATAAGAAGACATTACAAGCCAAAACAAGAGATAAAGTTTTTCCATAAATATGCTTTGAGGATAAGGTATGTCTAAAGAGAAAAGGCAATGTAATGAACACAAACATATATAAAATATCAATAATAATAATTGATAAAGTGACATGGCATAATTAAGGGACATCACCATTTAATCAACGTGACTAGTCAATGTGTATATATACCGACATAGATCCATCTTAAACCCAAATCTATCAGGCATCGAGAGGGATCCAATTTCTTGAGGTGTAATTTTTTTTAATCTTAAATTTTTTACACATTAAGAAAAAATTTACACCTCAAGAAATTTCATCCCTCACTGTGCTTGATAGATCCATGTTTAAGATTGATCTATGTTTTTTTATTTTTATTTTTATTTTATAAGTGGACATGGATTTTTATATTTTATGAGCAAACATAGTTCTTTTAAATAACTTTTTATTTGGTTTTAAAGTTTTATTTTATGAGCCTATTTTTTATTTGGTTATTTTATTTTATTTTATGAGCTGGCATGAATTTTTTATAATTATTTGTTTTATTTTTGGTAGTATAATGTTAGGAACATGACAACATCTCCCCAATACTAGGCTGTAGAGAACCTTGCTACTCTCGGTGCAATCTTCACGGAGGTAATTGTAAATCATTATATCATATATCTTATTCATGATCTTTATTGCTTGTCATATATGGATTTTTGTTGTTTATCCTTCTTATGTTGGGTATGTGTTAGTAAGTGAACTTTTGTTCATTTCACTTCCTTCTAAATACAATAATTTTATTTTTACTCTCAGTCAAATCTCTTCACAAACTCGAGAAGATACGATTGATTCTCTCTTAGATAAATAAAAGAGAGTCGGTGTAGGGTATACTGGAGGTGATCCTTAACACAAGATTTTATTATACTCAAGAAACAATCTTAGCATATCAATGAAAAACAAGGGAGGCATGGAAATGTTATTATTGCAATAAAATCGATCACACAACCCATAACTATAGATCTTAAGCCAATATGTTCTCAAAGGAAAGGCTAAGGACAAATGACAAGTAGCTAATGTAGTAATTCTTGAAGATCTATCAAATGCAGATAAAGGTGATGACCATGTTGAAAAAACAGTATTTTAAGAAACTCACACTTTAAATACAAAGAAGGGATGTAATGTAGATATAGCTTAGCATGGATGGTTGCCCAAATAGTTAGAGGGTTTGTGGACCTTAGTAATTATACCCTAATGAGGGTCGTGAGATAGCCAAATTAAGTACTTGAATGTAGTTCAAAATGGATGGTTGTCCAATAATTTGAGAGATTTGTAATGTAGGTACATGGGGAGGTAGTATACGAGAACTTGTGAACTACAATTCTACAAGAGTTATAGGAAACTTGATGGAGCTCTACCTTGTCCAAGAATGTTTTTCTGAGAATAAGTTATCCTTTCAAGAATGTTTGTTTATGATAACTTATGATAAAACAAATTCTTGAGTAACTATGCATTTAATTTCAATAAATTATGTTCTTAGGGTTGTAAGCTTTACGATGGGGTGTTAGAATATAAGTTTTACTTGTATGATATAGTCACCTTATTTATTTGGGCTATAAAAGTTAGGGTTTCAAATATTACTAACCTTTAGGGATTTGGAAAAATAAGACCTCTCGAACTCTTATGAGGTGAAGCAATTTGTAATAAATGCATTAGTATTCATAACATTAATTAATGTTATTGTGTAAATCCCTCTCATGTGCTTTATGATGTAACTTGTCTAGGGTTTCCAGCTTTTGTAGTAGTTCAAAGCATGCTTAAACACCTTGGATGAGGGATATATGTTTATTGTGGGTTATTTTTGTGGATTCATTTACAAGGCATTTTTTTTAACAGATATTTTTTCCTGAAGAAAAAATTGTAAGTCTATTATATAGAAATAAAATTGCATATCCAAGATATATGCCTAAGCATATATTTTAGCCAAAAAGGATCATATCTAGTTGCTCATATAGAAGTACGTAACAAAGAATCCAACATATCTTATTGTATATACATGCTTTGTAACAATATAAAACAATTGATCTAACATATGAAGCAAAATAACATTGGAGGAACTAATCCTTTCACTGTCCCTACTGAAAATTCGCCCCTTCAATGAAACATCTTGATAGTATTCAAAATGTTTATCATTGAGGTGTTTTGATGTTAACAATTGACCTACAACGATTTGCACACATTCTTTAGATAAGGCATCAACAATCCTATTTCACTCCTTGTGCACATTATGAGAAGTGAAGGAGTAAAAAATTCTTTACTATTGTCTTTATCTCCTCAAGTAAAGTATCGAAATCCACATTGTGACACTGTTGGTTCTCCTTTACAAAATTTAGAGAAATAAGGGAGTCCCCAAAAATTTGTATATTTCTGCAACCTTTTTCCAAAGCAAACATGAGAAGAAGTTTCAAGGTTAAAAGTTTCACAAAATTGTTTGTGCCTTCACCCAAACCAGCTTTAATTTTTTAAAAATGAGAATCAAAGAGTAAAGAACACTACCACTCCCGCACGTTGAAGGATCACCTTGAGCCACTCCATCAAAATATCCCCATGGGATTTGTTTGTTGATGAATTCCTCTGAAATGAAATGGATAGCTCGAGCACCTTATTTCTTGGGAGAAAGAGGAGAGGATGATTATCCACTGAGAGGAAATTAGGTTAAGGGATTTCATCTCGTCACAGAATATATAGTTTTTTCAGTCCATCCATAAACTCTAGTAGGTGATGGGAGGTAAGGCTTTGAAGGGAGATTTAACCAGGTTTTGGACCTGGGAAGTTAAATATTTAATCATATTGTTTCCCTGCTAACTTATATCCTATGATATAATCCTAGATTTTTCATTCCAGACATCCTTTGAAAAGGGACAAGAGATAAATAGATGATATACCTTTCTGAGTTGTCCTTGCACAAAGGGCACCAACTTGGCCCAGTGACCTGCCTCTTTTGAATATTATCCCAGGTTGGGGCTTTGGTTTTGGAAGGGCATTTGAATTTCCATATCCCTTTCCACCACCACAAAGTCTCCCTAGGAATGGTATTGATACTTAGCTGGATGTATCCTTTTTTGAGAGAGTAGGATCCCATGTTATTCAAATCCCATATTAGATCAACATCTTGATAAAAAATCCTAATGTGACCTAAACAAAGGGAGAATGTTTATTATACCCATTCTCTAGCATCATCGACTACCATATTTAGCTGAGTTGTTTTGTTCTATCCTTGAGCCCACATAGTTGTGGAGGGATGGTCAATAACCTGAGAGAGATAAAAATATCGTTGATCCTAAAGAGCTATAATTACTGACTAAGGAAGGATGTGATCCCTTCCACGTCTTGTCCATGAGCCCAATCCCAACTTTAGTATTTGCCCATTTCCAAACTTCCAAGCCAATTTGTCCCTGATTAAATAAAAATATTGAAGGAATGCTTTCCAAATGACCGAGATGTTTGGTTGTCTTTTGTTGGGATTTAAAATCCATTCTTCCAAGGATTCAAGTGAAAAATATTTATAAATGACCACCTCGGTCCATAAAGTATGAGTTGAAATTAGTTTCCAAGATCCTTTTTCAACAAGGGCTTTTAAGAAGAGGAAGATGTTTTTCAGACCACAACCCCCTACCAAATTTGGCATGGAATTCACTCCCATCCAACCCAAGCAAAGGATTTGTGATATTGATGTTCCCTCCATAAAAAGTAAAATAATGTCCTACAAATTTCCTCCAATATCCATTTCAGGATCTAAGCAAGGGACATCCAATAAACACGGATGGCTTCCAATACGAATTTTATCAACACCAGTCTTCCAGCTCTTAAGAGCCACTTGTGATTCTAACACTACATCCTTTTTATCAACTTTTTCTACCAGGCACATCCAATCCAATTTTTTTTAATAATTATTGGGTTTTAAGTGGAACCCCGGGTACTTATGACCATCGTCAAACTCTATTTTCTAAAACAGTTGTAGAGATTGAATATATCTTTCATATTTCTCCTCTAAATTTAGGCACGATAAAGTGAATTTATTTCATTGATTAGAATACATGTGTCTCTTCTAAAAAGATCTAAAATACTGGCCAGCTTATCCATGTCCCTTTTGGATCCATCATAGAAGATTAAAATGTCATAAAAAAAAAGGAGATGGATATCTTAAGAAGGTGGCAGATATCGATCCCATGAAAACTATCAGTTCTCTTTGCTTCCCTCAAAGCTCTACTGAGGCCTTTAGCTACCAAAAGAAAAAGAAGTTGGGGACAAAGGGAATATTTATTGAATTCCCCTTTCGGCATGAAATAAGGGAGAGAAAAACCCATTGATCAACACTGTAAAAGAGACTGACTGAATACAACTCATAACCCAATTGACAAACTGTACCTCGAACCCTGAGTGAGTTAAAATAATCCATATGTAGATCTTGTTTACCTTGTTATATGCTATAGACATGTTGACAAGTCGATCTCGATCATCTCCCACTTAATATTTCTTATTTTAATGTTACGAAGGCCTTCATGTGAAACGCCTATGGCCTCATGAATCTTCATGCCAGAGAGGAAACCAAATTGTTCCACCGAGATAGAGTTAGAGAGAATTTCATTTAATCTTCAGGCTATGATTTTTGGAATTATTTTATAAATGGAATTGCATAGTGAGATTGTACTATAGTCATCAAAGTTTTGGGGTGATCTGTTTTAGGGATAAGAGATATGAAAGTAGAACTCGAAGGGGCATACATTCTACCAATGAACAAAGAGTCTTCAACCACTCTTAGCAATTCCTACCCTAGAATGTCATAAAAAACCAAGAATAATTCTATGGACCATCCATCTAGACTTGGTCTCTTATCCCTTTGAAAGTTGTGTAGAACATCCAAAATCTCCTCTTTAGAAACTTCAACCGTCATATCTTGATTATCCCCTTCATTTACAAAGCTTGGGAAAAGTTGGGCAATTCTGAAAATTTCTATAATTGATGATCCTTCATGAGATTTATAAAGGATGCCAAAATGGTTATTTTCCATTGTCAATATCCCCTCAAAATTAGAAAGTGATTCCCCTTCCTGGTTTTTTAAACTCCATATAATATTTGGGAGTTTCCTCCCTTAAGCATAAGGTAGAATTTTTTTGTGTTTTCTTATCTACCCCTTTGAGCCAAAGAGCTCTTGAGTCTCCATTCTTCTTCCTTGGATGCCATAAGAGACCTTCACTTACTTTCAAAATAGACCAATATCTCTTTTGATTCATCTGATTGAAGGCCCCCATCTTTCAAATCATATAAGTCCTTTAGAGTAGATTTAATTTCTCTTAATTCCCCGTCATTGTTTTCTTTCTTATGGGCGACCTAGTCTTTCATCGATTGTTTTATATTTTTTAGATTTGCTGCAAATTACCCTACTACATGAAGTGGATTTTGAGGATCATATAGTATCCATTAATTCTTTACAAGGTCCAAGTAAGAGTCCTCTTTGAGTCATTCTGCGTTGAATTTAAACAATTTTCCTAGTTGCGCTGAGAGGCACTCTACAGCCCAGTATGAGGGAGATATTGTAATGTTTGTCACGAGGGAGATCTTGTAACATCTATCCATCTTGTAACGTTTATTACTAACAAAATAATAAAAAAATAAAAATTTTAATTATCTGCCAAAATAAATGTTGACCACAAAAACAACCTAATATGGAGGAGATGTTGTAATGTTCCTACCTAACAAAACAATAATTTTTTTTTTAATTATCCACAAAAAAGGTCAAAACAACACAATATGGGGGAGATGTTGTAATGATCCTACCTAACAAAATAATAAAAAATAAAAAATTAATTATCCGCAAAAGAAAATGTTGGCATTGCACATGGTTTGTGCAAGGCCTCCTAAACAACCCATGGTTTTATTGTACATGGTTTAGGAGGGCCTTACAAATGGTTTTAAGACCATGTGCAAGGCCTCCTAAACAACCCATGGTTTTAGGAGGGCCTTTCACATGGTTTTAAAACCATGTATGGGGGAGATGTTGTAATGTTCGTTTCTAACAAAATAAAAAATATTATATGTCGGCCATAAATAATATTAAATATTAATAATAATAATATTATATGTGGAACTTAAAGAAAAAGATGTGTCTTTTAGTTTGAATCAAATCAATGGCTATATATATGACACACCAAAGCTGCTAGCTCCTTGAGTGCAATACTTAAGAAGAGGTTTGCACCTCGAGAGATTTGATCCCTCTCGATGCTTGATAGAGCCTAGGATTTGGATATATGTTGGTTTAATACATTACCCTTTAGTTCAAGGAAAATTGTCATATGGTTGGATTCCCCTCTGGATCCCACCCATTACCTTAAGAGTGTCATACTATAAAAAGATTATTACAGATATTAAGAATTTGTCCATCCTTTTTGTGATCGTGATGTCCCTAGTTCTTATGTTTCTCCAAGTTGGATTTAACTTCATAAGGTAAATATCTAGCAATCCATTCCTTTCAAAATTTTGGATGAAAAAATATGCTAAGGGATCTACGATGGCCTTTGGACCCTAGATCTACACCTCTCCAAGGGATAAATTTAAATCCCCACCTATTATAAGGGCATTAGAGTTAACATAATATTTACTCATCAAATCATTCTAGTAGTCCTCCCTTTCTACATAGATCCCATACAGATTCAAAATCCTCAGTTCCATGCTTAACTCAATTGAGTAAACTTCCAATATGTTTCCAGAAGCTATACTCCAAAAGTTTCTAGCCTTGATAACCTTAGTATTCCAACCTACTACTAATCCTCCAAAATGGCCTCTTGCATCTACAACTACAAAGGACCATTCTTTAAAGGTGGATTCTAGAGAGAATTTCACAGATTCACAATCCCCTAGGGTTTCCTATAGCATGAAAATAGTTGGGATACTGAGCTCCACTAGCATTTTAAGTGATGATTTTCCTTAGGGTTTTTCTAGTCTGCAACAGTTTGAAGACATCACAAGCATTAGGGAACCCTAGAGTGGGATTTTAGTATTCTAAGTGCTCGATCAATAGATTTTTGTTTTCTTGTATCCATATCCACCCTATCCATATACTTAGCCTTTGAGAGGAAGGATTTCCTTCCTCAAACTTTCTTAGTTTGTACACATCAAAGGTTTTGAATCAAACCTTTCTTAGGATGTGAATCCTCGTTAGTCAATATTTTTTTATTCCTTAAATTATTTAGAATAGACGATCATTCTTTCTCTAGGAGAGGACGGAGAGAGAGGAGGTTGTGGGAGAAAGAACATTATCTCTTTCCCAATAGCTTGGGGAAAAAGTAGGGTATGTCAAGGGAGGATGGGGACAACTAAGAGGAGGAGAAGATAATGGGAAGGAGGTCACAACTATGTTGAAATAATCTAGGATGGTGTTATACACCTGAATGGCACCTCTCCGTTCGAGTGCCAACATCCCTCATGTTGGCACACAAAAGGACATTTATGGATAGAGGTTTGCCCAAAACATTATAGATTGGCCTATAGCATAATACATTCCTTATATACCCAGCTAGTTACTTTGCTATTTTACTATGTTGAGTTGTATTCGCGACTCTTCTTTTATACAACTCACGAGTCATTCGCGAGTCCCGATTGATGCAAGTCGCGAATCTATGTATTCGTGGGTTGCCTTTATGATAAGTCACGAATCATTCACGGGTTGCTCTACTACATACCCGTGAATGTGTTTCTTAACATTTAAACATAAAACACGCGCTAATTGGAGATTAGTTAATTCATTTAACTTAATTTCCTTAACTGCTACAACTTCCCCAACCTTCGAGAACTGCCTTATTTCCTCCATATAAATACAGGCCTTGGGGAGGGTGTTGGTTAGCTACACTTGGAGAGCAAAGTTATGCTAGTGGAGTTTATATAGAAGTCTTTGGAGCAGTGGAACTCAGAATCCTTTGGTTGCAGAGGAGTCCTTGTCTCAGGCATTGGGTTGTAATCTGAACTTCTTCATTATTGATAATAAAGAGAATCCTTGTTCCATATGTGTTTCATGTATCTTGGTTTGATAAATGTTTATGTTTATGCATCTTGTATATGATTTATCTAACCTGCTTATATATATATATGAACCATCTTGTATCTGGAAGATTGTTTATTAACAGGTGAAAGAAGAGCAACCTTGAAGACTTTGAAGGTGAAGCAGAGCGGAAGAGGACTAGCAAGGATCGACCTTCGTTAATCGAGTAAGTCTTTCTAATCCTCCTATTTCCTTTACTGCACTTTAGATTCAATTGTATGCAAGTTGATTGAGTATGTTGGTAACCCCAGACCTATGGTTATTAGGTGTGTAATCCTATACAACAGAACTAGCGACTCCACTGGGGAAGCCTAGACTGCTATAGGCCAATCTATAATGTTTTGGGAAAACCTCTATCCATAAATGTCCTTTTGTGTGCCAACATGAGGGATGTCGGCACTCAGACGGAGAGGTGCCATTAAGGTGTATAACGGATGGTAAAATTTTCAAAAGAATAAAAATTATATTTTCATGAAGACATACCCTTTTCAACCGTAGCTAAAGAGTCCATATCTTATGCTGAAGAAATTCCAATCGGCCTTGACTCAACCATCCTCAATTGGAAATCCAATGTGGAGACCTACTAATGAATCAAAGAGGTGATAGGGCCTTGAATGGGAGGCACCACCATCAGTCCATGTCGCCCTTCCAAAACTCTACCCAATTTTTGAGAAGGTGACGATGTCCCTTTTCCCATCGCTAAGGCGTTGCATTTTCAGAGGGAGAGAAACCTGAAGAAGTATAAAAAAAGAGATTGCAATCCTATGCTATTTCCCAACTTCATGACATATTCAATAGTGGAATGAAATCCCTTCATAATCCAAGCTTTGGACATACAGGTTCTGCTCTACCACAAATTATAGCTCCTTTAACAACCCTTCCCTTGTGTCCAATTAAACTAGAATATGAGCAACTAGAATTTAACATGAGGATTCAAATGAGATATCTGCCTCCATGAAATCATCGATATCACTGCCAATATGTTTGAGAGCTTCAAATGACCAAAATTCCTAAGGTAGTCCCGAGAGCCTTACCCAAATGGAAAAAATATTTAGCTTCTCGCCCTTTAGATATGTTCAGGTACACAGGGTACTCCCAAAATACCGAACACCAAGAGCATTCACTCACATAAACAGATCACAGATCAACAAACTGATGTTTTGATGTGGTTAAAACCCTCAAAAGGGAAACAGTCCACGGCCCCATCCAAATAGCTACTTGGAGCAATTTATAATGCGAAAGAAAGAAAGTTACAAATGAGCTTCTCATAATCGATCAACTAGCCAAGGACCCTCCATGTTATTTAAATAGAGATCATGGACCAATCGAGTGTTAAGCCACAGATCAAAGGTAGGTATGATCTAAGAGAACTTGAACGGTCAGATCACTTTATGTCTAGAACATATCAAGACCATCAGATTAGAATATTTACAAATGCATACTAAAGAAACACACTTTCCCTAATGGATATATTACACAAGTCAATCTTAACTAACTCCTAAGTGTCTAAATATTCTAACATCCCCCCTTAAGAACAACTTGGGATAGGTTTGAAGGATTTACAAAAGTGACACTATTAGGAGAAGGAAGGAGGAATTAGAGCCTATCCCCCCTTAATGACAAATTCCTGAACTCCTAACATAGATCAAAGTTTAGAAAACTTCGCTTCTGTAAGAGACTTGGTGAAGATTTCTGCAACTTGATCATCTGTAGAGCAGTAGAGCACTTCAAGAACACGATCATGAACAAGATTTCTGATGAAGTGCATATGTAGCTCAATGTATTTTCTGCATTGATGTAGAACTAAATATTTGGAAAGCTTGATGGAACTTTGATTGTCGGACCAAAGTGGAGTAGGCTGCTGTTGCTCGAATCCAAACTCTGATAGGATCTGTCGAAGCCATAAAGCTTCCTGACTGGCATTAACTATGGCTCGATATTCTGCTTCTACTGAAGAAAGAGAAAGAGCTTGTTGTTTCTTACAAGCCCAAGTGACAGGTCCAGATCCCAGACTGAAAACATAACCTGCAATAGAATTTTCATCATTAGGATCTCCGACCCAATCTGAATAAGTGAAACCAACCAAAAAAGGTGTCCCCCTTGTACTGTAATGAATCCCAAACTGAATTGTACCTCGAATATATCGAAGTATTCTTTTTGTTGTTTTTCAGTGACTTTCATGAGGTGTTTGCATATAATGGGCAACACGACCAACAACAAAGGAAAGGTCGGGACGAGAATGAGTCAAGTATAAGAGACTACCAACAAGCTGATGATACAAGGTGGCATCTACATTAGGGGAAGTACAAGTGGCAGAAAGTTTGACTCCAGACTGGAAGGGAGAAGGGGCTGGTTTACAAGCTTCCATGTGAAAGCGACGAAGAATGTCACAAGCATACTTAGACTGGGAAAGGAAGATTCCTTCTTTGGTTTGCAAGACTTGGAGACCAAGAAAATAATGCAAATTTCCTAAGTCTGACATTTCAAAATTTTGTTTAAGACTAGATTTCATAAGGGTTAAAAGCTTAGGGTCACTACCAGTAAGGATAAGATCATCAACATAAAGAACAAGTATGATGAGATGGTTTCCTACTTTCTTGGTATAGACATTGGGGTCATAATAACATCTAGAAAAACTAGTGTCAAGGAGAAAGCTATCCATTTTTGCATACCAAGGTCTAGGAGCTTGCTTAAGGCCATATAAGGATTTCTTAAGGCGGCAAACAAGGATAGAGTTATTCTAAACATATCCAGGAGGTTGTTCCATGTAAATTTCCTCCTGTAAATCACAATGTAAGAATGCAGACTTGACATCCATTTGATGGAATTCTCAGTTATGTAAGACTGCAAGGGAAATAACAAGGCGGATGGAGTTCATTTTTGCGATAGGGGAAAAGGTTTCATTGTAGTCAATCCCTTCAACTTGGGAAAAACCTTTGGCAACTAACCTTGCCTTAAGTCTTTCAACACTTCCATCGGATGCATACTTAGTTCTATAGACCCATTTACATATGACAAGTTTTCTTCCTTTTGGAAGAGGTACAAGATCCCAAGTATCGTTCACCATTAAGGAATGATATTCTTCATTCATAGCTGCATCCCACTATGTATTTCCTGAAGCTTCTGCAAAAGTTTCTGGATCATGATTCTCAGAAACTTGAGCCAAAAGAGAAGAGGCTCACTGAAACTGAGAACGTGTTCGATGTTGATCTCTAGGATCACCAACAAGATCACCAACTGCTTCACATGTTGAATAGACCCATAGAGGAAGCAATGGTGCTGGTGCAACTGGAGGAATATGAGAAGGCAGAGGTGGATTTTCATCCTCATTGTCATCATCAGAATCTAGAGTTGGAAATCTGTCAAGGAAGTTGGAAGTAGAAGAATGTACAATTGCCAAATTAGGCTCACAGGCCAAAGATGGCACAACCGCTGAGTTAGGCTTGCAGGCCAAGAGATTTTCATCAAATTTAACATCTCTTCTAATGATTACATCATTTGAATGTGGTTGAAGAAGTCTATAACCTTTTACATCTTCAGAATATCCAACAAATATGCACTTTTCACTTTTAGGCTATAATGCTTTCCATTTTTCATCCGGAATGTGAGCCCATGCTTCATTACCAAACACACGAAAATGACTTACATCTGGTTTAATTTTACTCCATGCTTCTTTCGGTGTTATACCTTGTAAAGCTTTAGTGGGAGTGCGATTAACTATGTAATTTGCACAATTCATGGCCTCAACCCAAAATTGAAGACTTAGTCCCTTAGATTGGATCATACAATTAGCCATTTATTTTAAAGTACGGTTATTTCATTCAACTGCACCATTTTGTTGTGGTGTATATGGAACAGTGTGTTGTTTTTGGATTCCTTGTTTAGTGCAGAAAGCAGTGAAATTTTTGTTAACATATTATCCTCCATTGTCGGATCTTAACTTAATGATTTAATGACCAGATTTTTTTTCAACAAGGGCCTTGTAGGCCAAGAACATGTTAAATACTTCACTCTTAAGTTTTAGGAAATAAACCCAAGTGCATCTTGAGTAATCATCAATGAGAGTTAAGAAATATTTGAAACTAGAAAAGGAAGAAGATGGAAGATGACCACACAAGTCACTATGCACAATCTCCAAGGGAACCGAGGCGTGCCAAGAGGCACGTTTTTCAAAACTGTCCCGATGATGTTTTTCGAGTACACAACCGAAACAAACACCATCCCTGCAAGAAACCATCAGAAGACCTGTCACCATATTGTCTTTACATAGTTTTTGCAATGAGCGATAATTTAAGTGACCAAATCACTCATGCTAAAGTTTACTCAAGTTATCACTATGAGCAAGAAAAACTTAAGGAAAAGGTGATTGACCCAAAGTTGTTAAATTTGTACAACCTGGTAATACCATCAACAATTCCTGTAGCTAGGACATGTTGAGGATCTTTAAGATCCTTGATTACAACTTGGTTAAGTGTAAACGTTACAGTTTTACCTTCGCCAGAATGAGTGATTTGATAGACTGACAACAAATTGCAGGAAATTCTTGGAACACATAGTACATCACTAAAATGACCATTTTCTACTAGAACTGTTCTAGATCCTACAACACTTAGAGATCTATCATCACCAACAAATATTTGTTTGGTGTTACATTCATGCATAGTAGAGAATATGGCTTGATCCTTAGCCATATGATAATATGCTCTAGAATCAATGGGCCATTCATTTTGAGTAGAAGAAGAAGATGCAGTATAAGAATAACCAGAAGCACAAAGTGCATGTCCATGAGAGGTAGATCTGAAGACGAATCTAGGCTAATGTGGTGCTTCTTCATTGCTGCTTCCAAGGATGCCATCTTCTTGAAACACTTAGATTCATCATGATTATATTTCCCGCAATAGTTGCAATGGCCCTTAGTCTTATTTTCTTTTGGCTTGGATCCTCTGTCATTTTTAAAGAAGGAGCTGACTGAAAGGGTTTGGGACCCTTGTTTGGCTTATTATTGTTAGATTTTTAACATTAAGCTAGCATTATATTAGGATCTTTTAACTGAGAGAATAACAAGCACATCAATCAAACACAAGAGACAATGAACACATTGTTTTTCCTTGGAAAAACCGTAAATGGAGAAAACCTCGCAACTTCCTCAGAGATAGAATCAACACCAAAAGTAAAAACCAAAAACAGTAAGATAATATCCCTACAGCAGTAGCCTCTTTATTTCTATCCCCAACAACTTCTTCTCCCTCAGCTATGCACTACAACTGAGTGTGAGTGAGTGTGTGATAAATAGGGAGGCTCACTCTCTATTTGTATTAATTCCTGACTTGACAATAAATCACTAGGGCCGATGTCACTAGGTGAGTCCAACAACCCCAGGGCCCCGCAACTACGGGGACTTTAACTCTTGATCAATAGGAGGGTTACCCACAATGACTTGACATGACTTGTTTACATTATAGAAAATCCCTATCAAAACATCGGGGCATGAAATGACTCAATTACATTACAAACACTTACCCAAATAAACATCGGGGTACAATATATAAGAAATACAAGTTAATACATTCCGAAGTTACAATTACATCAACACTCTCTCTTAACTAGGAAGGTATTCTCTCGACACAATTTATTAGCACAAGTCCTCTTCTCTGTATCATCTGGATCATCATCAAATCCTCGCCATCTTTAAGTCATCTTCATCTTCAAGTCATCTTCATCTGGATCTGGATCATCACTGGATCTGGATCATCATCACTGGATCTGGATCATCACTCGATCTCGATCATCATCACTGGATCTGGATCATCACTGGATTTGGATCATCATCACTGGATCTAGATCATCACTCGATCTGTATCATCTCTGGTTCTCGAACATCTCTGCTGGATCATCATCACAGGTGCTATCTATTGATTCTTCTCGTCATAGGAAGTTATACAGAGCCAGCCCTTTTTCATGCTGGTTGTAGGCCTAGCCTCCATGTAGGTCTTTTCCAGCACTTATATCTGACCCTAAGTTATAATGGCCCACCCAACACTTACATATGATAATGTACGAACCAATCCTATAATCATATTAGAAAGGCACACCCAACACTCACATCTGACCATGTGGGAACACATCCCACAACCCTGTCAGAAAGGCCCAACACTCACATCTGACAACCAATCTCAAAAAGGCTCAACACTTACATTTGACCATGCGAGGAACCAATCCTCCATGCTGAAAGGGCTCTGCACTTACATTTGACAACCAATGTCAGAAAGGATCAGCACTTACATTTGACCATGCCAGGAACCAATCCTCCATGCCGAAAGGGATCTACACTTACATCTGATCATTGTAGGAACCAATCCTACAATTGCCTCAAAATGGATCTGCACTCATATCTGATCATGTAGGAACCAATCCTACAGTCACATCAGAATGGCCCTTAGTCCTAGACTGAGATTTCCTGGTAACTGACCAGGTGCCTCCATTCCAAGAATGGCATTCAACGCTTATATCTGATCATGTAGGAACCAATCCTATAGTCACATCATAATGGTTCAGCACTCATATCTTACATGCAAGGAAACAATCCTCTCATCAAGACAGAATGGCTCAGCCCTTTCATCTAACCATGGAAGGAACCATTCCTCTCACCATGTCAGAATGGCTCATGGACTCATCAATTCCCTTTGGAGGGAACCTCGATCTGGAGAAAACCAAACTTCTCCCTGAACTACTCAAACTTCACTTTGGCCAATGGCTTTGTCAACACATCAGCTATATGTTCGTCCGTCGCAACATACTGGAGCTTCATTGCTCCCCTTTGCACCATATCCTTGATATAGTGATACTTGATCTCGATATGCTTCGACTTGTCATAGAACATCGGGTTCTCTGACAACTTCACACAACTTTGGTTGTCACAATATATACAAGTAGCATCCAACTGGAGATCAAATAAATCAGATAGTAGCTTCCTCAGCCATACTTCCTCACAACTAGCTGAACAAGCTACGACATACTCTGCTTTAGTTGTACTCAGTACCACACAGGATTGCTTCCTGCTAAACCAAGAAATCACACCTGATCCCATACTGAATAAACACCCTGAAGTGCTCTTCCTATCGATGGCACTGCCTGCCCAATCTGAATCAACATAACCCTCTAGGTTAATCTTTGATTCGCCTCATACCTGAGCCCATAATCAACTGTACCCCTCAGGTGTCTCAGAATATGCTTTGCAGCAATCAAGTGAACATGTCTCAGATCTGTTAAGAACTGGCTCAAGGTGTTCACAACAAAGAAAATATATGGTCTCGTGTTTGTCAGCTACATCAAGGACCCAATAATCTGACGATACATCATAACATCAAATTCTTTTGATGAAGCATCACTCAATAGCTTCAGGTTCGATGCCATAGGTGTGGTCATGGACTTGCAGTCCATCATCCCAAACCTCTTCAAGATCTCTACTTCATACTTCCCTTATCCGAGGGAGATTCCATCCACATTCTGCCACACCTCCATGCCTAGATAATAGTATATCATACCCAAGTCCTTCATTTCAAACTCGGCAACAAGATTCCTCTTTGTATTAGCAATCAACCCATCCATACCTGCTACAAATAGATCATCTACATACAGTAGGAGTATCACTGGGTTTCCATCTTCAAACTTGTAGTAAATGTTGGAATCTGCTTTAATTTTGGTAAAGCCCAAACTGGATAGAAAGCCATCAATTCTACCATACCATGTCTTGGGTGCCTATTTCAAACTGTACATGGATTTCTTCAATCTACACACATTAGACTCCCTATCACGTGTCTCAAAACCAAGTGGCTGTTCTACATACACTTCCTCTTCCACTACACCATTCAAGAAAACAGTCTTGAGATCCATTTGGTGTATCTTCCATTTCATCACTGCAGCCAAAGCAAGTACTTATCTGATGGAAGTGTATTTGGCTACAGGTGCAAAGGTTTCTTTGTAATCTATTCCTTCTTTCTGTGAGAAGCCACGAGCCACGAATCTTGCTTTATATTTCTCTATGCTGCCATCTGCAGCATGCTTGATCTTATAGATCCATTTGGAAGTTACAACCGACTTCCCTTCTGGTCTTGGGATAACATCCCAAACATCATTCTTCATGATTGATTGATACTCTTCAATCATAGCATCCTTCCATTCTTTTTGTTCTGCCTCTTCTTCATAGTTGGAAGGTTCTTTATTGATAAAGTCACACAATAAAGCTACATACCCGGAGCAGGACCTGGTCCTCTTTATTTCTCTATGATTCTCTTCTGGAGCCCCATATCTTTCTGCACCTTGGATAGATTCTCGTTCCCAAGTAGGTTTCCTCTTGTGAGGATTCCTCTCTTGAGGTGGATCTACAGGTTCTTGAGGTTCTTCAAATTCTTGATCTTCTTCTTGAGTTTCTTCGTTCATGGTTGTGTCATGAATTCTGGGTGCTTCTGATTCTTCGGGATCTTCAATAGGTCTCTTTCTGGATTTGTTGTGAGCTGAGTCTTCATCAAATGTTACATCCCTGCTGATGTCGATCTTCTTGAATCCTAGGAAGTATATTCTGTAAGCCTTCGAGATTTCAGAGTATCCCACAAATATACCCTTCTTTCTTGAAGGATCTAACTTTGTCCTCTTTTATTTTGGAATGTGTATGTATACTGGACAGCCGAATATTCTGAGATGGCTGACTTCTGGATTCTTGCCGAAAAATACTTCTTCAGGTGTCTTGTTCTCGAGTATTCTGTGTGGAGTATGATTATGTACATACACCATTGTTCTAGTAGCTTCTTCCCATAGATGCATGGGAAGATCTTGATCATGAAGCATTTCTCTTGCAACTTCCATGATAGTTCTATTCTTCCTTTTTGCAACCCCATTTTTTTGTGGATTATATGGATTGGATAACTCCCTCTTAATCCCTGAATCTTTGCATAATTCTTTGAATTCATTTGATGTGAATTCTCTGCCATAATCTGATCGAAAGGTCTTGATCTTCTTTTCTGTGTGGTTCTCGATCAAGGCTTTGAATTCCATGAACTTGCTGAAAACTTCATCTTTGTTATTCATAAAGTATATCCATGTCTTCCGAGAATAGTCATCAATAAAAGAAACATAGTATGCATACCCGCTTAAAGAACTGGATGACATTGGACCGCATACATCGGAGTGAATGATTTCCAAGATTCCTTTTGCTTTTCTTTCACTACTTGGAAATGTCTTCTTTGTGTTCTTTCCTTTCGCACATCCTTTGCAGACTCCTTTATGTTTTGCTTGAATTTCTGGAAGACCTTCAACAGCTTTTCTTGCAAGTGGTAGTGCTCTGTAGTGCACATGTGCAAGCCTTCTATGCCAAAGTTCATTTGGCTCTACTGTGTCATGGACCAAAGCTTGTAAAGGATGGACCTTCAATTTGTATAATCCTCCTTCTTGTTCTCCAATTACTATTGCATCGTCAATAGTCTTTCCTCTTCGCCACATGAGGACTTGGCCATCTACAAATGCAACCCTCATGCCTTTTGCATCTAGTGACGATATGGAGATAATATTCTTCTTTAGTCCTGGTACAAACAAGACATCCTTCATTTTCATAGACTTTCCAGTGTCTAGCTTGTAGGAGGATTCACCACTACCTTTTATGGGATATTGGTAGTCATCCCCAAGTTTCACCTTATGGGGTGAATTATGTTTGGATAGTTTCTCAAAAGATTCCTTGAATCCTGTCATGTGTTTGGAAGCCCCACTGTCAATAAGCCAATATTTGCTTCCATGAGTGACAGTTCTCGTGAGAGCGGAGATTAGAACATATTCTTCATCACTTGAAGAGTATTCACTTTCTTGTTTTACTTTCTTCCTGGGAGGATCATCATCCTCAGCAGTGTGAGCATGATGTCTTCTTTTGGAGTTCTTCTTCTTCTTCTTGGATCCACTCTTATTCATGGGACAACTTCTAGCAAAGTGTCCTCTTTCATCACATGTATAACATCTGAGTTTGGATGGATCCCTTCTTACAAAATTATTTTTCTGATGAGAATGCTTACCTTCGGAGAGGTGCCATTCAGGTGTATAACAGATGCCCCCTAATGTGTGAGGTCAGAGGGGAATGATGGCCGAAATACATTATAATCTTTAGCTCTGGAGAAACTCAGAAATCTAATCGAGCAGAGAGAGTACCTAAAACAAATACATAGTAAATTCATATACAAAGTTACATCTGAGGATGCTATGTTCAATTTACTGGAACACTAGCTCCTTTACAATATTTGAGTACATCATATGATACGGGTATAAAACCACGTATATTACAAAGGTGGATCGAAGCCACAATATACAATAATGATGAGTCTTCAAAGATCTGGGAGCTATGTAGATTGATAGAACATAATCTTGCGCAACTTAGTCCATAAGTGTGAACTAAGGTCTTCATAAAGGATCCCAAAGAACTAGTACAATCCAAGGCATGTGAATAAGGGTAAGCTGAAGTCAAACATGGAAAGGATTCAACAGTTTGTCAACCAATAAGGGATAATTGACAACTGAAGCAAAGGAATTCACCAATGATGGAAGTGAATCCTGAGGTACGATCATCAAAACTCTAGGTCTTCGCCATCAGGAAGGACTGAAAATGGAACCATGCTGTGATAAGGAATGTAACAGATCCTCCAACGGATCACAAGAGTGACTAGGAACTGGGCAAAAGAAGGGAGACACAAATAGATAACAGATATAATAGTGATGGAATCAGGCTATAGGTCAGACATTGGGAAGAGTCCTTGAATAGTGAGCACAACATAGAGATGACCCAAGGCAGCATATAACAGATAGATAGAACAACTAGACTTATCTATCATGTAGAAGACATGATCAGATTCCCTAGGTATAACGGACAAGAGGAGGAGTAGGAAACTCAAAGTGATAGCTGAACACAAGTACACACTGAAACATGGATATCGGAAAGCAAAGAGTGCTATGTTCAAGGATGACATGCTGCCATTACTGAAAACAAGAGAAAACTTCTTCCTTACCTTCCCTGTTAAATTTTAACGAGTCCAGGAAAGTAAACTCGGTTCCCTCTTCATTTTTTAACAAGCTTGAACAGATGGGAAAATAATGCTTGATAGTGTCACTGATTCATGGATTTAATGAGCCCGAACTAGTACATGCTCAACCAGTGTTTTCACATTTAGAGAGTCTAAAAACGCCAAAGAAGACTCCAGGGGGGTCCTTTTTCGTCCAATTTAGTCTCTTGAGGCCGAAAACGTATAAAACAAACCACAGAAGAACTCTCTTAACTTCCGAAGAAGAAAAGGTGAACCTTTTTCGTACTTAGTCAGGAAGGTCCGAAAAAGGTTAAATTACCACCTACCTAACGCTCCTTCCAGAACAACATAAAATAGCTTGAGTTTTATGAGTGTGAAGGAAAGAAAGATCACTTGGAAAGATCCATTTGGTTATGAGAAACGGGGCTGACAACAATAAACTCATTGCCTTGTTCTTAAGTGTTTAACGAGCATGACAAAGACACAAAGTACACTCAGAATCTTTTTCATGTTTGGGTCTAGAGCATGAAAAAGAGAAAACTAAGCTCAAATCGGGTGTTCCTTTTCCGTAAATTTAGTCCCTCAGGTTCGGAAAAGTGATAAACCTATACCTGAGAATACTCTTCTCAATTCAAAAGAAAAGAGAGTGATCCTTTCTCGTATTATTCCGCATGGTCCGAGAAAGAGATAACCTACCACCAATGCGGATGCCCGTTCACATATTCTTAACGAGCTTGAATGGACGAGATAACTCGGCAGTCAAGTCTGTTTTGAAGGAGTAAGACCTGGGCCTAAAGAAACTCCATAAAGGAGGGGAGTCCTATAAAGGGATAGCTTGTAAAAAGAGATTCATAAGAAGCTCTATTTGGCGTGAAAAATAGCTATGAGGAAACCCCTGGGCCTGAAACAGTGACGATATGAGTACCAAAGGATGACAAGAGAATATAAAGATGATACTCATGAAATAAGGACCCTAGCCACGGAAGAACAATGGTAGAGGCAAGGAACTAATGGCTTAGAATACCATAGTCCGCGGCGAAATGTTGAATACTAAGGTTAATGTGGAGTGATAAGATGCCAACATGTGTTGGAAATAACAAAAACCACCCTATAGAAGCAACAACACTTTGTAAAAGTAGATAAACCTGTTCCAAGGCACAAAAAGGGTGATATTAGTGAATTGACATTTCAAACTATATAAAAAGACCCACTTTATGAAATATTATTTCTATAAATAGCTTGAAAATTAAAACAGTTCTCACCATTTGAACTTTTTGAACCAAAAAGGAAATTTTACCCCCTACCTTTGATCAATCACCGTGGACAATTGGACCATCAGAATTGGAATCCGTCAGCTTCAGGTAATTCTACACCCTAAACTCGTCAATTTGATCCAAACAAATATTAAATTTAATGGTGAATTCAGTATTTTTTATCATCCCAAACTACATCAGTGCGCATTCGCGGGTTGCTAAGCATGAAAGTCGCAAATACGCGCTTTATTCGCGGGTTGTCTAGCTAGACAGCCACGAATGATCCGCGACCTGCCCCAATGGACAGTTGTAAATGCTGCGTGATGGGGCAAAACTTTAAAAATATGCAAGATTTTCAAAATTTTATTATGGAATACTGAACTCAATTACTTGTATTTGCCAGGAAAAATATGGTGCTGGGGTGGAGAGAAAGAGAGCATGAAATAATGGATCATGCGGTGCTCCAAAGCACGCCCACCATCCAAGCATTGAGGACATGTGGGCTATTGAAATTCTTTTGTACATCGCCCATGCGGGAAAATGTCCGCTTACTGGAATTCATGGTCAATTACTGGGATCATGATATGGGGATGTTCAATCTTCAAGGTGAGGCCTTAGAGCTTACCGTGGAAGATATATATTTCATTACCGGGTTGTCACAACGGGGAGCACCGGTAAATTTAGAGGGTACTGGCCGGGGTGGGGATCCCTTGAGTGTCCAAAACTATGTTGACATATTCTGTACACCGGGTACGCAGAAGAAGGGAAGCAACGTTCTTATTGCAGACATCCAGGATTTCACACTCCAGGTATTAGCTAGTACCATTGTGAGACTTGCAGGGTCAACAGGATTACATATGGCCACCAGGAATCAAATGAGGGTGGCATTTGACTGCTTTAGAGGTGCTCTCTATGATTGGTGCTCGGGAGTTCTCCCCATCATGAAGAGACAACTATTTGACTGTAAAAGGGGAAGACGCAAGAATTTTGGCTATGCAAGCATACTAGCGGCATTCTTCTTTGAGAGAGTACCAGCCATGAGCCCTGCTATACCACTACAGGTCAGATCTCCATGTCATCCAAGGCTGAGACAGTGGGGAGACATCTTCCTCCGTCAAGGAGGAGGAGACATAGTACACAGCGTTTACGATGGTGACTTTTATACATGGTGGGAACGACAGATGTCGGCGCTGGAGCAGTTTCCATACATCGAGATGGATTTCCGAGGTGACCTCGACCTTGTCCTCCCTCCAGGAGGAATATGGGGCGAGATGGGTAAGTAATTTTTAATTTTTTATCATTTTCAAATTTTATGAATTTTCCAATGATAGAATATATACATATGTACAAGTCTTAATCCTATTCATGTGTCAAAATGCAGATATTGGACCAGTCCGCCCTGAAGGGCACCCTCGTATGTTCGTGCGTCCGATTGTAGGGGGAGACCAAGGATTGATCCGGGTACTAGAGGGGAAGCTGGCCAGGATGACCCCGCGAGTACCTATGATACGGATTGAGCATATATCTACAGCCATGCAGGAGTTTGTAGTAGGGGTTCCACCGACTTGGCTACGTCTGTTCAGGCGAGTATCTAGAGCAGTACTTGTATAGAGAGATGCGGTGGAGGCTGCCGAGGCCGAGGAGGCTGAGGAAGCCAGGGAGCATAGAGATCATGGGGACCAAGGTGGTCCTAGTGGCCAGGGAGGTCCAGCTTAGACCTAGGGCATTTTGATGGATGATGATCCACATTTTTGTATATTTTGTATATGATTGGATCTACGGATCATACTCAATCTATCTACAGACAGATATTTTACATATATATATATTGATGTTTGGTTGTTGGATTATTTACTAGTGTTTTTTATATGTTTGCTGTATATTTTTATGAAATGTGTGTGAAATGCCAATCCAAAATATAATTAGCATATGCATCGGTCAATGAATTTTGGTTTCATGGAATATGATTGAAAGTAATAACTTCAAAATGTCTTCCCAGTAAACAAATTTGCATAAACTGACGTAACAAGATAGGATTTCGTACCTGATAAGCTCTATTGAGCTGGGAAACTACCAACTGAGAATACAAATGGACTTCAAGCTGGGTGATGCCATGTGACAAAGCATCCCATAGGAGCTCAATAACAGCCCTATACTCAGCAACATTATTAGAAGCAGAACCTAGACAAGCGCCACCCGCGGTGACAAGCTATCCTGTGGGAGAATAGATAACCCATGCTGCTAAAGCCAGGTTACAAGTGTGACGGCTGGCGCCATCAGCGAAACCTATATACATTTCGGAAGACATCTACAACAACCAGCAGATAATATAAAAAACAAAACTGACAACCTATTGTACATAAAAAATACATACAATAAAATACAAGAAAAAGTGCTAAGCCTAAGCATAGTACTTCTTCAGGTAGAGCCCATTTCTAGGCTCAGGCAGCTTATTCCCATCATAATCCACTAATTCATATGCGCCTTTACTCAATAATTTCGACACGACATAGGGTCCTAACCACATAGCCTTGAATTTTCCTACCCCCAGAGGATCTTTATCTTGGTCCCAGAGCAAGACAAGTTCCCCTTCAGAGAAAACCCTAGGTTTGACCATTTTATCATATTGAAATTTAACCCTATTTTTATGAGCCTGATTCACAATCAACGCATCTCTACGTTGTTCATCAAGGTGTTCTAAGTGTACCAGACGTTCTTCAAGCTTAGTCGTATCAGGTAACACATGAATGGCTATCTTCAAGGACGGGATTTTGCATTCAATTGGAGTACCTGCTTCCACCCCGTGAACGAGTTGGAAAGGGGAATAACCGATGGCAGTATTGACATTAGTTCTGTAAGCCCAAAGAGCAGGATATAACATGATGTGCCCATTAGAACGGGATGCATCAATCATCCGTTTAAGGATAGTTTTTAAAGTCTTGTTGACAGCCTCAACCTGACCATTTGCTTGCGAATAATATGGAGAAGAGTGTTCTTGTCTAAATCCAAGCATTGTAGTCAGTTCCGTCATCATATTATTTTGAAAATGACTACCATGGTTGGTGACAATCACTTTGGGAATACCAAACCGTGCAATAATCTGATTGAAAACAAAGAAAGCTGTTGTTTCCCTGTTGTCTTTGAAAGTAGGCATTGCCTCTGCCCATTTCGTAAAATAGTCAACAACGACAATGATGTATTTATGCCCCCTAGCCAAGACTGGGTTGCACGTCATGTAATCGATCCCCCATTTCATGAAGAGGCCTACCGAGACAACAAGAAATAACAGAGCAGGATGTGACCGCATTTTTTTGGTGTAAAGCTGACACGGATGACAACGCTTCACTGCTTCCACACAATCTTTAAAGATCGTGGGCCAGAAATAACCGGCACGTAATATCTTCTGGGCCGTTGCTAACCCAGATAAATGACCCCCACATGCTCCACTATGGGAATCATTTAGGAAAATCTCCGCTTCCTCATGAGTAAGTCAACGACACAAGACGGAATCTACCCCTCGTCGATATAATGTATCTCCTATAATGAGGTAGTTCTTGGCATGAATGCGTAACTTACTTATTCCTCCCTAGAGTAAGCGGCAGGACACTTCAAATTCTAGAGATATATAAGAATATCCCCGTACCAAGGATCATAGGTGGATATCAGGAAGATGTGCTCATTTGGGAAGGAGTCATCTTCAACCGCTACATTTTCTTCAGTGGGAAATTCTGCTATTATCTCAGCAAAAACTAAGGACTTCTTAGACTTAGCAGATTGGAAATCCAAGTCAAACTCTTGGAGAATGACTATCCACTTATTAAATTTCCCCCCAACAATCCGTTGGGATAAAACATATTGGAACGGATTCACATCCGCCACTACTGTTGTGGTCCTCAGTAAAATGTAGTGTCGCAACCTCTGTATAGCATAAACAGCTGCTAAGGCTAACTTCTCGACGTGGGAGTATCTAAGCTCAGGTCCGGCCAAAGCATGGCTAAGATAATAAACGACATGCTCAACAAGCTTATCGTCCTCCTGGACTAGTACTACCCCAATGGTCGACTCTGACGCGGCCAGATATAATATAAAATCCCTTGAATAATCTGGTGGACGTAATAAAGGCGCCGACAACAAAGCTTTTTTCAATGCCTCGAACGCAAGTTGTGCGGTTTCATCCCACACAAATGGGGTGTCCTGCTTGAGCAAGCGCATGAAACCTTTAGTGATCTTGGCATAATTAACAATAAAACGTCGAAGGAAATTAGAATTTCCTTGCAGGCTTTGAAGTTTCCTGAGAAAACAAGGAGGAGGCAGATTCACAATGGCCTCAACTTTTAATGGATCCACCTAGATGCCTCCACTAGAGACAATGAATCCAAGTAATCTCCTTGACTCGACGCATAATACACACTTGTGGGGATTCAAGCGAATTTTATAATATCTGCATCGTTCAAAGATCAACCTTAAATGATCTGGATGTTGGATCCTCTTGCGAGAATGAGCGGGTAGATAATCAAGGTATGGTTCGACAATGGCTTTAATGTCATGAAAAGCAAAGTTCATAGCCCGTTGAAAGGTAGCCCCAACATTTTTCAATCCAAAGGGAATTTTTTTATACGCAAATGTACCCCAAGGGCAAATGAAAGCAGTTTTATGTTGGTCTTCCGGTTTGATTTGGATTTGATTGTAGCTGGAGAAACCATCCATAAACGAAAACACCTCACTTCCCGCACATGCATCTATGATCTGGTCAATAAATGGTGTGGGGAAGTTGTCCTTAGGAAAGGCTTTATTGAGGTCTCTAAAGTCTGCACAAATGCAAATAGTCCCTTGCATTTTATCAATAGGAACAGGGTTGGACACCCATTCAGTCAAAGCTATGGGATATATAAAACCAGCTTTCAACAGCTTTTCAACTTCTACCTTCACAGCCGCCACTTTACGCGGGTTCACAGGTCTTAATTTTTTCCGAAACGGCTTGGCATCAGGATAGGTTCGGATTTCATGTTGAACAATATATGGATCAATGCCTGGCATCTCCTCATATGACCAGGTGAAGATATCGCGAAATTCCTTGAAAAGGGCAGTGTAGATGGCAATCTCCTCCGAAGAGTAGTTTGCACCTATATAGATGTTTTCCACGACATCTGGGTTCACAGATATATTGATAGGTATAGTGGTGGAAATGTTTGCCATATTCCCCTCAGCAAACACTCCTTCCCTAGGCAAAGGGTTGATAGGTACCTCAACATCTTCTGACAGTCTCACTTTAAACTCTTGGTTTTCTATCTTGCTTAGTTCTGGAAGAAAATAGGATCGATGATGAAGATCCTCACAAATCTTATCATGTCCACTCATAGCTTCCAGAATAGCTTCATCATAAGGTAAAACGGTGTCTAAGCAATCTATGGAATGCAAAGAGTTTTCTGCCCATGCGGGCAAATAGACTTCTTCCAGATCGTCTGAGACTGTTAGAGGATCTGGAATGAGATCAACAGTGGCTTGAGTGATGTCTTGATAAGCTACCTCCACTGCTGATAAGGGCACTTCCGGTTCATGGGGAGTTGGGAGGACCCAAGGATCAGTCCTATCGACAACCGTAGCGATGTACTTCCCCACACTAGTAGAACCAATGTAATTAACTGGGGCTGGAAGATCAAATGTGCCCATCAGTGATGTATACATTCTAGCCCCCAAGCTTTGTGCAGCAGGTTTTACCTGATCAACCAATGGCACAGTGGACTCATTAGACTCTAAACGGCCTTTTCGAGTAAAAACAAGTTGGTCAATAGTAACCAACTTTCCCTCATGTGGAAAAACCACGACATGAAGAACAACCGATGCAACATCAGACATTGCATAAGTCCAATTCCTTCCCAGAAGCAAATTGTAGTCCAAAGGAGCATCAATCACTTCTACTTCAACAGACACTGCTTTGCTTTCCAATTTAATCTCAAAACCTGGCAAGATACCATGAGGACGGAAGGATCTTCCATCAAAAGCAGTAAGTAAAGTGTTTGATGGGACCAGCTCTGGGGATCCAAGAGCTTTCCAGCACGTCAAGGACATAACACATGTAGAGGCTCCCTCATCAACAACTGCCCTTCCAATGGTCTTACCACCATGGACGAAATCTATTGATAGGGCTACATGGTAAGGCAGGCGAATTTTGACATCAGATAAGTTAAATTTCGCCATGAGACTCGAAGAATCCATGCTACCTAAAGCTGCTACGAGGGCATCCCGCTGGGCAGGACAATTCTGTAACACCTTTAAAGCTGACATTGCACACGGAGTTTGAGCTAAATCTTCAACCACGGAGTAGTTTGAAGTAGCCCTAGCATTGGGGTTATGCAAGGTCTTCTTAAAAACACCTTTCAGTATCTTCGGCATAGTTTCGGCAGGTTTCTCTATTGTGAGAGGGTTGGAAGTTTCACCTACAGCTTTACCCTTCTCAAGAGTCTCTTTCTCATAGTTTTTGTTCCTTGTCTACAACAAAGTCGAAGATCGAACCATGTTGATATAATTAGGGTCAGGGGTAGTTTGAGTGCCCCCTGCTACATTAGAAGCTGAAGTAGAGTTCTGTCCTTGGGGAAAAGGATCCTTCAGGACAACCGGTTGTTGAGCTTTGAGCAGCTTCTGGGCTTGATCCATAAGGGGACAAAGGTGAGTAAGGTGGTCCTCTTGGCACAACTTACAAGGGAACTTGACCTTCTTCTTTTCTTTTTTGCCCCCATCAACATTGTTCGTGGGCTTTGGCTTGTTTTGATTTCCCTCTCCCTTTTTACCTTTCTTTTTCTTCCCGTCGGGATGCTGATTGCCCTTCTGAGAGGTTTGTGCAAAAACATTTGCATTCTGGGGAGAGGGGGCAGCCTTTTCTGCCTCTGCCGTAGACTGTTTGACAGACAACTGGTGAAGTTGCTTAGTTAAAGACTCTACGGTGGGAGAGTTAATAGACCCAACCACACCATCGGCATGGGGTCCAGGCTTAGGCTTCTCTGCTTCGTGCGAAGGCCTCGGTGCCTTAGGGATGATCTCATACAAGATCCCAGACTGTGAATAAATCAAGTCTAACTGCTGGGCCCTGAGTATGGCTTATTCCTCGTTCATTACTCCTGATGTGGAAACATCCTTAGATACGTATGGCAACAGTGATTTAAGGAACCATTCTAATAGAAACTCAGGAGGAATGGTGGCTTTGATAACGCTCTTTCGCCTCCTCCACTCTTGGATATGATATGAGATGTGGGTAGCCTTGTTTTGTCTAAAAGTAGACAACAAGTCCATTCCGAAATCATATCGAACCGAAAGCTGAAAGTGGCTAAGGAAAGCACTAGCCAAATCCCAGAAACTACTAAAGGCAGCAGAAGGTAATTCAATATACCATTTTGCCGTCGTACCTGTCAAGGTCCTCTGGAATATCCTCAACCTAATTGAATCCTTATTCAACGAATTGGAAGAACACCATAATTGAAAAGTGGTGGCATGTGCCCCAGGATCTTCACCAGTTTTGCCTTCAAACTTAGGGATGTCCGATGGTAACTTGGTGAGAACAGGTGGCCACAAGGGGTCATGCCTCATCGGGTCATTCATCAATTTTGACAAGTCTGGCAAGTTTAAAGTTGCCAGAAAAGGAAGTTTGGGCCTAACCTGGGCACTAGATGTGCTAGCTTGGGGATTAGAGGGACCTGCCCCCGAATGCCCATGGGAAAAAGTGGGGTTGCCCCCAGCCACCGGTTGTGAAGTGGGAAGGTTTCTTTGAAATGGATTCCATCCGTAAGCCACATGATTGTGTGTGGGAAGTGCAGTGTAAGAGGTTCGGGCCGTCCCCATAGAAACATGAGACTGAAAGACAGGAGCAGGTATCCCTCCGCTAAACAACGAAAAGGGAGAGCTCATATATGGGATTGAAATAGGGGTTTGGAAGCTTTTCCCATAAGAGGTATTGATCCCAAACTGCACTCCTACATATGAAGGAGATGGACCTACATATGGATTGGATGGGGGAATGTGCCCCCCATTCCAAGGAAATCCTTGAACATAAGCCGAGGATCCTACCGGACCGCTTTGGGTAGTGTAAGGAAAGGAAGAAGGAATGGTAGGTATACTGGGGATCCCAGCAACCATGTCACCAGAAGTACCTCCTATGTTGGAGTGAACCGGTGGTTGAACCACCTGGCTCGATGGAGTCAAAGGTGTAGAAGGCAAACTAGATCTAGGGGCACTTACCGGGGGAGGTAGTACCCCTTCAACCGGAAGGGTTGAGGTGAACACAAAAGGACTTTCTTCTGCAGAAGACATGACTCTACCCACATGGACACCTAGTACTGGTGAATCAAAAGGTCTAACCTGGACGATCACAGGATCGTTTAAATCAGTCAAGGGGGAGTTAAAATTTCTTGCAAACTCGTCATTCTGCAATTCTTCTATCTCAACTGTGTCAATATTGAAATGGTTAGCAATGAGTTCTGGTTCACCAAGAACTTCACTTATTCCTACAGGTTCAAATGAACCGTCTGTGTCTAATCTCCGCCTTTGAGGTAAAGGTGGAGGCTCCAATGCAGTGATAGGAGGAAGGTTTCTCAACCTTCTTGACCTTCTAATTGGTTGGTCCTCTAGAATTAAAAATTTGAAAAATCACACCCTAAGGCCAACTAAACACAGGCAAAACCACAGAGCATACACTAAAAATTCCTAAAGTCTCAAGCAATCAAACCAGGGTAAAAGATATACTTTCTTGAAGAAAGCTGATGAACGATTACTTGGCGTCCTTGAAGTGGTTCTTAGGTACAAGCGGAGGAATCACCCACCTCCCTCCTACACTTTCAACAAGGGTTACCTTCCAAGCTCGTTCAAGGTGAACCAGAAATAACCTTCCGGTTTACCTAGGTATGAACCCTAAAAGACAAGAGACTAAAGGATACCTTGGCAATACCAACAGTCTAGGGGGACAGTCGTTAGCTGAACTTGTACGCATGGGAAGAGTAGCTGAGCTCGAAACTTTGTCTAGGATAGAATCCCCGGATGCGCAAAAGTCCTGAGTTACGCTTTGACAAGGATTCAGAGGGTCATCTCCTCTGTCCAAGCCTCCACGCGGCCTAGTGCTTAACTCTCGTTTGAGAGGAGCTTCCCAGATACAGTGATAGAGTCAAGGATTTTCCTAAAGAAAGGTCCACTACGTCTGAGTTTATAACTTGTGGGAAGTTTACACTCCCTAGCCCACAAGTCTAGCCTAAGCTAGTAGGTGAAAGGCCCCTAAAAATAAAAAACTTACTAGTAAATTTTAATTTATGCGTTTATTTTAGAGGGATGTTTCTTACTCAAAAGGAAATGGAGTGGTATACTTTATGGTGTTTTGACTCAATAAGAAATAAATGAAAGTAAAGGTGTATTCAAAGCAAACTACTACTATAAAACAAACTTCTTTTCATTTTTCAGATATGTATTGATGAATTAAATGCAACAATAAGAGAAACTAAGCCTATATTTTTGTATATTTTGAGATTATATTTTTAAAATGAAACAAACACTACTTATGCAAAAACACAATGCAAAAGGTTAACTATGTTTTCTTTTCACATTTAAAAATGCTCAAAAATATACTATGCATCTACAATGCACTCTACTTGAGTAAACTTGAAACTTACAAACTGTATAAAAGCAACAAACTGAAGCAAACAGGATGACAGAACCAACTAACCACCACGAAGAGGAAGGCTAGGAACCCTAGCTTGGGTGCAAACAATGAAAAAATCACTGCAGACTTACAAAGGCAAGTGACAACCAGCCACTGTCAGAAGACAGACTGGAAAAAACAGAGCCCAAGACCCTGATCACTGATCTGGACTAAGACACTTTAACCCACAACCCCAAACAGGCCAAAATACTTCAGGATGCAAACAATAAATAAATCAAGAAAAAAAGACTCAAGGGATTTCAAAAAGCACAAAGTGTGATCACTTGAGGCATTCAAACAAACTCTACAACATTCTTAAAGAAAATCTTCTCAAAAAATAGGGATTATACCAAGAAAAGAACAAGCAAACTCTTACTTAAAAATCCCAACTTCGAGGAGTATTCGCGACTCTTTATAAGGGTAACTCGCGAATGACTCGTGACTGTCCAGTATAGCAACCCGCGAATGAAAAATTGTATTCGCGACTGTTCAGAAGAACAACCTGCGAATGGGTATAAATTTTTTCTCAAAAAACAAAGAAAAACCCAAAGACTTTCAAATGCTGAGGCAAGTAAGAACCAGGATAAAAATCACAAACAGACTTCCAAGCAAAGACTGGTCAGGGGGATAGAAATGACCTATAGCAGTCTAGGCTTCCCCAGTAGAGTCGCCAGTTCTGTTGTACATGATTACACACCTAATAACCATAGGTCTGGGGTTACCAACATACTCAATCAACTTGTAGGCAATTGACTCTAAAGTGCAGTAAAGGAAATAGGAGGATCAGAAAGACTTACTCGATTAACGAAGGTCGATCCTTGCTAGTTCTCTTCCGCTCTGCTTCACCTTCAAAGTCTTCAAGGTTGCTCTTCTTTCACCTGTTAATAAACAATCTTCCAGATACAAGATGATTCATATATATATAAGAAGGTTAGATAAATCACATACAAGATGCATAAACATAAACATTTATCAAACCAAGATACATGAAACACATATGGAAGAAGGATTCTCTTTATTATCAATAATGAAGAAGTTCAGATTACAACCCAACGCCTGAGACAAGGACTCCTCTGCAACCAAAGGATTCTGAGTTCCACTGCTCCAAAGACTTCTGTATAAACTCCACCAGCACAACTTTTCTCTCCAAGTGTAGCTAACCAACACCCTCCCCAAGGCCTGTATTTATATGGAGGAAATAAGGCAGTTCTCGAAGGTTGGGGAAGTTGTAGCAGTTAAGGAAATTAAGTTAAATGAATTAACTAATCTCCAATTAGCACGTGTTTTATGTTTAAATGTTAAGAAACACATTCGCGGGTATGTAGTAGAGAAACCCGTGAATTATTCACGACTTATCATAAAGGCAACCCGCAAATACATAGATTCGCGACTTGCATCAACCGGGACTCGCGAATGACTCGCGAGTTGTATAAAAGAAGAGTCGCGAATACAACTCAACATAGTAAAATAGCAAAGTAACTAGCTGGGTATATAAGGAATGTATTATGCTATAGGAAAATCTATAATGTTTTGGGCAAACCTCTATCCATAAATGTCCTTTTGTGTGCCAACATGAGGGATGTCGGCACTCGGATGGAGAGGTGCCATTCAGGAGTATAACAGCAGTGTGAGCATGATGTCTTCTTTTGGAGTTCTTCTTCTTCTTGTATCCACTCTTATTCATGGGAAAACTTCTAGCAAAGTGTCCTCTTTCATCACATGTATAACATCTGAGTTTGGATGGATCCCTTCTTACAAAATTATTTTTCTGATGAGAATGATTACCTTGGTGATGATGATTTTCCCTTCTGCCTTTCTTAGAGTGTACTATGAGAGCTTGATCTTCACTTCCCATATTTTCTTCTCGAGCTGCTATTCGAGCTTCTTCTTGTGAACATTCTTCCCGCAGTCTATTGAACTTGATTAGCTTATTCCTAGCACAGATTCCTTGGATGAATAAATCCCATGACCTAGGGAGACCTGCATTCAAGGTTGTCATCACAATTTTTGCATTCTCCACTTCTTCATCTACTGCTTCAATTTGTTCTTTGATCTGAGATACCCTTGTGAAGTATGACTGGATGGTCTCCTCATTCTAGATCTTTACATTCTTTAACTGGTTCCTTAGAGTCATCTTCTGGTTTATGTTCTTCCCTTCAAACAGTTTGGTTAGGGCATCAAACATAGCTTTAGGTGTCTTGAGGGAGGACACCTGTGGTATGAAGTGATCCTTGATTGAATCAACAATAATCCTCCTTGCCATAACCAACTTCTTCTTATGTAAGGCCTTAGCCTCATCTTCCTCTGGAACTGGAACCTCCTCATTAATGTAGGAGTCTAACTCATTTTCTTCCAAGACCAGGGAGATCCTATACTTCCAGGCTCAAAATTTATCAGCTCCCTCAAGCTTTTCATCAAGCTTGGTATGATGAGACATCTTAACTGAGAACCTCAAATGGAAATACAAAACATTTAGATCTTACCAGGTCAAGATGTCGGATATGGATTTGGAGCTGAATTTTTGCAGTGCTGGTTTAGGAGGAGATTAGGGTTTGACTTTCCCGTAGTTTTGTCCAACCAAATGCTTTGATCTTTATCTCTAAACTTTGATTTTGGGGAGGAGATCAATCTAGGCCTGGGCTCACTCAAAAGTTCCACTTCTATGGAAAGCCCTAATTTTCGGTAGCAGTGTTGGATCCAAAACTGCAAAAAACTCAGAATTAGATTCTGTTTCGACAGAAAGATGCACCCTAGGGAGGAGAGTTATCCAAACCTTATTTTTCTGAAAATATATGGAGAGAGATCCAAAAAGTAGGAATCCCTAGTTCCCTGCAGCTGCACAGTGTATTGTTCTTAGGTTAGATCTGATACCATGTTAGATTTTTAACATTAAGCTAGCATTATATTAGGATCTTTTAACTGAGAGAATAACAAGCACAACAATCAAACACAAGAGACAATGAACACAATGTTTTTCCTCGGGGAAACCATAAATGGAGAAAACCCCACAACTTCCTCAGAGATAGAATCAACACCAAAAGTAAAGACCAAAAACAGTAAGATGATCTCCCGACAGCAGTAGCCTCTTTCTTTCTAGCCCCAACAACTTCTTCTACCTCAACTATGCGCTACAACTGAGTGTGAGTGAGTGTGTGATAAATAGAGAGGCTCACTCTCTATTTATACTAATTCTCGACTTGAAAATAACTCACTAGGTCTGACTTCACTAAGTGAGTCTAACAACCCTAGGGTCCCGCAACTGCGGGAACTTTAACCCTTGATCAATAGGAGGGTTATCCATAATGACTTGACATGACTTGTTTACATTATAAAAACTCCCAATCGGAACATCAGGGCATGACATGACTCAATTACATTACAAACACTTCCCAGAATAAACATCGGGGTACAATACATAAGAAATACAAGTGAATACATTCTGAAGTTATAAATGGAAAGTATTGACCAAGTGGTGCAAGTGGAGGCCAACTACCTAGTCTAGAATATAGGAAATTAACTAGAAATGATTAATTATTTTTATCCTAAGTATGGAGTGGGTTTATAATACTCTAAAACCCCCCTTTAAGTCTAAATTTATGATTGGATATCTGAAATAATATCATAAATATATATGTATATAGGACCCAACAGCAAGGCCATGGTCACCCTTTACAATTATTTTTGTCCAGAAAACTTAGGAAAGAGGAAAAACCACATGGGTAAAATCCTCCCTCAAGAAAATAAAAGACACAATATGAAAAACATGTATTCATTATTTCTTTTTCTTCACTTGAATGAGCTGGTTGAACTGCTTCTTGAAGAATTTGATGAAAAACTTGTAAACTCCCTGATCATGCACTAGAGTGTAGTATCTGCAAGAAAGAAGAGGAGAGGCTCCTTTTATCTTATCATCTAATGATGAAGGAGCATTATATGAATGCTTCTTTCTGCTAACATATTCTGATCTGAAAACATAATCAATAAATCAAAAGAGATACGTTCATAGTCCTTCCCAAACAGTTAAAAATTCAATGCAATCAGTTCCTTGTATAGCTACAAAATGTTGAGATGGACCATGTATATTCCTTTCAAACTACTGTAGCACCTTCCCAATTCTGAAATGAGGCTGAAAAGACTCTAAAATATCAGAAATATTATCATATGGATCATAAAATACCGAAGGTATAGTGTCTCCATGAGTATATAGGGCTATAGTAGGAAAAGGTCGAGCAACTAGGTAAAAGTGATGGATGAGTAAATATGAATGGTATATGGATTTGAAATATGAAGCAGAGATGTTTATAAAATATCCAAACATGTGTAGTATAATTCCAAATATGACTAATTTCATAAATAACCAGCCATTGAAAAATAGACAAGACTTGAAACCAACCGAAATAAGTAACATTGCATAGGAATCCACTAAGGAATCAACTATGAAATTTGGTTTTGTATAGTCTTAGGAGCATTCAAAGAATGGGTAAGTTGTATTGATTATGTCATAACATGCATATCATCTTGAAAACTTAATTCTAAATCCGATTCATAATCATTTGAATGGAGTGAGAGAGTTGGTTAAAGGCAAGTCAGGATCTAGTGAAAAAACACAAGTATTGGGAGATGAATCTGGTGAGCTGATAGGTGATTTATCCAAGAAACACATTGATATTTTTTATTCTGATATATCAAAAAATGAATCTATATCAGAGAATTAAGGAAAGGATTTGACTCTGGCTCTCATGGAATAGTTTTGATTACCTTGGGACTGCACACTTTGGCAATGTTCTGAGGATTCAACAAGCTTCTCTAATTCATTTGGTATTTCGATGCTATGTTTCGCAAGAAACTAAGACATGATGCCAATATTCTTCTTGAAACATTTCTTCTTAGCATGAAATCCCTTGATTCAATAAGAACACTTGGACGATCTCCTTTTCTTCTTGACTTTCTTGATGGAATTCAAACCTTTATTAGTAGGTTTTGAACCTCCATCTTCATCATTCTCTTTCACTATTTGCTTTTCTTTTGACTTTGAATTCTTAATTCCTTGAAAAATAAGAGAATGATATTTTCCTTTGGATATTTTAATATTCCCCATCTGAATCAATTTGTCTTTCTCTTTTGCAAGTGAATCAAAGAATGTACTCAAAGAAGGCATTTTCCAATTTGAAATAACAATCCTAGTAGCATGAAAAATTGACACAAAAACTGAGTATTCAGGACCCAAATTTGATAGGATGGAAAGTCGAATCAATTGATATTCCTTATTTTCAATCCTACATTGTTTGAGAAAGAGAACAAGTGACTTGAATTTGGTGAAGAACCCTTCAATGGAACCGAAACTGCTTGGACTTGATGAGATTAACTCATTTTCCAATTGATGTGCTCTTATCTCATCTTGTACTCAAAAGAGAAACTCAAGTTTGGTCCATACTTGGTTTGGAGTGGTCAAACCATCAAGATGAAAATGAATATAAGGAGAAATAGAGACAAATCAACCCATAGGCTTCATCCATTCGATTATGCCACCTAGCTTTCTCAATAATAGCATTTAACTCATTTTCTAAATCCATGGAGACTATCTAAAGACCCTTAATATGCAATAGAATGCCAATTTTGGCCTTCCATTCATGATAGTTGTAAGGATACATGATCATAGATGAATATGATTCCATGCTTAGTTGTTGTTGCAATCTTGGAGATACTCTCTGCAATCTGCACAAAATAAACTAGAAGAATTACTTGTAAGCTTAATTCAATATCTTCTTCAGAGAGGGATAGGATGTTGGACGGGATCTGATGTAGAGAAATGATATCTCCTTAACTCCATAGAACTTGAAAACCTAAGAGCTCTGATACCATGTAGAAATTGAGGCTCTGATACCATGTGGAAACACAAGATAATGATCTAGCTACAAGATATTTCTCACAGGCGTGCACATGAAAAATAGAGAGAGGAACAATGAGATTGAACATAAGAGAAGTGAAGAATGATAATTGATTTATTATTACATTGGTAATACATCCTTATAAAGGAAAATAGAGTTTCTAGAAGACATGTGATGCTAGCTCATAAATCATGCTTACTAAATATGATAAACCCCCATAGGTGACTAAAGCACTTTCCAAATATGTCTAGGGTCTCATGAATTGAATAAAGAATAAATGAGTGATGGAAAATATTGCTAATCATGGAATCTAGAGTGAAAATCATGGAGGATGAGTTAGTCACAAAAGATGCCAGTTTCTAAGCTTGACTAACTTTACCTTATCCACTGAAAAGCAGGAATAAAGAGGAAGAAAAGATAGGAAGGCGCAGTTTCTATTATGGGAAGTCAATAAAGTTGTCAAAATCAAACCAAAATCAATATAAAGGCGTTCCTGGTGTATAAACGAAAATTATTGACCAAGTGGTGCAAGTGGAGGCCAACTACCTAGTCTAGAATATAGGTAATTAACCAGAAATGATTAACTATTTTTATTCTAAGTATGGAGTGGGTATATAATATTCTAAAAATCAGTGCATTGCTTGTCCATGCCTGGTCATTTTCTAGAATTGTTAAGTGAACATCCTGGGCCAAAGAGCCAAAACTAGGAAGAGTCGGGCTTGATACCCTATGAGCAACGCCTTCAAGGACCTACACTTGCCAATTTGATAATATTTCATATTCAAAGAAGAGAGTTAATACTTCACTTGAGTTGTTCTTGGAAGGGAAGATGGGAGGAACTCCCACTTCCAAGAGGGAGGAGGGAAATACTAAATGTATACCATCGAGAAACCCACTTAGCAAAGAGAAGGCTCTAGAGGGACTAGATCTATCGAAAAACCAACATCTTGAACGAAAACAAGAGCCTTGTTTTCAAGGTCCATTCGGGATAAGACAAAACCCTCCATCTTGATGTTCACCTCAACCCTAGAAGGAACTCGATATTAGTACTCAAAATCTAATGTGGAGACATAAACCTTGTTTTTCAAATGGCACCCTGGAAAATATCCTCAAATATTTTTGCCCTTCAAAGGGATCACCATATTAATCGACAAGGTATACATCATTATCCATTAGGACCAACTATGAAGGAGGGTGGTTGCTAGTTATCAACAAGAGAATGGGCCACAAACTGATATGTAATGTCCCCATTTTTGGATTCTCATTTTCTGCGGTTGGAGACGACTTATAGGGTTTGTGTCACCTAGGTTAGAGGAGTGTGATTATGTTACTGGTGATTTTTGAGTGTTCAAGGGAATTTCATGGGCCCTGACCTAGTCCATTTACCATTATTCATCATCATGATCACTTTCACATAGTTCGTTCTTGGTTCTGTTCCATTCCGATGATTCTCATAAATTAGGAGGATTATTCGGTATAATTTAATTAAATTCACGAAGGGTGTCATCTTGATCATATTATTTGAGGGAACACCATGGTGTAATAACTCATTGGAACTAGGATGGAAAGTTTTAAATGTTGGGAGGATGAAAAGTGATATACAGTCCCTGAAAATGTTTTAAAATGAAACAAGTCACTTTTTTTTAGTAAAAAGACTTTGTAAATTAATAAAGTGAGAATGATTTTATAAGGTCACTTTAATTAATTAATTGAGTAGGAAAAACATAAAAGTGGCCTAAAAAAGGTAAAATGAGCTTAAAAGGGGAAATGGACCACTCTTTCATTGATTCATGTTATTTGCATTTTTGAAAACTTGGAGAACTCTTAAGGTTGTGACTCTTAGGATGAAAAATATATGAGAAGGATAATAGCTTTGGTGGTGAAACCATCTATCCTAGATATTGAGGAGGAGAGAGCACTCATATCTCTTACTCGTGCTTCATTGTCGTAGTTGGAATACCAATTTGTTTCATATTTGAGAAGTTGGGGGTTAAGGATCAGTGATTTTATGAAGGAGGAACACTATATTGGGGATACTGGACATAAATTTTCTTATTTACCATTCCTTGCTGAAAGAAGGGCACATTAGTGTCACTTTCAAAGCTGAGAGAGGGTGCATTATTGAGCAACAGAGGGTGTACCACTCAAACTCACTACCAACATTGGTCCCATTGTAGAAGTTTAATAATATTATATAATAATGTTCTCTATGGTTACAAGAGGAATGTGGTTAATAGTTGGGTGCACTGCTTAATTTACACAAGCTATCATCAACACCATTTAGTCAAACTGTGGCTATTTATCTGATAGACAGTGCACCACTGAAAATACTCTACAATATTTGCAAGTGTACTAGTGTACTAGTGCACTCAACTCATTGATAAAATATATTTGGGAAGGAATGAGCCACAAATTCCTTATTCTCTCCTCGTTACCCTGTCATTCCTTGATAAATAAAGAATGTATAGAACTATTGGCCATCTTGAAGTCTGAAGAATATTTCCAGCTGACCATAATTATTTGCCGTTATATGAAGCTAGAAGAGGCAGTCACTTTAGTCAATGAGTTGCAAACCTCACACAAGCACCTACAGGCCTAGTCGCCCACCAAAGAGGAACATCTATAACATATAACAGGTCTGATTTGTTTAGTGTAAAATATGAGTTAGTGGATGTTAGTGAATTGTTGTAGAAGTTAGTAAATCAGTCTTCTCCTTTATGTTCTTTGTACAATATTTGGGTAGTGAACTCTTTAGAAAATAAGTACTTGGTGTAGAATCTATGTTTGATTATCATTTATATCAGATCTGAATTAATTTGGGCAAAAACTCAAGCAAAACATACTATAAAACTTAGACTTCTACTGCAAGGAAATATAATGGTGGTAATCAACAGTGACCCTTGAAGTGTTTAACATAATACTTGAATTAGATTTCATAATAAGTGACAAAAGAAATGTTCAAAATTTGGTTGGGATATTTCAATGGTATCAGAGCCTAAGGGGAAACTCACTTTAAGATTTAGATCATGGATTCATTGAGTGAAAAAGAGTTGAGTGAAAAACTTTTTATTTCAGGATCTAAACTTGAAAGTTTATCTTTGTCAAAAGATGTCCTTCTCAACATGTTGGAGGAAGTTGAGGATTGTTTGCACATGGTGAATCAGTCACCTTCTCAAGTAAAACGATGAACCATGATTCTGACAATGACTTACTTGGGTGAGCCAAAGTTGTTAATATACACAGATAAAGAAATAAAAATCATGGTCACTTCATGTTTTATTGAAATCATGATAATTTCAGCACCTAATGCTCCTTGTGATGATAACATAATGACATAGATATTTTAATTGCGGGTGGATAGTTTCGAAGGATTGGATGATTTCAGAGATTCTCAATTTACTAGGAGGGTTACCATACTTGAAACATTTAAAAAAATCAGATTTGGTTACATCATGATAGATATGAGTTTGAATGATCTAATTGTCAACATTTTTAACCAATTCTTTGTTACCATATGCAAATATCATGCCGACAATGTTATTACAACCATGCATTCCATTATGACCTTGAATTTTATTGAAAGCAATGAAGTGCTAATGTCACTTTATTTTATCTTATCATCTAGCATGTTTAAGGGTGATAAGAAATCCTTATATGTGAAGCAAGTATTAGCTGAGATAGTGATTTCTTAGTGTGAAGAGAAGTTAAATCCCTACTTATTTAATGAATATCAGATGAAAGAAGATGGGTTCAAATCTGAAGCAGTTGATAATGGGAAATGTTTGATAGAATATCATGATGAATTCTTGGAAGTGAATGCACCTGTTCACGTTGAGGATGCGTGCAATGAGGTTGATAGCACAATCAAGGATGAGGACAACAAAGAATAGGGAGATGATTTTGGGAAGCATGAATGTGAATACAAATCGAAAAATTTGGATGGAGATGATAGTTCCCATGAGTCCCATCATTTGACAGGTAGGTTGAAGGTAAGCAAAGACATGATTGGGAAGCCATAAAACATTTTGATGATACTCATAAATTGATGGAAAATTGTTGTTTGGAAGGAAGTGATACATAAGAACTTTAAAGGAGAACTTTCCTTCGCACATTTTTAGGCACTCAAAGAAGCAATGGTGGTGATGAAATCTAATTACCTACACTTACTTTCAGATAGATATCATCTTCTTATGCTTAATGAGATTTTATTTGATTAAAAGGGAAGAAGAGGAATTTGAGAATCTTACCCATGAGATTCAAGTTACTAGGGATTCTTGAAAGAGCACTCAAATTTCCCTTTAAGAATAAGAAACTCAAGTGGATGAGCTTTGTAGGGAGTTGAGACTAGAACATTCTCCATCATTTTAGTCATCTATGTCAGTCAGGACACATGAGGATATTAGTGATACTTTTGGTTTGATTGAGGGACCTCTT
Organism: Pseudotsuga menziesii; assembly: GCA_001517045.1. NCBI lineage: Eukaryota > Viridiplantae > Streptophyta > Pinopsida > Pinales > Pinaceae > Pseudotsuga > Pseudotsuga menziesii. The sequence continues at coordinate 585,833 of LPNX010510210.1, forward strand.
GTGATGGTCAAGCACAAGGATCATTTTAGATTTTCATGGGATTAATGAGAGCTATTCCTTATATACTTTTGATTATACACATATTCTACATCTTAAATATCCCAAGAAACTTCTTTTTGGGAGCCCATTGATGACTCAAGTCATGACTGTAGATAGGGGAGATGAGCATATACCTTGTGGACCAGCCATTAGGGAGGTATATGCACCCACTTATTTTGGGAATGGATATATTGAGGACATGGACACATCAATACGATATTATGGGGGCGGTTCCTTTAGAGAGTCTCCTCGATAGGGACGTTGATATTATCATTCAATTTGGACTGTCTAGAGGCGAGAAATTGATAGATGAGATTCACCGGGAGACATTTTCCTTGGAGATTGATCTTTGGTCAGGCTATCATCAGGACAGGGACATGGAGCTAGTCATGATAGATGCTTTATATTGTGGCCATGTGATAAATATGCAAAGTGTACATACACATCAGGAGGAGATCCATGACTCATTGTATTGGGTCACGATGATTTTAGCTGACTGGAAGTCCTGCCTTCTAGTGGAATATTATAAGGATGGGTTTGCATGCAATTTGATCGATGGTCATATTTAGGATGGTAGGCGTAGACTGGTGGATGATATATTTTACTATAGATATAGCATATAATTAGTCCTTGAGTCCACACTTAGGGAATAAATCATGAGGTTTATGCATGATACACCTTTGACAAGCAACCCTGGGTACTTCCAAACTTAGCAGCAGATCAAAGAGAGGCTCTCAAGGAAATGCCTCGAAGATGATGAGTGGAGAAATGTGAGGGAGTGCATGAATTGTAAGCAGAATGCATCAGAGCATATCTATCTAGCACGATTGTGGCAATCTACACCCATTTCAAGATAGAGGTGGGAGAGCGTGATGACATATTTTAGCATTGGTCTACTGAAGGTGCATGGCAGGGTCTACATTTTAGGGACTTCATTAGAGTACGAGGAACCACATATATTAGAGTGTTTCTTTAGGGAAGAGCTATGATACCATAAGTTCCTACGTACATTGATCACAATCAGGATAATACCGTGCTCAATACATTTTGGCAGAAGCTATACATATTAGTTGACATAGAGTTTATCAGTGTACTACAGTTGGAGTCAGTCGGTATGAGGCGTAATGGACTCCTAGTTTGCATGTGGGCTCCAGAAACTCATATGATTGGTCCGTGTCATTTTTTGCGACTCTCTAAGAGGAGATGATGGGGTACATGCCATGTGGTAGGATAGATTTTTCATTGTTGATACCCATTATTGGGTATAACGATGGACTTGCAAACTCTATTTCCACCAAGGTGCATCTGCAGGAGATGATCCATAATAGTAGGGTTGGGTATTCTAGGAATTAGAATTTGGGATTCTAGGAGTGGAGGCTACATTCTGGGCATAAGGGCCAACCACTTATGATCAGATTAGTGCAATGTTAACATGGCGGGGTCTTTTTTAGGCCATCTTGGGACCCTGGGATTTCATGGGTTCATAATTTGGTAGTTGGTACATATGGGAGAAACAATTGTTACTTTCAGGATCCTATTCATATGGAACATTGGATTGGTTTCCTTAGTGGGATGCACTATAACATGTGGAATGAGTATTTACAATATCTAATTTCTCCACTTCTTGATGGGATTCAAGAAGCCTCTTCTCTTAGTACCATATAGGACAATGCTTTGAGCAGAGAGTGCTTTACATCTTCCAAGTTGGTTTGCGACCTTGGTGTCATTTTCAATTTTAGTTTTGTTTAGTTTGTGGGGTGCCATGTTATGATGGTGTTGATTGAGAACAAGCAATCATTGGGAAGGGGGGACTTTAACATCCCCATTTTTGGATTCCCTTGTTCCACGGTTGGAAATGACTTCTAGGGTTTGTATCAGCCAAGTCAGAGAAGTGAGTTTGGAGGAGTTTTATGGGGCCCATCCTAATCCATTTACAATCATTCATCATCAAGATCAATTCCACAAAGTTCATACTTGGTTCTGTTGCATCCTGACGATTCCCGTAAATTTGGAGGATTATTCAACATAATTTAATTAAATTCACTAAAGGTGTCATATTGATCATATTATTTGAGGCAAAACCTTGGTGTAATAGCTCATTGGAACTGAGATGAAGAGTTTTAAATGTTGGGAGGATGAGAAGTGACTTCCAGTGCCCGAAAATATTTTTAAATGAAATAAATCACATTTTTTTAAAGTAAAAAGGATTATTAAATTAATAAAGTTAAATGACTTTAAAAAGTCACTTTAATTAATTAATTGAGCGGGAAAAAGATAAAAGTGGCCCAAAAAGGTAAAATGAACTTAAAAGGGCAAATGGACCCCTCTCTCATTCATTCATGTTATTTGCATTTTCGAAAAGTTTGAGAGCTCTTGATCTTATGACTCTTGGGATGAAAAACCCTAAGAGAAGGAGAATAGCTTTCGATTGCGAAACCATCCATCATTGCTATTGATAGGGATATATCACTCATATCTCTTGCTTATGCTTCATTGCTATAGGCAAAAACTAGTTTGTTTCATATTTGAGAAGTTGAGCACTGAGAACTAGTGATTTCATGAAGGAGGCGCACTATCTTGGGGAATATTGGACATAAATATTCTTATTTACCATTCCCTATTGCAAGAAGGGAACATTACTATCACTTTCAGAGCCGATAGAGGGAACATTATTGAGTTGGACGTTGAAGCTATAAGTTACAGTCTTGAGGGAGGGTGCACCACTCAAACTCACTGCCAACTCATGGTCTCATTGTAGAAGTTCAATACTCCTGTAGAATATTTTTCTCTGTGCTTACAAGAGGAGTGTGGTTAATATCTCATCACATTTCTTAATATCCAAAGGCTATAATCAACATCACGCATTCAAACTGTGGTTATTTATCTTCTAGAGGGTGCACCACTAAGAATACTCTACAATATTTGCAAGTGTACCTGTTGTCTTTTAAAAGGGGGTGCAGTCAACTCAATGATTAGATCTGTTTGGGAAGGCATGAGCCACAGATTCCTTGTTCTCTCCTTGGTATCCTATCATTCCTTGATAAAGAAAGTTGGTATAGAACTACTGGGTGTGTTGGAGAATATTTATAGTTGACCATAATTATTTGTAGCGATTTGAAGCTATAGTAGGCAGTCACTTCAGTAAAAGGGTTTGCAAAAATTAGACAAGCACCTACAGGCCTAGTCGCCCACCAAAGAGGGACAGATACGACATATTCAAGGTTTGATTTATTTAATGTAAAATTTGAGTTAGTGGATCCATGTTAGTGAAGCGGCTATAATATTTAGTAAATCAATCATCTTTTGTATGTTCTATGTACATGATTTGGGTAGAGAATGCATTAAAAAATAGGTACTTGTTGTAGACTTTATGTTTGAGTATCATTGATATAATATTTAAATTAATTTGGGAAAAAAATAAAGCAATACCATAAAACTCAAACTTATACTACAAGGAAATCTTATGGTGGTAATCAATAGTGATCATTGAAGTGTTTGACAAAATACTCGAATCATATCTCACAAGCAGTCATAAAAAAAATTGATAAAAAATTGTTGGGGCATTACACTATATCACAAACCCATGTGACTAGCCAAAAGTGAGAAGAAAGAGGTAAATTGTGTTGAGATCAAACAATAGAAATATGTATAAGAAGGTGGGTCACAACTGCAACCTAACCTTTGCAAGCCTCAGCTATGTTAACTCCATTCTTCCACATACTTGACCATAGAGCCACCACCATCAATTACGATAATATTTCTCGATGGATATCATGCAAGAGTGGATATCTACACATGGACTATTTGGGGGTTGCTTTTGGGGTTACCTTGTACATGAATAATATGTCCTTTCATGTTGGGAATGTTGTACCCTTTACATTTGGTCACATTGAACATTATTTTTCATGTTATATTGAAAATATAGATTATGGCTAAGGTAAACTTAGTCATATTTATGTGGGCCCATAATATCTCAAAGGGAGGGATCCCTACTTCCTGAGTGTGTATAAATACACATTAAAATAATCATCATCTTATGTGTTATTTCTCTTTATTTTTGTTATTATATTTGGTGGGGTTCATCAACTAAATTGTGAAGCGTATCGTGTTAATGTGATGATTTTATCCATGTAAATTCTCAACATGGTATCAAAGAGTTGTTGCATGAAGATTAAAAACTAATACCTGTGATTCGATGTTATATTAATTTTTTTGTGCAAATATTTTATGAAGCATGCATCAACCCGGTGAATCATTTTATTGAGTGATTTGTTATGAGGAATTCTCTAATGCCTTTTTGACATTGTTGGTTGTGCAAATCAATTTGAACAAATCAAAAGAACATAACTAACAATTGAACCTGATGGTGCAAAAAGTACATCATAATAAGGGGGAAAGTGGAAGCAATGTCATTATCAAAGGAAGTGGAAATTGTGAAATTAAAGAAATTGCACAAAATTTTAAAGGTTGAAAATGTACAAAATATACAAGCAATTAGTGTAAGAGAAGTTATGATTGTATTTATATCAGAAAACAACAACAAGGCCATTATATTATGGTGGCAACTTTATGTCTTGCATCTGTGCACCATTGGAGATCATAGTTTAGTAGCCCAAATTGGGATTTGGATAGATTTTCCAGGATCGACATTGCTAATATTTGTTTATTTGGATATTTTTTATAACTTTTCCTCAAAAGACTAGCCAATTCAAAATTAACATTTAAACATATTTTGATATGATTGAAATGTTTTACCTAAAAGAATCACCAAAACATAGTTGTAAGATGCAAACTTTAGACATATAGATAAAAGAAAACTTCTATGGCAGTGATCCTCTATTTAAAAATCTATTTAAAAACCAACCATTGTTGTTTGAATTTTCGAAAACAATAAATTTGCCTTTAACATACAATAATGCAAAATATATTTCACAAAATCTCTTCTTCAGCCTATTTTTCAAATTGTAGTTAAAAAATATATTGCATTATACATTTTAGGCCAAGATGTTGCAACTTAAACATAATATGTTTAAAGTAATTTTTGAATGAAAAGGTGCATTATCCACATGTATCATACTTCACAGTAGAAGTTAAAGATTTAAGGTTACTCTCATTAAAAATAAGGACACGTGTTGGGATCATGTAGTATGCTACAAGAACACGAATTCTTCTTGCAACAGTGTTATTGGTCAAAGAACTTTATTTCTAGCCAGTCTTTAAATTTAATCGAAATAAATTTTCTTTGTAAACCACTATCATAATATTTAGTTAATTTTCTTAGTAAACCACTATCATAATATTTAGTTAATTTTCTTAGTGAACGTTACTACATTTTGGAAGAGTTGTTAAAAAACTTGAAAAATCAGTTGTACTATTTTGCTAACGAAATGGAGATTTAAATTTAAATTTAAATTTTAGGAAGTAAAGTAAAAATTCAAATTTTAGTTTTGTTAAAAAATGTGATTGCCATTTTTTTATTTGGTGAACCATATGATTTTATTTTTAACAGATGAGGAAGATTTAGAGTTATTGATCCTCTAATGCTGTCATAAATGCTTGAATCCACAAATTGTTTGAATCCACAAGATTTAGTGTTTGGTTGCTATATTATGGTGGTATTTCAAATCAATATAAAAGTTACAGAATTCTATCGGGTTTTCTGAAATATAAAAAATATTGTAAGAGAGTATTTCATGCACATATTGCATTTTAGAGTGTCTGAGATTGCTCCACTACAAGTCAACTATCTGTTGAAGTTTAAATCTCACAAATTTTTGTTGGAAGTCGGACGATGGTGAATCTATAGGTATTGATGCCCAACATATATTTAAATCTGATGTAGTTGTGACAATATTTCTGGCCATTGTTTGAGGGAAAAAGAAAAAGAAAAGAAGAAGTCGTTTTTCTATTATCTACTTGTTTAACATATCCAATTCTTGGTCTACACATATAGCTCAGGTTTTAGGCTCTGAAGGCTAGTTATTTTTAATATTTTATAGTTATTTTTTGGCCATTATTATATTAAGGTTAAGAGTTCTCTTTGAAATTGTAATATAAATCTATGAAATATAAGAGAATATTTATTGTTTAAAAACAACATAGTTACAATTTCTTTGCAATATGCATATTTCAATAAATTTCTATATGTAATTAAGAAAATCCATATCAAAAGAGAAGATATATAGAGAATCCATATGCACAATAACATATAATAAAAGAAGATAATATATATAGAGAATCTATATGTCACAATAACATATTATAAAAGAAATTCTATGGAGATAGAGTAGAATGAAGGGGAAATAATGTGGAAATGAAGAATAAAGTTGGATTCTTTAACACCTATGTGACAAAAAAATAGTAGTTGGTATTGATCATTATATCAAGGAGGTGTATTTGGTGTTTAATTTCATGGATACTTGTTGGATTATAAACTACTAGTAGAGATTTTTACAATAAGGTTTACTTTGGATGGTTTTTTTGCAAGCAATCTTTGTCACTCGAGGCCAGTGCATTTCCACCATTGCCTAAGATAGCCGCAACCTAGGGGCATCTAAGCCGTCAGATTCACCAGGGGATCACACCTGACCTAGGCCACATGAACCCTTATGATGGATGGAATTTTTGGGTGTCTCCTCCCAACTAACTCGCCCCTAAGGGGATTAAACTTGGGTCTCCTTTTTTACGAGACCCACACCTTAACCGAATGAGCTAGCAAGATTTGACAATTTGTATGGTTCTTAATTTGAATGTAAACTTTTGAATTAGTTTAGCATTGTGTTGACCTTATTACCATGAAATTTCAATGCATCCTTAGTTCCTTTCATGTACCAAGCCAACAAATATATCTTGAATTGCCTATTCAGTTTTATGGTTTTGATTTGTTGAGTAATTGGTAACTACGGTTATAAAGCTTTAATAAATCTATGACGACAATGGATTAATTCACTAATACATAAGGGGTCAATATTCAATGACGATTTTACCCTATGAATACATTTGTATATTGTACTTATATTGCTTTAGTGGATATTGTTGTAATAGGTAATTACGATGCCAAATCCAGTAGAATTAAGGATGCTTGCTAAGTTAAGGGAACGATTGGAGGGAAAGGGTGATGGGAAATGCACGGGAAATGTTATCGCCCTTGTTGTGAATGCAGAGCCTAAGAAGACTTTTAATAAAAGTAATTGAAATACATTGTAGGGAGTATGTGCCACATTGAAGGGGGGTATGAATATCGTCCTATGGTAAGTTATATTTCATTATAGGTGTGTGTGTGTGTGTTATAATTTTTTCCTTTGTTTTAATATTTGTTATATACTAGTTTTATTTGATTGCTTGTATTATTTATAAAGATAAATCCTCCTAGGTATGTGACATTCTTTAGTGTGGCAAGTATTCGTAGAAATAGTATTGTAAAAGATAAGAATGATGGTATGCATATTGAAGATCAAGTAAATCCTATGGAAGAAGATGACACTAATAATACAGTGGAGGGTGATGGGACAAATCGATTGATCCAAGACATTTTTAATGCTTCAATGGATGAGGTTGACAACTTGGATGAGGAAAACTTGCAAGATAAGGAAAAAAATTATGTGTATAGTAATGATGTATCTCTACTTCAAAGGGCCACAGTTTTCATTGAGGTCATACCTTGTTTGGACAACCTTATTTACGCATGGCCTCCCTGGGCTAAAACTACCAATTTTTCCCAAATCTTCCCCAACATCCCCAAATCCTCCTAGATATGTTGTTAGATGTATGAAACTTTATTTGAGGATTTTTACCAGTGTGACAACACCTTTGACCCTTTCCCAAGCCCATGTTTGAATGAATTTGAAATGTTCTTCCTAGTTGCATGGTTGGGTGACCCAGAAGTGTGGGAGTAGGTTTCAACGGAGCTGATTCCAAAACCTAAATGGTCCCTGGTTTACATTTTTTAGGGAAGATACTTTATCTTTCCTGAATTGTCCTTGATTTCTCCCAACATCCCACTTCCCTGTTTGCAAAAGTATCAACCACTTTCCTTATTTGCCTAGTTTCAAGAGTTAATTGATTAAGTGCAAATTTCCATATAAAATTTTGATTAAAATTACATCAGAGATAATATTCTGATCTGATTTCAGATCAGGGATATTACAATGGTATCAGATCTCTTTCCTTGGCACAGCTCGTGGAAAGTAAGCTCTCAAGTAGAAGGAAAATTTTTGCATCCATGTGACCTCGATGAGTAGTATGAAGAATACTGCAGGAAATATGAAGAAGAAGAAGGCCCCTATGTTGATGGACGTCTACTGAGTAATGAAAATGATGACTTCTATGTTTCATCCTATCATGAGGTCATGAGTCCTAGATCTATTCATGACGGGTCCTCTTGTAGAGGGAGGCCAAAGGAATCATTTATGTACCTTGCAGATTATTGGGGACCGAGTGAGGGACTTATGAAGAACCTTTATTTTCGAGAGTACTGCACTCTTGAGATACAAAAGTTGTTCAAATATCCCCACCGTGGAAAAAAATTGAAAAGGATTGAACACATTGTTGATGAAGTGTGCAAGGAAGAAGGTACTATATGGTTTCCACCTGGAACCAAAAGAGGAGCAAAAAGGGAAGATTCATCAAAGCCCTTTGCTTGTCCAACTAGTAGAAGAATGTTTGGTTTTTATTCAAACATAGATTCCAAAAGTTGTGAGTTGAGTACCACTCAATATAAAGAATCCTCAAGTTCCTTGAAGAAGAAGAGAACTGAAGTAGAGACAAGGATCCTTGAAGTGGAGTGCAAGTCACTGCAAGGTGACTGCATGGAAGAAGAAAAGGAAGGTGAATGCACTTCCAAATTCTTTGGGGGTGATTTGCAAATCACTGATAAGGATGTTGGATCATGTATGGGTGGAGGTACATATTTTGGATCAGATCCAAAAGAATATTACAAATCATATTTACATTCACCTCTTGAGCCACAAAATGAAAAAGAAGACAAGGCCACACCACTTGGGTGTGAACCTGAAAATTTGGTGGAAGAGAAGGCCACACCACTTAGGTGTGAACCTGATAATTTGGTGGAAGAGAAGGCCACTATAGTGTCCTTACAGGAAGATGATGAAGATGAAATGCCAAGGTATGCTATACTTTCTGATTTGTGCAATGATCACATCTCATTGCAACTTTCAGAGATACCCTCCACTTCACATTATGGAGGTGATTTTGCAGAATATTCAAAAGATGGCATGTATGTTGAAAATGAGTTTTATGTTGTGGATACATGCCACAAGAAAAATGGTCTTATATGTCAGCTATTAGTAGAAGAAACATTGGTGGAGGAACTTATTTGTGAGCCACATCATTTGATTGGATCACTAAAGGAGGATATATAGAAGCTTATGGAATCCATGAACAACTTTGTGGACATCAATGCCTTGGTGGCAAGATGTTGTTGGAAATATTCTAGAGAAGAGATGGAAGGAGAAGCCTTTCTGGAAGAGTGCATACCACTTAAAGAAGGCATGGCTAAGATGAAGGAGAGTTATATGAAATTAATATCTAACAGAGATGATCTCCTCATGGTGGCTAAAATGTACCATTGGGAATTCAAGAAGGAAACACAAGAATATGAAAGACTCCATAATAAATGGGAGGCTACATATGATTCCTTGAAGAGAACCTAAGAAGTTCTTCAAAAGTCAAGGTTGCTGATTGTTCAAATTCAAAGAGAGTTGAATGTACCACCCCCCATCTTGCATGGAAAATAATCATATGCACATGGTAGGAACTACTTTGGAGGTGCTGAAGGGACCTCATGTGGAGGACAACCATGAGGAAGGAGCAGATTTGCAGGTGCTTGTGAAAATATATGAGGAAGAAATTATTGGCCAAGCACTCATTGAGATTGGGAGGAAGGATGAAGTGTTCTTAGCTATGGGAAATATGGCTGAGGACATTCCAAGTGAATCATCAAGAAAATATGATTATCTATTCATCGAATGGGTAGATAAATATATCACTAAAATAGAGGATCAAGGATGTACTAGAATTTCTTGCATCAGTAAAGGGTTGTCTGACACACATGCTTGGAAAGAGACACCTTATGACATACCCTTATGGATGGTAGAATCTGATCTAGAGGAGGTCGCTGATCACATTCCAAATGGATAAGAAAATAAAATTACTTATTAATCCATTGATTGGGTGAATAGAGACACCTTTGGAATGAAGATTGCAGGAGGTAAAGAGTTTAATTTATGCAATAAATTTCTTGTTGTGACTGACATTGTCCTAACATGTGGGCAGCCAAAAAAATGTATTTTTCAGCCATAATATACCTCCAGTACATATGCACAGGAGGTGCATTATTATTTGTATGTGCTTGAAGGATTTGAGAGAAAACAAAATGGAGACCAAGCACTTGAACTTTTCTAGGGAGATTTGGAGATGCCCCTAGGTGAAAGATGTATATTTTTGGAGGAGGAACAAGATGGTACAAAGTATGAACTACTCAATGGATTCAAGGATTACCCCACTTTTTTGGTGGATAAGTATTACCCAAGTTTCAAATTGGTTCATGAATTTCCATCTTCTACACCTTTTACTACAACTACAACACCTGAGAATGACAACTGGGTGAATGGACTCTTCCTTTTGGTGCCAAGAAAGGAGCAGGATGCTCCCACATTAATCCATGGGGATTTATTGAGAGCACCACCCCCTTATCAATAGCAGAAAATGCATCCATTTCCTATCTTTGATTCCTCCATTCATGGTGGTGATTGCATGACTAGTGGCAGAGAGTTGAGCCATTGGGATTGTGCACATGGGAAAGCAATAAAATTCCCATATGGATATGATATTTAGAGGATTTGTTCATCCATGGCAGGGATGGATGGGTACTTGTTGGAGTTATGCACCTTGTAGGGTGTAAATTTTGGAGTTTCAACAGACACACCCTACATCTTCTGTGATCCACATGGGCATCTATGGTTATTGGAGGACTCCTATAATTGTCTTGGGACATGGGACTGACACCTATGTCATGGAAGCAAAAAAATTGTGAGATTCAGTGCCGATGTGCATCAAGCATATAAACAAATTTATGTTAGGTGGGGAAGTCTCAAAGATTTCCAAATTTTCATTGGGAGTTTTAAATTTTTAGTGCGGTGGTATGATATCCACATCATGGATTCCATTTTCTACGATGATAAAATTTTGTTATTGTTACTGATGTTTGGAAGGAGGCAGATAAAACCATGGGACCCTAACATTCTTGGGAATGACATATTTCCAAAGGGGGAATCAACATTTGGATCATTACAGAGGAGGAAGTGGTATCCAAGAATTCTACTCAGTTACCTTAACTGGGTTGACAATTTTGTTAAAAGAAGCGGTCATTAAAGCAATGACTATGATCAGAGTGGTGTTGTAGAAACACGGTGGAAAATTTTTGCAGCACTCTAGAGTGCTTCTACTTGAGGACAAGCATACTTGGGAGGGGAGGAATTTCATGTCCCCAATTTATTCAACACCAAAAGTGTTGACCATGCTAAACACCTAGGGGTTCTAATTGACATTAATCAACCTAGGGAATTTTTCTAAGATAATTATGTAGGAGGATTGTACTAAGTTTTATTTATTGTCATTATTAATTATTGTGCAATTAAATATGTGGAAAATAAGTTTCCATGTCAGGAGGGTGCACCTGGGCAACCCAACTTTCCAAGGAGGAAAATTAGAAAATTTCAAAGGATTGACAAAAGCAAGCAGCCAGAAAAAGGGGAAAGAACCAAAAGCGAAGTAAAAGCACTCAAAAACAAAAGAGGCAACTCTGGGCCAAAGGAGGGCGTAGTTTCAATTTAGAGTTTTAGTCACAAAAGGAGAAGGCCAGAAAAAGTTGTCATAAGGAAAAGTAGGCATCTGGGCCAAAGGAGGGCACAATTACCATTCTGAGGTTCAGTTACAAAAGCAGTCAGTGCAAAAAAGATGTCATAGAAAAAGTAGGAAAATCAGGGCCTATGGAGGGCACAGTTTCTAATTTGGATGAAAGACATGGACAGGGAAACATCTCACATGACACATACTTGCAAATTTCTCAAGGGGGGCGCACTACCTGGCTAGGGTTAGGGTTTTAGCAAAGGAAACTTGCTCAACAAGTGAATTACTTACCCAACAAGTCACCAGTGGTCTATTTAACAATAATTCAAGCTCCATTTCTCAGTTTTTTAATGAATTATCTTATTTTGAGTGAATCCCAACTTCATACTAAGTATTGTGCCTCAGTCTCTTAGCAGATGCGCCCCAAATCCCGTCCCCTCTCTTCTTTCTCCGGTTCCCTTTTCAGTGTAGGTGATGATGAGAAAAGGATAAGCACCATGAGATTCATATCAGACCACTACAACAGTCAATCCATCCATTTAATATGATCTCCAGTGAAGGTAACCTCACCTACGCTCCATTCCCTAGCCTGGTGTTAGATTTGGGCCTTCTGCCCTCAGTTTTGGATTCCATTTATGGAGAGATCAGTTTTCCAAAATTCTCCTTGATATGCTCAGTAAAAATACACTCTTATGAATTCTGTAAATCAGTAATATTTATGTTCCATAGAGCTCTCATGTAAATTTATCATGAGTGAGCCTTAATTTGCCCACTAGATAGGGTTTTTTTAATCATTTTATGCAATAATAATGGAGTAATGGCCATGAGAGGAAGTATTGAATGTTATGATATGTTAAATGATGATATATTAGTCTCTTTAATTCATCATTATCAGGTATGAGTTTAATATGGTACGAAATTTATTAATTTTTGCAAACTCTTGCTAGTTGACTAGGTAGATTTTACTAGTCTTATTGTTTCCTTAATTATGGAAGTTCTATGCATCTAAATACCATTTAGAAAGTTGTTGTAGGAATTAAACTAACCCACTACCAATCCCAATATTCAAACATAGTTTTTTTTGAGGTCATACCTTGTTTGGATAGCCTTCTTTATGCAAGGCCTCCCCGAGCCAAAACTGCCAGTTTTTCCCAAATCTTCCCCAATAACCCCAAATCCTCCCAGATCTATTCTTAGATGTCTGAAACTTTGTTTGAGGCTTATTAAAAGTGTGAAAACACATATGAACCTTTCCTAATCCCCTGTTTGATTGTATTTGAAAAGTTCTTCCTAGTTGCATGGTTGGGTGACCCATAAGCGTGGGAGTAGGTTTCGGCGGAGCTGTTTCTGAAACCTAAATGGTCCCCAATTTAAATGTGTTAGGGAAGATACTTTCTCTGTCCTAATTTGTCCTTTATTTCTCCCGACATCTCGCTTTCCTGTTTGCAAAAGTATCAGCCACTTTCCCTTATTTTCCTAGTTTCAAGAATTGATTGATTAAGTGCAAATTTTCACATAAAAATTTGATTAAAATTACATCAGAGATAATATTCTGATATGATTTTAGATGAGGGATATTACATTGTTGCACCTGCAAATAAACCAACAAATATGAAAAGGATAATTAATTGATGAGCTCCCAAAGCACTGATACCATGTTAGAATTCTAAATCATAGATGGTAGCAAGAATTCTATAAACAAGCTAAGAATCTAAGCACACAATTAACCTCACTAGGAATTGTAGAGAATTAGCATAAGTAGAGAAGAAGAGGAATAATTAACACACATTAAGGAATGATCAATAAATGATAATTGATATTATTAAATTGGCAATACATCCTTATAAAGGATATTTGAAATGATAGAAGACAACTCATTGCTAGCTCATAAGTTAGACTTACTAAATATGATAAACCCCCATAGGTGGCTAAAGCACTTTCCTAATCTATCAAGGACCTCAGGAATTAGCTAAAGCATGAGTGAGTGATGATAAGTGATGGAAAGACTTGCTAATCCTGGAATATGGAGAGAAAACAATGGAGGATGGGTTGGCAACAAAAGATAGCAGTTTCCTAGTTGAATAACTTTACCTTATCCATAGAAAATATGGAAAAAGGAAGTAAAAGACAAAAGCTATAGGAAAGCACAGTTACTAATTCTGGAAGTCAATAAAGTAGATAGGATCAACCATGAATTAGGATTAAAGCGTTCCTAGGGTATATATGGAAAGTGTTGACCATGTGGTGCAAGTGGATGCCAACTATCTAGGATAGTAGGTAGGAAATTAATAAAAATTGATTAAATGTTTTATCATAAGTTATGAAGTGGGTTTATTATATTCCCACAATTATGTTCATCATAAAATGGTATAGTTTATGGCTGAATGAACGTGATCCTGAAAGAATTGCTATTGAGCATGCTAATGGATTAACCATGGTTAATACAAGGACATTTGAACCTAGTCCCAAAAACTACGTCCTTCCAAGCCAATGTGAGCAGGTCTTCTATTCAGAGGTTCCAACTAAAGCAGGTTGGTCATTTGTTGTTAGATATGATCCAAGAGGAAGGCATGTAAAGTATAAATTACTAGAAGAATATGATATTGAAGAAGAAGATGGCATGAATGAACATGGTGTAGATGTATTGTCCTATGAGGAATTCGAAGAAGATGAGAAACCAGATGTAGAAGACAATGTTTTCCACGACGATATATTTATGATGATATTATCGAAAATGACATCAATGAAAATGTTGATAAGGTCAATCCTTTCAATGTTGATTTTGAACCAGATGATATATATTTGGAGTTGGATGAAGAAGAAGATCAATGATATTGTAGAAATATTGAAATGTATGAGGTTTGTGATTATATATACGTGTGTGATTTATTCTCTTTAATTAATTTAATACAACATGTAAATTAAGTGTCGTCCAAATAATTGTCATTGTCAATATCGTAATAATTGTCATTTTTATCACCATGACAATGAATATGATGATGGAATTAACAATCAATGATGATGATGATGTTGATCATGACAATGATGATGATGACAATTACAATTATGACGATGACGACGAAGACGATGATGACAACGATGACGACGAAGACAACAATAATGACAATGAGGATGGTGATGGAAATGACTATGACTATGATGATGATGATGATGGTGATGGAAATGCTCACCTATGATGACTATGATGACAATGGAAATTCCCACCTGTCCTCCACTTCTAACAGACCACTATATGTAAACTTGGGAGTCACAAAAAATTGAAAGTTTTATGATTCCAAGATCCCATGAAATATGTAGAAGAGTGCCAACTACAACTAGCTATGACCAGTTGTCGGTGGCCTTTCCCCTTCTTCACTCAACCTCATTTTTCCTTAATATTATCCTTAAAAGACCCACAAGGGGATGATGTATCAAAGCTAAGGGCTCAATAATTTTCTTCTCATTTGTCTAAGTTGACCCACAGGCTTTAAAAAAATAAAAAGAGCGTATATGCATGTATTTTTATTTTGGAAGATACCTTCATTTCATGTGATCTAGATTGACTATAATATTTCGAGGGTGAATTGTTGGGGCGCGTACCCTAAGGATTATTAGTTTTGGTACCTTCGCGGCTGTTGGTAAGCGGAGTTATGGGTCAAAATAGTCTTAGGGGTGTTGGGGGAAGTTAAAACTCCTTTTTTTTGTAATAAACCCTTGGTTGAAATCCAGGGTTTAGGGTTTTGGGTGCCCATGGTTTTGTAAAAATGCGTAGTATAAATAAGCGCTTGTGTAAAGAAGATAGGTTAGGTTTTATGATGAAAGAAAGATTAAGGTGAAGTTAAGGTTGATTTTGTAAGGAAATGTTAAGTCCCAGCTATGTGCATGGACGACCTCTGCTGCTGTGTGCGCAGAGGGTTTTTGTAAAGAAGATTGAGGAAAGACCTGCAGTTGTGTGCACAGGGGCCTGCTGCTGTGTGCACGGATTTTTAAGGACTGAAAGGATCTGCAGCTGATTACACAGATCAAACTGTGGTTTTTGTAGCAAGTTGAATAGAACACAGTTTGTGGACGTAGCCCCTACACTGGGGGTGAACCACGTTATATGCGGTGTTGTGGTTTTTTGTGCTGTTTCTGTTTCTGTTTCTTTCATGCATTAATAACGGTTGACATTTGATAAATTAGATCGCTGCTAATATTTAGCTTCGCTGTGAATTCCCTGTAGTGGGTTGAGCAAGTCACGACTGTTTATTTATCTGCGAAGTTGTATGTGAATGAATGGTAAAGCTTTGTAATTATTGATTAATAAGGTTGTTAAAAGGCTAAGGTACAGTAATCCCCCCTCTCTGCTTGCAGAAACCTGATTCTGCGGCACCTCCATAGCTGTTTCGGGTGAGACTGCAACCTGCGCGCAGGTTGTTGCCGAAAGGGCCAACTCTGTGGGTCTTTTGTTGGTGCGACATTAAAGGATTAAACCCGGGTCTGCCCTATTGCCCAACAAATTGGTTCCGTTGCCGGTTGAACTCAGTACCTGCTCAAGAGGGGTTTACATTGTACCTCAAGGGCTATGTTATGGAGGCCCTCTGTGAAGGAAATCAGTGATTGGTTTGCTGAGATCTGTTTGAAGTTTGCGCAGCAAGAGAACGCCAATCCGCGGTGTAGTGCAAGTGAATTTTTACAAAGGTATGTTTTTTGTGATGCTTATGAAACTTTTTTTGGTAGTATCCACATAGAGTTGCACCAGTGGTTGTCTAGGTTAACAGAGAGAAGGACGAACTTTCAAGTTCGACAGATTCCTGTGTGGACCCCCGCAAGGGTCAATCTTGTGCAACACGTGAACAACGAGGTATCCCGCGCTATTGACTTCTCGACGACGCGAATGTTGGAAGCCTTTGTGACAGAGTTTACCATTGACACGAGCACCTCCTTCAGCGAAGCTGAACGGCAGTTTTTCAGAGGTCCCCATGGTAAGTTTTTGAATTCCTTAAGCTTGAAGATTAAAATACTATTGGTTGAAAAAGGTATATTATTATTTGAATTAGACTGTTAGTTTAGTAGTACTAACATATGTTTGCAAGTGAGAATACCTTCGACGCGCAAAGTGGGTTTCCGTGAAGCGAGCAAAGGTACAAAAGATATTTTGAGTCCTACTCCTCAGGTCATACCACCGCACCTCCCCCTGTAAACCCTCAACACCCAGACCCTGAAAAAAACCCTTCGGTAGGAAACCCCCCCGTCACCCCACAGCGTCGCTTTGTTACCCCTAAAGTTCGGTCGCAGTGTGATAGGCAACCAAGTCCGAGTATTCCG
>LPNX010510210.1:603173-624122 GCA_001517045.1 Pseudotsuga menziesii
TCCGCTCATGCAACAGAAGGTTGCTGACCAGCAAGAGGCTCTGGAAATTGCAATGAAGCTAGAGACCGCCCCCGTTGGAGACGATTCTGGTATTGCCCAAATCCAAGCGCAGCTGGCAGCGATGGCTCTGGAGCTTCGCGATATGAAGAAAGCTAAAATCAGTTGAGAGGAGTTCTGGTGTATGCAATGTCAGTCCGAGGGTCACGATAGGGACCAGTGCCCCATGGCCAGAACCTACCTAAATACGGGCACGCCCAACCAATTCACTCCCGGTGTTCTATATTGTGAAATTTGTCGAACCTCTGGCCAACATCGCCCTGAGCACTGCCATCTTCTTCAGAGATATGTTCAAGTTCCCAAAAACCCCTACTGTCAATTCTGCAAGTCCATAGGGCATAACAAAGAAGAGTGTCGTAGCTACGACCTTATGCGAGAGTGTACCTCTGACGCGTACCAAGTACACAATGAAGCCCAGAGTAATGATGGTTATGGTTACCGTGGCGGCGCCTCCGGAAGAGGTGCTTTTGGTGGCCGCGGCCGTGGTGGGATGACCGGAAGAGGTAGAGGCCAGGTTGTGTGTTACAATTATAACCAAGCTGGCCACTTGGCTCGCGACTGTAGAAATCCCACTACAACCTGTCGGTATTGCCGCGCGGTGGACCACGTGATCAAACAGTGCCCCCAGCTCCTCGCAAAGATTCAGGAGAACAACCGTGGCCCTACACCAAATATTCAGCTGATTTCCGTTGAGCAAAGACCTACCGCAGCCCTCAATGTGGTCACCCGGAGTGGAGCTACGACGGATATTCAAAACACACCAAAGCAACCTGTCGCGGTGTGCGCACGTAAGGCCTCCGTGAAAACCTCAGTCCAGGAGGCCCAGTGTGATATTGTTGACCCTGGCGCCATAGACGTACTTGCGCGGCAATCTTAGCAGGCTTCGCAGCCACAAGAGGCCTCGACGGATAAAGTAAGTACACTATCTTCTTTCTTGCAGAGCTGTATGAAACTCTTGCAGAATCAGAATGCTTTAAAAGAGCTGCAAAAAGTTCTTGCTGTCACAGACCCTCAGAGAGGAATTGATCAGGAGAAAACTGTTAGCCGTGTCTGAAGAACGGGAAGGGAAATGAGATTGAACGTTCAAATAGGGGAGTATGATATGACTGATGTCATTTTGGATCTTGGATCAGACGTTAATGTCCTACCCAAGCAGACCTGGGGGAAAATGGGAAAGCCTTCCCTGGTTTGGTCACCTATACAACTGCGACTAGCTAACCAGCAAAGGATTGTACCTCTAGGGAGACTTCTTAGTGTCCCAATAGACATTGATGGAGTCAGTACTCTAGCAGATTTTGAAGTTATTGAGATCATTGATGACAACAACCCTTATCCAGCTCTATTTGGAATTGAGTGGGCCATGGCCAACGCTGCAATCATCAACCTTAAGAGGAGATAGATGACCTTCGAAGGAAATGGTCTGCGCGTTATTATACCCCTCGACCCATCCCAAGGAGAAAGGTATACAAAACCACTCAGAGATGAAGGGGACCAGGATACTCTAGACCACATCTACAACATCACAGCCAAGGACGCAGATTATGTCGAGCTTGATGATGATGGTGTAATGGATTGGCAATGTGATAGCTCCTGCATGTCTGATTCAGACGATGGTCTGGAGAATTGGTAGAATCGACTGTACGAGATACATGGCTATAGATGCGCGCAAACCACTCAGTCTTTTAGATGCCTTAGTGCACAGCCTAGAGAGTTGCCTGCATATGTTGGGATGACAGACCCTGGAGAATTCATTGCACCTATGTCCGAACGAGTACCTCAGTCACAAAACACCCAGAGTCTGGAAATAGCACTAGAAGCTACAGCAGCATGGAGGACCAATCCTACAAAGTCTCACCCCAGTCGGAGAACCTACCAGAAATTCCTGCGCCGCAGATTCATAAACCAAGCCCAAGAGGTGCGAAGTAAGGGGCCGAATAGCCTTCAGGGACATTTGAGGCAGAACTATACAGCAAGGGAAAACACACCTCGCAAGGAGTGGGTGCATAAGTTCGTGCATATCTTGGACCCTATAGCGAAAAATGGACATATGGAGGTTAAGCTCTGCCACGGTACTGTAAGAGGGGGCAATCTTGTTGATAGATTTTTGATCGCATTTTCTATTAACAAAAGTCGTCCTGTTTTAGATATAGCTTTCTGATCAAACCACGACAAGGAAAATGATGATCACCCAGGAATTGAATACTACACCAAGGGGCAGAGCCCAGACGCCAGTCCCTCAAACCTAATAGTCCTGTCACAGATATTACCAGGTCGGGTCGAAGGGAACTATTGTGCCGAGGTTGCTTATTGTCCTGAAGCTTCAACCATGATTCTACCGAGGCCCAAAAACATAGCGAGGCTCAAAATACGACCGTTGGGAAGTAGCCAATTTGGCGGCGGTAGAGTTTTAATTGCTTTAAATGACTGTACTAAGACCAGTACCGGCAATCGCGCTCCACATGGACAAGATTTTCGTCAGACTTGGTGCCTTCAATGCAATGTCCTGCATGATTTGATTGATGGCATGTATAAGAAGATGCCTCAGTTAGGAAAAATTGCATCCTACATTTCTTCAAGATTTCTGAGTGAACCCATGTCCACTGAACGCGAGATTGACGCTTTGGTCCGAGAATTTGAGCAAGAGGGTCTGATCACCTACTCTAATCGGCTGCCTACCCTAGCTCACTGTGAAGACACTTCCTTAGCACCACCACAGCCGATGCAGACACGGTCTTCCAGGAAAAAGTCTAGAACTGAAGTTCACACCAAGCGCAACCAAGACCGGCAGCGGTAAACAGGGCAAACACCAGCAGCTCATCCTATGGAGCCCTCTGGTTCCGCACAGGCCCCGGCCGGGGGAAGGGAGAATATTCCACCACCATGGCCACCATATCTACCACCTGTTCACCCAGGTACCGCGTTACCCCGTCGGACAAAGAAATTTACATTAGCCACACCCTCGCTGCCACAGGGAGTGCAGTTGATAGGAAGTATGACAGGGAAGATTTGTTCGGCTTAAGTACAACGATCATGACACCAATGACCATGGCAAGTTCCCACAGTTTGAATCAGCAGAATACTTGCACCGTGTCAAGTATTCGGATCATAGGGTCACACTACTGGAAGTACAACCATGGGCTGCGGGCCTGGACAGAGCTGGCCTACTCAAGATACTTGACATTCCCCATTTCGGTCGCGGCATACATGTGACTGTAGCGGCCAAACAGTTACTAGAGCTGGTGCATGATGGCTATTTATGGATAGGGGACCAGCAAATTCCTATTGACGCCGCCCTCATCCATAGGATCACAGGTTTACCCAACGCAGGACCTGATCCGGGAACTGAATTTCCGTCCAAACATGACGATACAAAGCTCGCACAAACCATGAAAGAGCGGTTTGGCCTGACAAAAGGGAAACGGGGGTATCACATTTCCGCGATTCAGGAGCAGCCCATTCGATTTACAGCTGAACTCTTAGCCTGCAAACTCATACGGAAATGCAGGCCAACTGAAGTACCTGTTCCGGTTATCCGGATTGCCATGAACTGCGCTGAGGGGTATACTTATAATTGGGACGAATATCTTGCGAAGGAGTTTATGGAGGATGCCCGTGATGCGCAAGAAAAAGGTATACCTTTTCATTATTCCTGGCTTTTAATCCTTATTGCATTAGTTGGGTGGAAAGAACCCACTGAAGCCCAGTTTGTAGAATTAAACCCCGGCACACCAGGGGCAGCGAGGTATGCCTCCCTATGGATATCCTCAGATAAGGAAGCTCAGCAAATGACGAACACTGTGTTCATCTTCTATGCGATGAGTATTCACTATGAGATTGTGCGAACACCCCGACTTACCAACGAAGTGTTCTCTCAATACGAGGGTGTTGTGCACTTTAGTGCCGATATGCATCATGTTTTCATTCAAGCTCGTGCAGATCCACAACGGCAATGCTTCAAATTACCATATGTAGTCACCAAACTAGATGTCAGGAGGATAGTTCAGCACTGGCCGGCCGAATGGCTGAAATATTTAGGGAAAAAACCCTCTATTCTGGTTCCCCCATCTACCAATATTGGCGCAGGTACTAGTCAGGCACCGCAGCAAAGCCCATTGGAAGATAGCGAAGACCTAAGTGATTCACAGATGGATGACGACGGCCAGGATGGAGACGACGGATAGGATGAATAGGATGGACAGGATGAGGAGTCGGTCAAGACCATATCAGATCCTAACCCACAAACGAAGCGCAAGTCACCAGAAGGAGCCGAGGTAACCAAGCCGCAGTCCCGCAAAAAGGCAAAAGCGTCGAAGGACAAAGATATTGAGGAAGAAGCCACTGTTACGCTGGATGTGCTGGAGCACGCTCTAGAACAATCTACGACAGCGCTTACTAAAAAATGGTCAAAGTTTGCGGAACTGCATCTTGCCGAGCTCTCAAGTATCGCGAACAGGGTATCGGAGCTAAAAGAGCTAGCAGCAAAATCCACGCACAGTACTGCGACAAGTAGCACTACAGCACCCATACAGCCGGATGTTAGGCAATGGCCACCCAAAGATCACCAGGGACAGGTATCAAGCGCAACTCTGATACAGCCTGACACAGATTCCCGACCCCAGATGGATACAACCGTGGGACTTGATTATACAAAGATGTCTATATCAGATTTGCACCTCTGCCAGCTCGCGATTACAAAGGAGATCCATGCCCGAACCCAATTGTCCCAAATCCAATTG
The DNA here is from genome assembly GCA_001517045.1 of Pseudotsuga menziesii. Lineage (NCBI taxonomy): Eukaryota > Viridiplantae > Streptophyta > Pinopsida > Pinales > Pinaceae > Pseudotsuga > Pseudotsuga menziesii. The sequence goes on from LPNX010510210.1 coordinate 607,967, forward strand.
GAAGACACCATCAAACAAAACAAAACCTTTGCAGCACACCTAGAAGAAATCGTACAACAGAAGAAAGAGGCTGAACATACAAGAACTACGTTGATGCGAGCACTGGACGAGGCATGTCAGAGTCTTTCTAACTTCGACATACAGGGACCCGAGGAACCAGAGCAGAGAATTGCTAAGCTGAGAGACTATGCCCAGCAGTCCTGCAACGAGGTTGAAAGGATGAAGATAGATCACCAGCACCAGATTGCAGAACTTCAACTGTGCATTCCTCCTGAGACTCCACCACAGGTCCGAGAACAGTGCAAGCAGGACATCAAGGCTTCAGCAGCAAAAATATCAGATAATGTGGCCAGCATCGCAAAACTAATGGAAGACAGCATAGAAGCATGGGCGAACCTACAGGACCATCCAGATGTAGGTAAGATCTAGGAAACCATCAAGTTGCACCAGGATGAATTAGATGCAGTCAGAATAGAAATCAAGACGCTGCCATCTATGCAGAAGATGGCTAAAGTGAAGCGCAGCAAGGAACTTTACAAGGTAACGCTGCTGGAGAATGCGTTGCAGCCCCTGGTTGATGAAGCATTAGAATTGAGCAATACTGCGGAAAGCCAGCTCAAACTTTTGAAGACCTATGACACTTTTGCGCAGGAAAGGGCTGACACAGACTCATCTTCAGTATTACAGGAATTGGTGGAAAAGGAGAAAGCCGCTGATGATATACTACACAATTTCACCAGTCGCTTCCAGATCCTCACGCAGAAGATTCTCCCACCAGAGTCCTCGCAGAGTGTCCCAGGACGGGCCACTAGTGAGTCTTAGGGGCCTGTTGGGGTGCGTACCCTAAGGATTATTAGTTTTGGTAACTTCGCGGCTGTTGGTAAGCGGAGTTATGGGTCAAAATAGTCTTAGGGGTGTTGGGGGAAGTTAAAACTCCTTTTTTCTGTAATAAACCCTTGGTTGAAATCCAGGGTTTAGGGTTTTGGGTGCCCATGGTTTAAGACCATGGTTTTGTAAAAATGCGCAGTATAAATAAGCGCTTGTGTAAAGAAGATAGGTTAGGTTTTATGATGAAAGAAAGATTAAGGCGAAGTTAAGGTTGATTTTGTAAGGAAAGGTTAAGTCCCAGCTGTGTGCGTGGACGACCTCTGCAACTGTGTGCGTAGAGGGTTTTTGTAAAGAAGATTGAGGAAAGACCTGCAGCTGTGTACGCAGGGGCCTGCTGCTGTGTGCACGGCTTTTTAAGGACTGAAAGGATCTGCAGCTGAGTGCACAGATCAAACTGTGGTTTTTGTAGCAAGTTGAATAGAACACAGTTTGTGGACGTAGCCCCTACACTGGGGGTGAACCACGTTATATGTGGTGTTGTGGTTTCTTGTGTTGTTTCTGTTTCTGTTTCTTTCATGCATTAATAACGTTGACATCTGATAAATTAGATCCCTGCTAATATTTAGCTTCGCTGTGAATTCCCTGTAGTGGGTTGAGCAAGTCACGACTGTTTATTTATCTGCGAAGTTGTATGTGAATGAATGGTAAATCTTTGTAATTATTGATTAATAAGGTTGTTAAAAGGCTAAGGTACAGTAATCCCCCCTCTCTGCTTGCAGAAACCTGATTCTGCGGCACCCCCATAATTGTTTCGGGTGAGACTGCAACCTGCGCGCAGGTTGTTGCCGAAAGGGCCAACTCTGTGGGTCTTTTGTTGGTGCGACATTAAAGGATTAAACCCGGGTCTGCCCTATTGCCCAACATGAATCCCTATTCTTCCTTCACTGCTTCATTGAATTAACACTCCATTGCTTCTCTAAGGTTGTATCCAGTCCATGTAATCAATGTTTTTGTTCATATTTCTGATATGTCCCAGACTTCTTTTATGAAGTGTAATTGGAGGTATATATGAGAAATGATATCCTCATTCTCCCCATAGAGTATGCATTTATTAGGTCCCATCCATCCATTGCGGTGTAAAATCCCCCAAGTGGGGATGGAGTTTTTCAAAATGAGCTAGGCATAGAAAATTATTTTTGGTGGTGCTAAAATTTTCCACAAGCAATGGCACCACCAAGGACTATCAGGTGGTAGATTGGTATGTAGTAGTTTGAATCCAAGTTTAATGTTGTAGTAGTTCATATTCAAATTTACCTCTTAGAGTAATTCATCTTTTTCAACCTAAGGGTGATCCCAACTTGTGTTAGTGAGTTTGTGTAGGTTTTTGAGTAATTCCTTTCAATGTAGAATAGTCTAATAGCATATGTGGATGCTCAATGATGAGTTCCATTCAATACACTCATTTCAATCTGGGTTGAGAAAATTGAGGCTTCTATTAGTCATCAACCACTTGTAGTAGCATGTAATATCCTATGAGATATCCTAGACATCAATTAGTTCCAATTTCACTTATGTGCCATTTTCAACCTGCCAACATAAATTTTACACTATACTCTAAGTAAAGAGGACAATCACATTCCAAAATTTTGATCCTCCCTGATTTTGTTTGGATGGATTTCTCAGCCAATTCTCAATAGTGGTTGGGGAAATGTACTTATGTGTCAAAATTTATTTCCATAACCCTATTCTGCTAATCAACTTCCAAGTACCTTTTGTCGTAAGATATTTTCCAAATAATTGCAAGTGTTTTATGTCCTAGCCTCCAATATCCTTTGGTTTGGCCAATGTGTTCCAAGTGACCATGGTCAAGACACCTATGTTATTTACTCCTTTCCAAAAGAATATTAGGAGAATTTATCAGACCCAAGAGAGGGTATGAATGAGTATAACTACCAAGTCCATCCAATATATTGGTATGGCTTGGAGAACACTCTTAATCAATGTTGTTATGATTAATCTTAGGTCCATCTATGGGTTCGGTGGTTGATGTGTTCCTTGATACGGTCAATTATCCATGCTTAATCTCTAATAGTATAAGTGTTTGGTATCAAATAAAACCCCATGTATATTAGAAAATATTTGAACTCTTGAACAATAAAAGGAGGAATTTTAAAATCATTTTACGATGAAATTGTGGCACACGATTGAAATATATGTAGGACTTAGCTTTACTAATATCCATGCGCAATGCCTCGTATAAAGTATCCAATGATGATGAGAAGGACTTAGATTCCCTTGTTGGTCCATTCTTGAAGAGTAAGACATCATCCACAAACATCAAGTTGATAAGGTGAATGGAAGGGGATAACATGATTCCTTGGATAATACATATCTTGAAGTCAATTGTAATCAACTTACCATGTTACATATTCCAATTTTGTAAAATAATGTTAATTGTTTAATTATATTCCTGAGACATTATATTAAATTTAATGCTAAGTAGGAATTGGTGACTCAGCAGAGTCAACAGAAGTGGAATGTAATTCAGAATATTTTATTATTAATAAATAAATTGTGGAGACAATAGCATGGGAGAGCTGTTAAAAAGAGGTTACTGGTCAAACTGGTGGATGGAACTAGGTGGAGGGCAAAAGACAAGTGGCAGCATCCTCAAACACTTCCTAAGTTGAAGGTGGCAACTTCCCTATATTTGGGGTCATGATCCTCCAAGAAAGTGGGATCAGAGCAGGTGGCTCATTAAATGACAACTAACCCAAAAAGAACTAGGCAATCTTTTAAAAGTACCAATGAATAGAGCTGAGGCTGCTCAGATATTTTCCAAAGAAGAAACATTCAGGTGGAATGCTATTCAGGAAATTCATTTGGGGAAAAAGGGAAAAATAGTAAGGAAGTTGTTCTGAGAGGATTGCTGTAGTAACTTGGTTTATTACAGCTTGTTAGCTGGTAGAACTTACTGATAAGTTCAGATTTGATACTGAGTGTTGAAGACTGGTATCTAACTATTGCTACACCTAGTTCCAGCCAAGGAGACCAGAGCAAGCTCAGGGGTCCTGAGGAGTCGCTATTTGAGCGCTCTCCAGGAGTTGGTAGGCAGGAACGACCTCCTATTGTTGTTGTTGTCCAAAGCTTAAGCAGGTTCTGTCGCCTAACTGTCTTTGTTTTTAATAACTATGAATGGTTGGATGTTATGTTAGTTGTTATTTAAATGGTTTAGTGATGTGAGTGTTTTAGTTTATCAGTAATAGAATCTGTTGATGAAGAATAAATACCCACTGTGTTTTTCCACATCTGGGTTTACCAGACCGTACTCTAGCACAGGGGTAAGATTATAAAAAGATAGTGTGATGAGATTGTAGAATAGTAGATTGTTTCTTTCAACCATCCTCAGAAGAAATATTTGTTTTACTGACAGTAGCATGTGTTTATAGATAAAATTATCTCCTTGTACAGTATTTAACTCTTAGTGATTCTAGTATTTGTAAAGAATAGATAGAAGAATATAATACTTGTTTTTAAGAAAGGTTAGACTAGGTTTACCTGCGGTTTAAACCTTCATTTGTTTCTTTCAGTTTAAAGAATTTAACTTCTATATGCTGAAATGACAACACTGAAAGTAGGAGTAATTAAATATTGTTTAGACTCTACAGTTAAACCAAGCTGTGTTAGTCTGTATGTATGTTTAATGATGTAGTCAACTTATTTCTTAATCTTCCTTTTAATTTTTGACAGAGCTCAAATAGTTTATAGAACTGTTATCCTATTTTGCTTAGATGTTAAATGTATGCTACTATATGTATATAAGTATAAGAGATAAATCTTAAATAGTAGTATTTGATTCTTATATATATATATACAGATATCATAACTAAACAAATAAACTAGATAAATACAGAAACTTACTTAGTATTTAACAAAACTGGCTCAAGAAATAAATAACAGAATGTTATAAAATGAACTAAATAATAATCATGGAAACATAGGTAATCTCAGGAGAGATAATACCTTTATTATTAACAACAATAAATTTATATTACATACATTATAGGAGTATTACCATTATGGAAATTCAGGTAATGTATTTATTACATTAAACACAAACTGAAACCTTTTTAACTCCCTGTACTGCTAGGTAATTAAACAGTACTTAAGAACACTAATACAATAAAATAAGAATATAAAAACCCTGTATAAGCTGAAGGGTTTAAACTGTAAGTTAACACTTACAAAATTCTTAATAACTAGTAAGTCAGGGCTTAAACCGAGTACAGAATCCTTGACAGTAAATTTTAAAAGAAATACTAAGAGTAAAAATTCGAGTGTATAATCTATAGTAAGCATTTACCAAAGTGCTCGACTTCGAGCTTAAATTTAATGTATAAAGCATAACTGGAAACTCTTATAAATTCAGAAATGCAGTGTAAGTAATGATAAGTATTGAGGATACTTTAATAGCAGGTTATTTTGTAAGCAGAGACAAGTTATTATTCCTTTAAAAACATGTAAAATAACCTACACAGAGCTAGCAGTAAAGGCAATAAGTATTCCAGGTAGGGTAACTTTACACAGTAATATTTATAATCTATTTTCATAAACAAGAACTTTTTTTTAATATAAAAACCTGTAACCAAGATTACACTGTCAATGACTTTTGAATGTCATTTAAAAACCTTCAGATTTTATAATTTACAAAGTATAACCATTATAACAATTTCTAAAATAATTAACCCAATATATTACTAGAATGCAGTAAAAACCCTACCAGCAAATACTAAAAGTAAATTACAGAGAGTTAATTAAGTATACATCAAATTCTCAGGAATCGAAGGTATTGAAGACAGATAGGTTTATTAAGCCCAGTATGAACAAGTATATGGTTTCAAAACTATACAGTAACATAATAGTAACTTAAGAAAAATTACAAGGACAACGCATAGTTCCAAGTTCAGGGTAAACCCTGACAAATTTAGAAGTATGTACTGAGGATGGAGTTTTATCTCCTTGGTACCTCACGACTACCAACGTCTTTACAAAAATAAAACTTACAGCCTGACCAACAGTAATACATTTATATATATGCTTTTACTAGTAATCAGTAAAGACCCAAAAATTAAACCCGCAGTCTCGGCTTCAACCAAGACCCCATACTAAGCGAAGAGTTGAACTCTTTAACAGCGTTTAGGTTCACCAATTGAACCCAAGTAACAGCGAGGGTTACACACCACAAAGCCAAACCCATGACTGCCCTAAAGGACTAGCAAGGAGGAGAACGCCATGGGTAAAAACCAGGCTTACCGAGAGTAGCAGCTATTGAAATCTTGCACCTTCCACACCGAGAGGAGAAGACCAATCTTGTAGCAAAAGATAAACTAAATATTAAAAACCTTTCCAAACTGTTGTTTGCTTAAGCTTTTATTTGGAAAAGAAGATGAAGGGAAACCCCGTAACTTACCTTAACGCCTGATAGAAATATGGCCACCGAAGAACAGCAAGACAACCACCAGCAAGAAGAAAGGTAAAGCCTTCATTTGCCGCAGAGAAGAATGAGCTCGCTGGAGCAAAAAGGTAACCTGTCACAATGGAGGACGTGTTACATAATCAAGTCAAGGTGACCACTTATACAGTGACGAGTTTGGAAATGGATGCCAATGGATAAACCCTAAGTAAATCAACACTACTCAGCATTCAACATCAAGCTTTTCGACACAGTAACCTTTCACACAATGCAGTAGATGAGCCTGTGAGGAGCTGAGCCAGCATATGGACTGCTAGCAGACAATGCAAACAATGGAGCGGACAAGGAGGTTATCACAGAGTGGCCGGAGGCCCGCAGGCAGTGGAAGAATGACGATTAGGGTTGAGTCAAACCCTTTTAAAATGCCAGTGCATGGTTGAGAGGAGCCCACGTAACCCTTTTAATTATTGGCATGCAGTGGGTAGGAACATTATAGTTCCGTGACAAGATTACCAATGATTCCACAAACCAAATCATATCGCGGGGATTCCATAAGGTTCGATATACCAAATTCAATCACCTGCATTATAATATCAATCATATAAACATTAGAATAATGTTTATAAAACATTGTAATATAAATTGGTTCATCGTTGGTATCAGATTTTATGTATGAAGAGTTGTAATGTTTGTTAATGAGATTCTAGAGCGAGGAGTAATAAAAGTTACCATAGCGTAGTTTGTTTATAAACCTATTGCTTTTCTATATTATCTATGGCCTTAATTCTCCAATGAAGGTAAGGGAATAATAATATATAAAAGCCTATAGCATTATAAAAATCAAATTAAGTGATCAGTGATCATGTGCATGGATTTACTCTTGACCTTATGGTCATCTATAGCTTGTATAATAACAATCCTTCTAATAGTCATAAAACTAGTATGTGACAATTAGTCTTTTGTCAATCACAAGCTGGCAAAGATTACAAAAGATTTTATAAATCAATATTTGATAGGTGCTTGAGTAATTTAGCATTCTTGGCCTGATAGTGTAGTTATGAATGTCGTAAATGGTATTTGAGTATAATAAATATGAGAATGATTTGTAAGTTTACCAGCAATTCATTTACCATGGGATAGAAATAATATTCTAAACTATACAAATTTTTAAATACTAAAGGAAGACTTTAAAAGTTACTTGTATCAAGTAGTCAACCTTTTAATTCTTGATGTAAGAAAAATATAAGTTTGGTACTTAAACCTCCTTATCATTTCACATTTGCAGTTGCAAATCCAATAACGGCATGATCCAGTAATTATGAATAAGTAAAAACTAGATCTTTGATGTTGTATTCCTACCATGCTTACTGCTAGTAAAGAAATATATATTGCATTTTACATTTGCATTCAGTATGAATATCCAATGGTTTCATACTCTGTAGAAATGTTAAATCCTGTTTTCTTGACAGAGAAATAGCTGCCATCTTTACTAGTAGAATTCAATTCTCTATCAATAAGATCTTAAAAGGAATCATAGTTGAAGCTTTACCTCTATAAGCCTGATAAATCTGACTAGCATGTATATACTTTTACTGAATAAATTTTGGTACAGCGAATCGTTATTGAATACTTTAGAGATTTGTTAGCAGCGACCTGAACATCTTACCTGTGTATCTATAAGAAAAGTAAAACTGTTGCGTTAGCTCGGAAGCTAAGTAATCCCAGTCTTTCATGGCAATCCCACCTTGTGGTCACAAACAGAAAACAAATCAGTATTTAAAAAGAAACTATTCTAGAAAGTTAAGCATAGTCAAAAGATCATCCAGATATGAATCTAATAACATAGAACTAATCAAACAGTTAATGACTGTATTTAATGACAATATTTGCATTTAATTTTTTTTTAATTTTTTCAGAAAATTTGGGGTTTTGACATGTGGTATCAGAGCATGGTTCAAATACTAGGCCTGAATGTGGCCCAACTAGTTTCCACAGAATAGTAAAAATAATGTACTAACCTGTATTTTGTTTTATGTAAAGAACATAAAATGTCTTTTTCTGAATCTAACAGGCATGTATGGAGAAGTTAGGAGAATATGCTCAGGAGGAGTCTCCAAACACCGAGATAAGACAGATGTCCAGAGAACCTATGTTAGAAGAGGTAACTGCTCACTCTTCAGAGCTGATGCAGACTATAAAGGATTTGAAGACTGAAATGGAATCAGTCAATAAGGACAATGAGAGGATATTGAAGACTCAGGAAGAGTTGAACCAAATTTTGATGGAAAAATTTCAGACTGAAGGGAGGAGAAAAAGATCCGAATCTGAGGAAGCTAGCCATCAGAAAGGATCTAAAAAGATGAAGCTGACAAAAGCTGAAAACAGTTCATCATCTGAAGGGTTCAGGGAACAACAAAGCTATTATACTACTAGTGACAGTAGTGAGGCTGAGTTGTATGACAGAAAGAAGAAGTATAGACCATATGAAGAGATTTTCGGGGAGTTTAAAAAAATAAAGCCCCCAACTTTCAATGGAGAGATTGAAAAAGGGGAGGAAGCAGAGTCCTGGTTATCCGAGATAAGGAAGTATTTTCAGATATACAATTATTCAAATCAGCTGAAGGCAAGAATGGCCATCTATAATCTCTCTGGAAAAGCAGATATATGGTGGCAAGATCTGAAAAGAGTCAAGGGGATCAAGGAAAAAGAAGTTAATTAGAGTACCTTTAAAAGGTACTTCAAGAAGAAATTTATGTCCGAACAATATTATGAAGAAAGAGCTAAAGAATTTTACGAATTAAAGTTAGGATCCATGACTATGAAGGATTTAAACAGTAAATTCTTAAGTTTGTTGAGATAAGTACCTTATTTAGTTGATGAGAAACCTAAAATACAGTGGTTTCTCAGCTGTCTGCCATATCACATGAAGGACAGAATCGAGTATGATAACCCAAAGACTCTGGAAGAAGCCATGAGGAAAGCAAATTTCTGTTTTGAACAGAACAAGAAGAAATAAGGTATAGCCAACTGGAAGGCTAAAAAGAACAGTAATCAGCCTGAGATCAAGAAAAAAGAGTTTGTACCCCAGAAGAATGACAAGAATAATAAGAACAGAAATTATTCTAACAGTAAGAACTTCCAGGGAAATAGAAATGGAGCTTCTAGTAATTCTAATAATTCCATTAACTTTAAAGGCAAGGAAGCTGCAAACAATCATGGGAATTTCACTAAGAATTTTGAACGAAAGGAGCCTGTTAAGTGCTGGGAATGTAATGGCCCGCACTATGCCTCGGTCTGCCCAAATCGAAAAAAGTCAAACAACAATATTCACACTGTGTAGGATGAAATGACTGTCGAAGAACTTGCAAGGACTATGCCCAGAATAAATGCAGCGTTGGAGAACCACCAAGCTCATTATCAGACTTCCATGGTGGAAGTAGAAGGTATGGTTAACCAAACCCCAGTAACCATTTTAATTGATCAAGGAGCTAGTATTAGTTACATTTCACCTCAGATAGTGGAAAAGTGTAAATTGACTGTTGAAAAATTTGATAGTTCATGGTTAGTTCAATTAGCCACAGGGGAAAAAAGGAAAGTAACATGTTATGTGAAAGAATGTGCTTTACTGATGGATGATTTTAAAACTACAGTTAAGCTTAATGTTTTGCCACTTGGCTCGTATGATTTACTGATTGGTATGGATTGGTTAGAGCAGCATAAGGTAGTTTTAAACTGTTATGATAAAACCTTTACATGCGTAAATAATAATGAACCACCAGTAAAGGTTAAAGGTGTTCCTAGGAAAACTGTAATTAGGCAAATTTCTGCCTTACAACTTAAAAGAGCAGTCAGGAAAGGGTGTAAAGCCTATGCTGTAACCATTACAGATGAGACAAGTAAGTCTGAAAAAAATAAGATAAAAATAGAAGACATTCCTGTTTTAAATGAATTTACGGATGTTTTTCCAGAAGAAATTCCAGGATTACCTCCTAGGAGGGAACTGGATTTCACTATTGAGCTGGTGCCAGGTGCTGTGCCTAGCTCGAAAGCTCCGTATCGTATGAATATTTTAGAACTTAATGAGCTAAAATCATAGTTAAAATAATTAATAGATAAGAAGTACATTCGACCGAGTGTGTCCCCTTGGGGAGCACCGGTCATCTTTGTCAAAAATAAGGACGGAACTATGCGGTTATGCATAGATTATCGTCAACTAAATAAAATGACTATTAAAAATAGATATCCATTTCCTGGCATAGATGATCTGTTTGATCAACTACGTGGAGCTACGGTGTTCTCCAAGATAGACCTGAGGTCAGGATATCATCAGGTAAGAATTAAAGATGAGGACATTTTTAAGACAGCCTTCAGAACGAGGTATGGACATTATGAATTTGTCGTAATGCCATTTGGGCTTACCAACGCCCCAGCTATCTTCATGTGCCTAATGAATAATATAATGCATAAATACTTAGATAAATTTGTTGTCGTGTTTATCAATGACATCTTAATTTATTCTAAAAATGAAGAAGAACATAAGGAACACTTACAGATAGTTTTACAAGAGCTGCGAGAGCAACAACTTTTTGTGAAGTTCAGCAAGTGTGATTTCTTTAAGGATGAAATTTAGTACTTAGGTCACGCAGTGACTAAGTAAGGGATTTTAGTTGATCCTGAAAAGATTCAGGCAATCGAATATTGGCCAGTTCCAAAGGACGTGACAGATGTTAGGTCATTCATGGGAATTACCGGTTATTACCAGAGATTCATTGAAGGCTTTTCAAAAATAGCTAATCCAATCACTTCCTTGGAAAAGAAAGGCAAGAAATTCGATTGGAACTTAAAGTGTGAAGAAAGTTTTAAGAAATTAAAAACCTTATTAACAACTGCGCCTATTTTAAGAATAGAATATCCTAATAAGGATTTCGTGGTATGCACCAATGCTTGTAATGATGGTTTAGGCGGTGTGCTGACTCAAGACGGGCATGTCATTGCCTATGAGTCCAGGAAGTTAAAAATCCACGAAAAGAATTATGCAACTTATGACTTAGAACTTGATGCTGTTATACATGCCTTAAAAATGTGGCGACATCATTTAATAGGAAGAAAATTTATCTTAATGACTGATAATAAGGGTCTGAAATACCTTTTAGATCAGCCCAACTTAAATGCAAGACAAGCAAGGTGGTTATCCTTCTTGAGTGAATATGATTTCGAAATTCAACACATAAAAGGAAAAGAAAATAAGGTGGCGGATGCTTTAAGCAGAAATGCAAAGCTGAACTTTACAACAACGATCAACACTTATTCTTCTGATTTAAATGAACAGCTTACTGAAGGGGTAAAATTGGATGAAATTTATCAAAAATTACAAATTACAGTTAAAGAAGAACCTACAGAAAGCTTAATAAAAGGTTATAGTCTAAATAAAGATGGATTTTTATTGTTTAAGGAAAAACTGTATGTGCCTAATGTGTCTAAGGTGAAGTTGCTGATTCTGGACGAAGTTCATAAAACACCTTACTCAGGACATCTAGGTTACCAGAAGACTGTAACCATGTTAAGGAAAGAATATTTCTGGCCTAATATGAAATCTGAAGTAGCGGAATACATAGCTAGATGTTTGGACTGTCAACAAGTGAAAACCGAACACCAACATCCAGCTGGTTTACTGCAACCATTGCCTAATCCTAGTTGGAAATGGGAGATCATCAGTTTGGATTTTATTACTGGATTGCCCAGAAATCAGAATCAGAATGATTCAATTATGGTGGTGGTGGACAAGTTAAGTAAAGCAGCACATTTCATTCCTGTCAAGACTAGTTACAAGGCTGCCAATATAGCTGATATATTTTTAAAACATATTTTTAGGTTACATGGAGTACCTAAGGTTATCATTTCAGACAGGGATCCCAAATTCACAGGGAATTTTTGGAGGTCCTTGTTTAAGGGATTAAACACAACACTAAATTTCAGCACCTCTTTCCATCCGCAGACAGACGGACAGACTGAAAGAGTGAATCAGGTGCTGGAAGATCTGTTAAGAATGTATGTTAAGGATCAGCCAGGTAAGTGGGAGGACTACTTGCATTTAGCAGAGTTTGCATATAATAATAACTACCACTCATCAGCTAAGTTTAGTCCATTTGAAATTTTGTATGGGTGTAAATGTAACACTCCTATCTCCTGGAATAATCCAGTAGATAGATTAGTGTTAGGACCAGAATTATTGAAGGAAATGGAACATATTGTGAAACAAGTGCAGGAAAATTTGAAGGTAGCACAGGATCGGCAAAAGAGCCAAGCATATTTGAAAAGAACTCCTAAAGAGTTCCAGGTGGATGAGCACGTGTTTATAAAGGTAAGACCAAAGAAAAGCTCCCTAAGATTGGGGAGTTGTGCAAAACTAGCACCACGTTACTGTGGTCCATTTGAAATTTTACCCAGAATTGGTCAAGTTGCATATCAGCTAGAGTTACCACCTAACTTGAAAGTGCATAATGTTTTTCATATTTCTGTTCTGAAAAAGTATGTTCATGATACTACTCATGTGATTGATTGGAATGTTGTACAGGTGGAACCAGAAGGAGAAATTCTGGTGGAACCGGATTGTATACTCGGGAGGAGGGAAATTACTCTGTGGAACCGTGCCATTGGGAAGGTGCAGGTGCAATGGAAACACCTTAGTCCTGAAGAGGCTACCTGGGAACTGGAAAGTAAGATGCGGGAGGCATACCCGAATCTGTTCCAGGAGGCTTTAGAGGATGAAGAATAAGTAACATCGAGGACAATGTTACATTTTAAGGGGGTGTGTATGTCACATACCCCAATTTTGTAAAATAATGTTAATTGTTTAATTATATTCCTGAGACATTATATTAAATTTAATGCTAAGTAGGAATTGATGACTCAGCAGAGTCAATAGAAGTGGAATGTAATTCAGAATATTTTATTATTAATAAATAAATTGTGGAGACAACAGCATGGGAGAGCTGTTAAAAAGAGGTTACTGGTCAAACTGGTGGATGGAACTAGGTGGAGGGAAAAAGACAAGTGGCAGCATCCTCAAACACTTCCTAAGTTGCAAGTGGCAACTTCTCTATATTTGGGGTCATGATCCCCCAAGAAAGTGGGATCAAAGCAGGTGGCTCATTAAATGACAACTAACCCAAAAAGACCTAGGCAATCTTTTAAAAGTACCCAATGAATAGAGCTGGGGCTGCTCAGATATTTTCCAGAGAAGAAACATTCAGGTGGAATGCTATTCAGGAAATTCATTTGGGGAAAAAGGGAAAAACAGTAAGGAAGTTGTTCTGAGAGGATTGCTGCAGTAACTTGGTTTATTACAACTTGTTAGCTGGTAAAACTTACGGGTAAGTTCAAATTTGATACTGAGTGTTGAAGACTGGTATCTGACTATTGTTGCACCTAGTTCCATCCAGGGAGACCAGAGCAAGCTTGGGGATCCTGAGGAGTTGCTGTTTGAGCGCTCTCCAGGAGTTGTTAGGAAGGAACAGCCTCCGATTTCTGTTGTTGTCCAAAGCTTAAGTAGGTTCTGTCACCTAACTGTCTTTGTTTTTAATAACTATGAATGGTTGGATGTTATGTTAGTAGTTATTTAAATGGTTTAGTGATGTGAGTGTTTTAGTTTATTAGTAATAGAATCTATTGATGAAGAATAAAGACCCACTGTGTTTTTCCACATCTGGGTTTACCAGACCGTACTCTAGCACAGGGGTAAGATTATAAAAAGATAGTATGATGAGATTGTAGAATAGTAGATTGTTTCTTTCACCCATCCTCAGAAGAAATATTTGTTTTACTGACAGTAGCATGTGTTTATAGATAAAATTATCTCCTTGTACAGTATTTAACTCTCAGTGATTCTAGTATTTGTAAAGAATAGATAGAAGAATATAATACTTGTTTTTAAGAAAGGTTAGACTAGGTTTACCTGCGGTTTAAACCTTCATTTGTTTCTTTCAGTTTAAAGAATTTAACTTCTATATGCTGAAATGACAACACTGAAAGTAGGAGTAATTAAATATTGTTTAGACTCTACAGTTAAACCAAGCCGTGTTAGTCTGTATGTATGTTTAATGATGTAGTCAATTTATTTCTTAATCTTCCTTTTAATTTTTGACAGAGCTCGAATAGTTTATAGAACTGTTATCCTATTTTTCTTAGATGTTAAATGTATGCTACTATATGTATATAAGTATAAGAGAACAGCCTCCGATTTCTGTTGTTGTCCAAAGCTTAAGTAGGTTATGTCACCTAACTGTCTTTGTTTTTAATAACTATGAATGGTTGGATGTTATGTTAGTAGTTATTTAAATGGTTTAGTGATGTGAGTGTTTTAGTTTATTAGTAATAGAATCTATTGATGAAGAATAAAGACCCACTGTGTTTTTCCACATCTGGGTTTACCAGACCGTACTCTAGCACAGGGGTAAGATTATAAAAAGATAGTATGATGAGATTGTAGAATAGTAGATTGTTTCTTTCACCCATCCTCAGAAGAAATATTTGTTTTACTGACAGTAGCATGTGTTTATAGATAAAATTATCTCCTTGTACAGTATTTAACTCTCAGTGATTCTAGTATTTGTAAAGAATAGATAGAAGAATATAATACTTGTTTTTAAGAAAGGTTAGACTAGGTTTACCTGCGGTTTAAACCTTCATTTGTTTCTTTCAGTTTAAAGAATTTAACTTCTATATGCTGAAATGACAACACTGAAAGTAGGAGTAATTAAATATTGTTTAGACTCTACAGTTAAACCAAGCCGAGTTAGTCTCTATGTATGTTTAATGATGTAGTCAATTTATTTCTTAATCTTCCTTTTAATTTTTGACAGAGCTCGAATAGTTTATAGAACTGTTATCCTATTTTGCTTAGATGTTAAATGTATGCTACTATATGTATATAAGTATAAGAGATAAATCTTAAATAGTAGTATTTGATTCTTATATATATATATATATATATATATATATGGATATCATAACTAAACAAATAAACTAGATAAATACAGAAACTTACTTAGTATTTAACAAAACTGGCTCAAGAAATAAATAACAGAATGTTATAAAATGAACTAAATAATAATCATGGAAACATAGGTACTCTCAGGAGAGATAATACCTTTATTATTAACAACAATAAATTTCTATTACATACATTATAGGAGTATTACCATTATGGAAATTCAGGTAATGTATTTATTACATTAAACACAAACCAAAACCTTTTTAACTCACTGCTAGGTAATTAAACAGTACTTAAGAACATTAATACAATACAATAAGAATATAAAAACCCTGTATAAGCTGAAGGGTTTAAACTGTAAGTTAACACTTACAAAATTCTTAATAACTAGTAAGTCAGGGCTTAAACCGAGTACAGAATCCTTGACAGTAAATTTTAAAAGAAATACTAAGAGTAAAAATTCGAGTGTATAATCTACAATAAGCATTTAACAAAGTGCTCGACTTCGAGCTTAACTTTAATGTATAAAGCATAACTAGAAACTCTTATAAATTCAGAAATGCAGTGTAAGTAATGATAAGTATTGAGGATACTTTAACAGCAGGTTATTTTGTAAGCAGAGACAAGTTATTATTCCTTTAAAAACATGTAAAAGAACATAAACAGAGCTAGCAGTAAAGGTACTAAGTATTCCAGGTAGGGTAACTTTACACAGTAATATTTATAATCTATTTTGATAAACAAGAACTTTTTTTCAATATAAAAACCTGTAACCAAGATTACACTGTCAATGACTTTTGAATGTCATTTAAAAACCTTCAGATTTTATAATTTACAAAGTATAACCATTATAACAATTTCTA
>LPNX010510213.1:0-30404 GCA_001517045.1 Pseudotsuga menziesii
AGTTGAAGGAAGCTTGGTCATTATTGGGTATTCAAAATAAGACAAAAGATTCAAAGGTGAAGCAAAATGTGTTCGAAAATATAGCCAATGCAATAAAAACGATTGGAAAATCCAAAAAGAAAGATACCAGTGCTGCATGTAGAGTAATACAAACAACGATTATTTCATCTAGTACTAGACAAAAATGTTTGACAATGCAGATCGCAAAGGTTATTGGAACTTCATGGAAAACATTGTACAAATATAACAAATTTCGATTACAAATAGATGCAAATGATGAGATTGCTTGTTGGGCAATTATTTGTAGACAACCCTATAAAGATAGGGTCAGTGAAAGTGTTAAAGCTATGATGCATGAATATTGGGTGGCAAATTCTTGTGTTTCACCAAATGCAAGAGACGTGATACAACGCAGAATATCTCAAAATCAATATGAAAGCCATCCAAAACATATATTGGAGATGAATCAAATCCAATTTTTCAATAAATTCAAAGATGAACACAAAGAATTGAATCTGTTAATCAATACATTTGTACAACAGAAGCCATGTTATCTTAGACCTATCACTATTTGTGACACATGTTGTTGTCGCTATCATGTTGAGTTTGAATTATATTATGACACATTCCTTCGGTTTGATAAAACATTTTGGTTGAATTCACCTCCTTCCACAATTTGTGCTTTTATATCTGAAATTATATGTGAAAGAGATAGTCACGAGATTTTTTACAACAAAAGATGTGTCGATGGAAAGAAATGTGATAATTGTGGAAATCTAACTTTATTCCACCATAAATATCCTATTGATATTAACGATCAATCATTGTCAAATATCATAGTTGATTGGAAGAGATATGAATATGTCACTTATTCCCACAATTCTACAAGTTCTTCAAACGCTCTTTCGAAAAGGATAGATTTACAAGAATATAAAATCAGTGTTACAGAGTTTTTGAAGAAGTTTGAAAAAGAAATTTATAAATACATAAAACATTCACATAGAGCACAATGGCAAGGCTTGCAATTCAAACAATCACGTGATGTTTTTCCACAGGGGACTATTTTTTCTGTGGTTGATTTCGCAGAGAATTACACATTTGAAGCAAAAAAAGAAATACAGTGAATATTATCATTCTGACCAAGTTTTTATATTTGTCCATGTTCTATATAGACATGCTCAAAAAATGTTGATGATATAGAAAGCACGAATGACAATCGACATGTGATCAAGGAATACCATTTCTATATTAGCGATGACCGCACGCATGATACACATTATCTACAACATTGTTTTGATATTATTTATGGTTCATTGAAAACACGTGGAGTTGTAATGAATGAACATTCGATATGGTCAGATGGATGTGTAGGGCAATTTAAATCTTCACGATCATTCTTCTGGCTATGTTGCCTTCATAAAAAAAGAAATATTAAACATCGTTGGAATTTTTTTGAAACTGGTCATGGAAAAGGGGAGCTCGATGGTGCTGGGGCGTGTGTAAAAAGAGCACTTCAAAGGTATCAAATGAACCATTCTGTCGATCTATTTGTGTGTGCTAATCAAGTTGTTCAATGGTGTCATTCAAATCTTAGCCGTGATTACAATCAACAATCGAAAGATGTGCGAAGATATGAACTTTGTTTTCAAGACATAATTATTCAACTTAGAATGACTTTAATATGTACATCTACTAATATTTTATTCACATGCAAATTTTTTTTATGTTGGACAAGTTTTTTTGGCATATTGGAATCCAAGATATAGACAGATCAATCCCATATGATGCTAGCACTATTCATAGAACTCGTGATTTACACTCAATCAAAACAAAAACCTTCCAAAATGTGTTTTCATTTGATAGTAGGAAGCTAACATGCTTTTGTCCTATTTGCATGGAGGACATAGAATCAATAGAGAATTGTGAAAACATCAATGACAATTATGATAAACCTTGGAAACACAACGAAATTAATTTAAAAGGAAAAATTCTACTCGCAAGCTTTAAAGAGTTGGAATCAGAGGACATTGCAATATCAACAGATGGTGATAGAATTTCCGATTTGGTTAGAGAAGGTAATTTTATGTATACTTTACTAAAATTTTCTATTTGTATTTTAAAGTTTTTTTACAATGAATGAAAATGCTTTGATTTAATGAAGATGAATTTGACAAATTCAATGTTCTTAATTATGTGTAGGAGATACATTTGTTGTGGTTGCACCCATAGACAACAATGAAAATGTCAGATATTATTTGATGCGATGCACAGAGAGAAACATGAAATTATTGGAGGACTATGATGATAGAGGTTTTATATATGAAAGAGGGTCAATTCTAAGGTTATTTTTTTCAAGAAACATATCAAACTGAAAGGGACGTTCACTTTAAAGACTATCAACTTGATGTCATATGTTGCCAATATAGTCATTTGGTATGCGCAGCTCGTATAAAGTTGATAGAAATTAAATCAAATAAAAATTTGAAAGCTAGAAGATGGAAGATGTCAAAAGTTGATCATGAAAGAATGATTGAAGACGACATTCCTTTAAGATCTTGTTTCTAATTTGAACCCTTTTGAACATGATACATACATTTTACATGAAGGACATATTCATTGTTTTATAATTGTGACACTCAAATATAGTGATTATTGGTAAGTTCTGAGCTTTATTGTTTTGATGATTTTTTAAGCACATTCATTATGAAATTGTCAAATTATGAGATCTGTTTCTTTTTTAAACTTAAATATGATAGACTATTAGATTAGATTGTTGAACTTATGTACATGTCAAATTGATTATTTTTACTTAAATATGATATCAAGTTCTTACACTGTTGAGCTTATGTCCATCAAATTGAGGAAACTTATAAAATATTGTTCTTGCATTGTTGAGCTTATAGCTCTTTGTTCTTAGATTGTTTAGCGTATGTATATATCAAATTGATGTAAATTATATGATATATTGTTCTTGTATTATTCAACATATGTACATCAAAATGATCTATATTAATTTTATAACAAAATTGATATGTACAATTGTATAAATTCATAACATACAAACATTCAATATTAACATTACTAAATATTAAAAATCATTACTAATGATTAAATATTGAACATTACTAATGATTAAAAATCATTTAGACACAAGTACTAAATATTGAGCATTACTAGAGCATTAAATATTGAACATTACTAATGATTAATTATCAGTTAGACACAAGTACAACATATTGTATATAAACATCATAAATTCATAACATACAGAATTCATAACATACAAATTCATAACATATAAATTCATTAACATACAAACATTCATAACTAACATTATGTATGATTGAAAATATTCATAAAATGCATTTTAATGAATATTCAGCAGATATCATATATTATTCCACTTAAATAATTGAAAACGTTCCTAACTAGTTCATTACAAAAGTCCATTTTATTGAAAACATTTGTAAAGTGCATTTGTGCATTTTATTGAAAATTATACAGATATCATATTTATCAAACCACAACAATTACAAGATTTATATTAACAAACCACAATCTTATGGAATTTTTGTTGGAACTATGAAAGGACCACATGAGTATAGTAATTCTAGAGATACTCTACATCATTTTGAAATGCATAGCTTAAAATTTAAAGCAAGCCTAGGCCAGGGTTCTAATAACTATGTAGAATTATTCCCTTCAAAATCTTGATTGAATTTGCACAAAAGAGGATTTTAAATAAATTCAAATATTTAACGATTCTTATTTCTTCATTAGTGGGATGCAAGTGTTAGGATTATTAATCCTCCCTTGTCCAATTTGTTCATATGTCTAAATCATAAGTCATGTCTAAATCAGGAGTCCATCTAGTCTATTTTTAGTCACTAGCACCATTGGGTCCACTTGGCCTAATTAGGGCACATGTTTCAGTTACTAAAGTGTGGGGAACACTAATTGAGAGCTACTGCCACTGAATTCACTTGCATGCATCAGTTTAAGAGCCTCCTAGATCAATTCCTATAATTTAGGAGCCACTGGGAGTGCCGATACCAACCAAGGTTAGTTGAGTTGAGTTGGTGGCTAGTCAAGCTCAGTCAGGAGTCAGTTACATTTAGTTCTAGTCCTCTACATTTAGTTAGCACTAGGTTTGCATGGATGAATGCAGGAGAGGCACATTCCTCACCCACCACAATCAGTTAGCCTTAGTTGACACTGAATTAGACACTTGAGTTGTGTTTTAGAACTCCGATGAACTTCGATAATGACTTAGACAAGGTCAATCAACTATTGAGTCCTCCGATAATGATTTAGACAAGGTCTTAGTTACCTATAGTCAAGTAGAGTCTAATCAATTCAAAGTTTTCTCATGTGGATTCGAATTGCTTGTGGCTATTTGGCTATTGTACTTCATTGTAATTATTATCTAATTGCTCTTTTATTAATGAAAGCATTCACAGTTGCAAGCCATTTTTGCACTGTTTCATTCTTCAATTGCTGAGTAAATTGTGTGATCTATCTTGTGAGTTGTGTGTTTTTCCACAGATCTATGTGCTCAATTTAATATGGTATCAGAGCCTTGGTAGACAAGGCACCTCTCCTCCTCAGATCTCCAGCTGGATCACTTTTTTTAGCAATTTGCTCCGTTCCTACTCTGTACTAGAAGCATAAGGTTTACCACTTAATACCCCAAGTTAAGGAATTGTTGATCAAGCTTTCTTGATCAATTATGCTGGGTGTGATGAAAACCTGAAATGTGCAGGTAGTCGACCTTATTTTGTCTATTTGATTGTGTGATTTATAGGTTATCAGTTCTTCTCACTGCATTCACTACAAGCAGCTCTTTCTCCTCACTACATTCGCTACAACAGCTAAATCTTCTTCAAAATGGCCTCTCCAATAAAGCCTTTGACTCCTTTCAATTACCACCAGTGGAAGGAGGACATGGAGATGCAGCTTCACTCTGAACAACTTTTCAGGTTCACAATGAATACAGAGGCAGAGCCGGTTCTTAATCATGACAAAGAAAAATATTTCAATAGGATTGATGTAGCATATGGATGCTTGTGCCTCTCAATCTCTCGAGATCTTCTTTTCCACATCAAAGGATTGAAGACCCCCAAGGAGGTATGGGATAATCTTTCTTCATTGTTTGATAAGCATGATGATCTGAGGGTTTATCAGCTTGAGAATGAGTTGATATCCCTTCATCCATCCAATTTCAAAACACTAAATGACTTCTTTACAAAATTCAAGAGCTTGGTGTTCGAATTGAAGTTGTGGAAGGTTGAAAAGGAGGATAATCAAGGTTGAAAAGGAGGATAATCAACTTATTATTTGTGTCAACCTTTCATCCAATGAAGCTTACTACTCCAAACTGGAAGGTGCCCACTCTTAACAACTTCATTGAATCTCTCGCTCATGAGCATGACAAGTTGATCCAAATGGGGATCATTCAATCTTCCAAAGATCGAGCACTGGTTGCAAGAGGAGGTAAGGTAGCAACTGATAAAGGAAAGCAAAGAGATGAGTCTCTTATGAAGAAAGAGTAGTTAAATGAGTCTTCAGGTTCGAAGAGAAGTAAGAATAATGTCAAAGGGAAGACCCTTTGTTCCTATTGTGGAACAGGATTTCATCTAGATAGCTCCTGCATGAGAAGACAAATTGATGAAATGACTCTTCTCCTAAAGAAACATAACATTACTGCACCTGCTAGCATAAGGAAGGATGAACACATAGAAGACACAGAAGATTGCTTCGAAAGAGGTCATGCATTGAAGGCCAACTGCTCAACAACACATGCCATCCTCATTGATTCTGGAGCTTCCAATCATATGGTTGCATCTAGAGAATCATTCTCCTCTTTAAAGTCTTTTTATGGTCCTAGTATTCATATGGGAAATAACAATAGAGTTCAAACCAAAGGTAAGGGCTCTATCAAGCTTGAACATGGAAGGTTCAAAGATGTGCTCTATGTTCCCTCCCTAGCTTCAAACATGTTATCTGTATACTAGATGACTCATACTAGCTCTCCAAAGCGAGTGATCTTTGGTCCTGACTCAGTGGAGATCACAAATATCTCTACTGGAAACATCATTGTGAAGGGTGTTGCAAATCATGCCTCCAAGGCATATGATTTCTCACACTTCATGCCATTTTCAGAACCAGTGCACTCTAAGAAACCACTTGCAAAGGAAGGTAAAATCATTTCATTTACTTCTTTTGTTGCTTCCACTAGTATTACGGATCCAATCGTATCGGTTTATGAGATTGAGGTTCAAGGTGATTTAGATCTAGATCCAGTCCCTACTTCCAAACTGGAATCTAGGAAGATGACTGGAAACCCATCTAACACTCAGAAGGGAAAGACCCTTGCACTATGTCATGCAATATTACCTCCTTTAGAGAGATGCAATAGACTCCCTGTAAGATGCTACATGGAAATGGATTAGTGTCACTACTTTCAGAAGAATAGAGCTGATCATACACCTATTCATCCAGCAAGAGACAAATTTTACATTCCTCCTTCCTTCCATCATCATTTTGGGAAAATAGCGAGAATTCTACATGCCAGGCCCCAGGATACATGTGCACAAAACATCATGCATGCTACTCTGCTACATCATAGAGATTGCAACAACACATTTTCAAGTTTTTCAAACTTGAATACTGATTCTATCTGCTTAGTTGGATGGGGGGATTTTTTCCCATGTGGTTTTTTCCCCAGCTCCTTGTATTGAGCAATTACTTTACTTTACTTGATGTAATGGGTGACCTATGGTCATAGTTACCAGGGCCCATAGATTGTCCAAGTTAGATTTCAGGGGGGGGGGGTGTTAGGATTATTAATCCTCCCTTGTGCAATTTGGTCATATGTCTAAAGTGGGAGTCATGTCTAAATCAGGAGTCCATCCAGTCTATTTTTAGTCACTAGCACCATTTGGTCCACTTGGCCTAATTGGGGCACATGTTTCAATTACTAAAGTGTGGGAAACACTAATTGAGGCCTACTGCCACTGATTGCACTTGCATGCATCAGTTTAGGAGCCTCCTGGATCAATTCCTACAATTTAGGAGCCATTGGGAGTGCCGATACCAACCAAGGTCAGTTGAGTTGAGTTGGTGACTAGTCAAGCTCAGTTGGGAATCAGTTACATTCAGTTCTAGTCCTCTACATTCCTTTAGTGCTAGGTTTGCATTGCTGCATGTAGGAGAGGTGCATTCCTCACCTACCACAGTGAGTTAGCCTTAGTTAACACTGAATTAGACACTTGATTTGTGTTTTAGAACTCCGATGAACTCCGATAATGACTTAGACAAGGTCAGTTAACTATTGAGTCCTCCAATAATGATTTAGACAAGGTATTAGTTATATACAGCCAAGTAGAGTCTAATCAATTTGAAATTTCCTCATGCGGATTCGATTTTCTTGTGGCTATTTAACCATTGTACTTCATTGTAATTATTATCTAATTACTTTTTTATTAATGAAAGCATTCACAGTTGCAAGCCATTTTTGCACTGTTTCATTCTTCAATTGCTGAGTAAATTATGTGATCTATCTTGTGAGTTGTGTGTTTGTCCACAGATCTATGTGCTTAATTTAATAGCAAGGAAATACTAGAACCTATAATTATTATCTTAGTCCTATTATAGAGCATATAAATAAGGTATCTTGAAGCTTTTGAGAACATCACTTTCATAATTATCTACCAATAAATTAATATATAAGTTTATACACTCTTAAATAAGGGACACAAATTGGCAAAGGGACCCATGATGCTATAAAAAACAATGGATGGAATCCCTATCTCTCTTATGATTAGAAAATTGGCAAAGGGACCCATGATGCCATAAAAACAATGGAATTAATCCCTATCTCTCTTATGATTAGCGTATGTGTTTTTTGCAAATATAGAGAGAATTATAGCTTAGTTTTGGGGTTTCTTATAATATATAAGGTTATGATTAGAGAATTTTTAATGTGGATGGACTATGCTTCCCTACTAGTTAGACACATGTGAAAGCTATTCAATGGCTATAATAAGGAACAAATAAAGTATTCAAATAAAATGGTAACATAAGTCATAAATTTAATTGAACAAGAAAAAATACATTACTAATGAGAGGTTGCCTCCATCTCTAATCGTAATGTAATAACTCTCTGTGGCTGAGGCACCAAACGAGGTGTAGGCTTAGGAAACAATGGATTGCGATAGGATCCTTCTCCTTCATACATCCTAACTTTTCCAACCCCGTAAAATTTGGACACATCTGTGTAATCTGGCTTCATGTTTAAAAAAAACTCTGCATAAAAAAGTCTTGCAAAATAATGTGGCACTTCATCATTCCATGGAAATATACCATAGGCAGCTAAGAATCTATCATATAAATGGTGTACAATCTCGAGGTGCTTGAAATATTGCACCTTTAACATCTTCCACTTCGGTCCTTCTTTAAAATCAAACATTGAAATGGCATCTGCTTTTGATACCCTCTTCTCTACATCAACCCACTTGTCAAGATGCATCACCTGAGCCCTCCACATTCACATCGAGTGAATAAAACAATCAGTTGTTGGCCCAATAGTTCTATGGGCACCAATAAACTTTCCTAAAGATTCCAAAAGTATTTGCAAGATTTGTTGACTCTCTCTTGGGAGTTCCAAGCTAGCAAGACCATCCCTCAATTTTTTATGGTGGGATGTACGTTGTTCAAGGGTGATAGAAACCTCTTCATTTTCCCAAGGAAGAGCATCGGGTATATCTGAAGGATAAATGGTCAGGGGCTGACAACCATGTGCTTGTTCAAAAGTAGCCCTTCATCGACCTTGACCCTTTCTTCGAGCATTTTCATGGCCTTGCTCTTGGTCCCGTGCAACATCCCCAGCATCTCCACCCTCATTTTCTCCAAATACATAACCTTCATTTTCTCAGAATGCATCATCAGCCCCCGCCTCTCTGAATGCATCATCATAACCCTTATCAGAACCACGATCCTCTACATTTACACATGTAATCATGTATAATTTAGTACATAAAAACACAAGCATATATATACACATGCAAATTAGTAATTTATTTAAATAGATTAATATATATGTAACACATTACCAATAAAATGTTGATGGTACATTGGTCATTCTCTAAAATAATGACTAGAAGAGGGAAAATAGTCATGAGATGATGAATCAAACAATCGACCAGACACTGAAGCTTGGCCACTCTCACGAGACAATCTATTACGCTGTGTCTCTACAAAGAAAAATGCTAATGAAACTAAGTAAAATCAATGAACAAGACTTGAAACAAATATAAATATTCACGCATACTCATAAATTTTGCATGTGCATAAATTTCAAACACATACCTAATGTGTCTCAATATAATACTCTAGAATCTCTAGATGATTTAGACCATCTTCGAGAGCAGACATTTGAAGGTCTTATAGTAGATGCAGGTGTGGTATTAGGCGTCCTTGTCTCAGATGTATCTGTACATCTTCGACTCGAAGAATGAGTGACCACCTTATCTCAAACCATATCTACTATATATATTCTATAAACATAAAAATAAGTATCAATGAACTAATGTAGTTTAGCCCGTAGAAAGTTTTTGAGGATAGGAAAAAAAAATTGAATATATTTATTGTGTATAAAACATAATACGATCAATCCACATCAAGTTATTAATCTTGTGGAAATGCCGGTGAGGAAGAAAGAAAGAATTTAGAGCCTTTTTGTTGATGTACTTTGATTCATATGGAGTGCTTTATGCACTAGAGCTACTTCAGTGTTCCTCTAAGGCTAAGGCTAGAGCAAGGGGTAAAAAATTTGGATTGTATAGACCAAAGTGGGATTAATTATATGGATATATTGTTTGAGATATTTTTACCCCTTCGACTGAACATGGACAACACCTTTGGTTTTAATCTCAAAATTACTTGGCTTAGTGGCTTTGCTGATCGCCCCTTTGGTGTGATGAAGTCTCCACCATGAAGGGTTTTATGCTCATGGATTGGTGCTGCAGGGCACACCTTTATTGGAACAACCTACTATGTAACATGAAAAACCAACATAAAGTGATAGAACATACAATTGAACAATATAAAAAGATAAGATCTTAGAATATTGAACCAAGTATATGCAGAATATCATGATATCATTATTCATAGTCATCATGGTAGGAAATTATCCTTGACAAACCAAATAATCTACCTCGAAGAAATTTTTTGGAAATATGTCTCATTTGTAAACTAAAGCACCCTAGATGCAAATGAACATATAGTGGGAAGTTTTGACAACCTAGGGGGGTAACAAATTCAAGCTCTTTCTATGTGTAGGTTCTAATGAAATTCTTAAGGTTTGGCTTGGCACTGATATCATGGACTCATGCAATATCTACTTTAGTTCAACATCTAGTTCCTAATGTTTTAGCAACAACTCAAGGAAAATCATGAGGCAACAATAGTTTAATGCAAATGTGAACAAAGTGTGTCACATTATTGCATCAAGGTTGTGGAGTGATCACATTTTTACTATAGTCAACATGTGGCCTACACTAGCTAGCATGCCTAGTTCACAGTCCTAACACACGACCACACATCCTAAACATGATTACCACTAAATTCTTATTTAACACATTGTTGTTGAAATATTCAATGCCAACATGGAAACAATCATTCTATATTTTTCTAAAATTCAATTATATTCATATCATGTTAAGCTGAATTATTTCCACGTGATTTTTGGCAAATAACTGTCCTTTTCATTGCACTTTTTTTATTTTTCTAGGAATTGTTAAGTTAGATTAAAGATTCTCTAATGATAGGGTGGTTACTGATAAAAGATGCATTCTCCATTTTGATCTATTTTATGTACTTACAATTACTTTGTGTTATCCATTCCTCGTTGTATCCAATCCTCTTTATTGAATATTGTTGTTTCAAGACATCATATCTTTAGTTGATTGTTTGCACAACTCTAGTTCATGTTTGTTAATTATTTTTTCCATCACTAATACTTCATAGCTTCTACCCATAAGTTTAGGTATTGTATAGTTTGTGGTTTCTCCTAAATTTACTCTTGGGATCTAGATAACCTTGTGGAAAATACTTGGCTAACCTTCCTGCCCAATAAGAGACTAAAGAGACATAAGTACAAGTTGTGGGGATGCATAGAGGAACAAGCATCTACAAAGGTTTAAATAGCCACAAAGATAAATAGTAGATGAAATCAACACTAGTATACTTTTGCGCACAGATGACAGTCTACAGACTCTAGTTTATAGTTTTGCGCTCTCAAGGAAGATTATAGGTTTTGCTCAAAAGGGTAGTTTTAAAACGGGGGATTCACATTATTAAGCAATATCATATCACGTTCATTCATAAACGGGGGGTTTTAATTGTGAAAAAAAAGGTCTATATATTGCAGGTATTGGGGGTCATGGAATACGGCATGGGGAATTTATAGGTATTGAGGGTATAGAAATGTGTTTCTAGTAAAAATAAGGAATATATTGTAAAAATAGGGGTTTTTTAATTGGAAATATGTATTGGGAGGGGAGCTCAACAAAATTATTTTTGTAAGTAATTATCAATATCTAGTGAAATTAGGGGTATTCTTTAATTCCAATGAACGAAGGCGCTATGACATGGTTTCACTAAGTGAATACCCCGTGAGTTTTAATTCAAACATAAAAAATAATGCTCTGGTTTTTTGTATGGTTGTAATGAAACAACAAACTGAAGGTACTTATGAAATTGGCCCCATGTGAAAAAGCCTTTCTATAATTTTAATTAGGGAGAAAGAAGAGGGGTTAATTAGGGATTATAAGGCTTCCATGAATTCTAGAAAGCATGCACCGGCAGATCATAATTATTAAATACACCAGGAACTTAGTTGATGTTGAACCAGAAACCATCATAGACACACACACTTTTTTTAATAAAGATGTACACTCTTATTTATTTCGTGCACGTAGAATAATGAAATAGGATTTCAAAGTTCAACCAATTATTTTAGAATAATAATAAAGATGTTTCTCATACACAACACTTGTTTTTATTCTGTGAAGCTATAATATAGTAATAGATTTCAAACTATTCATTCGTGAATTAAAATGAGTCGAAAATGGGAAGATAGTGGTCGTTTACTGCTATAGTTTTTCTTAATGCAATGATGCAGGTTTATAAATGGTTTTGCATATGGTATAT
The DNA here is from genome assembly GCA_001517045.1 of Pseudotsuga menziesii. Taxonomy (NCBI): domain Eukaryota; kingdom Viridiplantae; phylum Streptophyta; class Pinopsida; order Pinales; family Pinaceae; genus Pseudotsuga; species Pseudotsuga menziesii. Next base: position 12,214 of record LPNX010510213.1, read on the forward strand.
TTGGTATTAAACCAGTTTCAATATAACATTATCAGACATCTAATGGCAAATGGAATGTACTTACCTCACCACCGCGAAGCCTCCTGCACCGCCACCACACATCCTCCAGCACCACCGTGAATCCTCAAAGCCTCCAGTACAGCCACAACGAAGCCGCGAAGCACCACAGATAGACCAATGCAAAAAATGTCAAAAAATGTTATATTAATGACATCATGCAAATATGTAGGATGATCGATTCAAAGAATTTCCCACTCATAAAGACTTGAAGCTTGGCTTCCAACACGGCTTTGAAGCCGTTGTTGAACGCTGAAGAAGCTTTTATGGGCATACTGCATGATCTTCTACTGATCCATTTGATGCACAGGTATATTAAAACTATAGTTTAATGAAAATTTATTAATTCTCATGCAATTGATTCGTTATACAAAATAACATGAACTATTTATTCTGTTTTGAGGAGGAAAGTAATGATCCTGTTAATGTCAAGGATGTACACCAAGCAGTCGAAGATCATGCTTCGATTCCTAGTAATGAATTGATTAATATGCTACTGTTTTGTATAGATAATTGCAAATGATGAATATTAATTCTAATTCTCCACAGTTCAAGTGCAGAGCATGTGGATGCAGGTAACACTAAATAGGTTGAGCCTGTATAGGATAATGATGAACATGATGATGTGCCCATGCCAGGTAGAAAACACCTTTGTAATATTATTTTAAATGAATTACTTGTAATTATAAAAACAAAAATAAATTAATGAAACATTTTGACAAAAATAAATTCCGAACCCCTCACCACAAGTTCAACCTCGCATGTAATCTACTAGGGAGACTGATGAGCAGAATCCGGAAAATGCGCTTCTTACTAAATATGTAAAGAGAAAAAAAGTAAAAAGGAAGTGACTAAAGAAATTTTGAGTAATTCTTATTTATAACACAATGTAGTACATGTTTTTTCCTCTATTTAATGAATGAATGGTTAAATGAATCCTTTAATGAATGGTTTACTGAATGTTTTTATCGGCTATTGACTAAATGAATGGTTTCATTAATAATTTAATGAATGTTTTTTTTAGCTATTGAATGATTTGATGAATGGTTTAATGAAATCTTTTTTCAGCTATTGAGTGAATTAATTTGCAGTAAATTGTTATTTCCAAGTAGATGCATTAGGTTTGGGGAATTGAGAGTGATGTGAGAGGGGGGGAGGGGCCATAAGAGCTTCCACCTTCACGTGGTTGGTCTTCTTTAGTAGAGAATATTAAATTATTCTCGAAACAAAGACTATCTCAATGAATGGTAAGGAAGTATACGTTAAAAACAGTTATTTCTATAATTGTAGTGTTTACATTTTACTATTGCTATTTGACTCATCCATTGGAACTTGTTACAGTTAGCATTGGGAAGAATTTTCATAGTTCAAAGGGAAAAATGGTGTTTTGATGTGATTGATGGCCTTATATTTGTGGTTCTCCATGTTTCCTTAGGTGATCTCTTATTACAAATTACTTTAATTGAATAGTTGTATAGTATTGTAATTTACATTGTAATAGTATTGTATTTATTTAGATTGGTTTTGTTATTTTCATACACAGAAAAATATTTATTTGATGGGTCCCAACATGACATTATTGAAACAGAAAAATATTTGTAGTATGTTGAATGATGTTTTGAAAGGTAAAGCAGAAGAAGACAGTGCAAAGCTCCACAAATCAAGGTAAGTTGTAACAAAAAGAATTATAAATAGTATGGGAAACATATTCCTAATTCTCATACATATTTTTCTTCAGTTAATTTGATTTGTATTCCATACTTGCTCAATTTCTACCATTCTTTGTTCCCTATAATTTTAAATTTCTTGAATAGATAATAGAATATATACGATATGCTTAGAAATTATCAAAAGTGCTTAGAAGTCCAAAACCATGGAAAATATGTTTTATTTCTTGAAAATGTTAGGTTCCTTATTGTCGGTTTTGAATGGTTTTCTTTGTAATAGAATTGTTGTCAAAATAATAGATACATTTTTCAAATCTTATTAGATTGCAGATACAAACCTAGGGTTTCCCTAGATCCCTGTATATGGTCAAAAGTGATCGTATCAAAGAGATGTGAATTTTCCTTGATCTATATAAGTAGGCCAACCATTCTTTAGGTTTCCTTGATGTGATGTTGGCCTGTTTTTCTGAACTAGGCCAATAAGGTGGTTTTGTCCACACAATCAACTTAAAGCATCATCCGGTGTGTTTGAATTAACAAAACCTCACAGGTTGTGGTCCTGCTACCAGCTGATTTTTCTCTTAAGGAGAAATTAAAACCAGCAAAATCTAACCTATCCTAATGTTATTTCTACTTAAATGAATCCTGTAATTAACTTTAACTATCTAAATTATATAATGTTTGCTTTCTAAAGGAAAGACTCCAGTTTTTAAAGAGTTTTCTGAATATAAAGATTTGTAAAAGTACTAAAATTCTATAAATTGATTTAACAGTTGTTAACTAAAATATACTAAAATAAAATTTAATCTAAACTATTTTATATGTCCTATCTCAGCTGAGAGCATTTCTAAAGACTAGATTAATTATTAATTAATAAAAGGTGAACAGTAAGACTAAAAGCACAATTTAAATAGAAACATTTAAATTATGAATAATAAGTCACCCTTTTATATGACAGCAGAACCGGAAAAACAACTGAAAATAAACAATTATTCTAACTTTTTGAAATTAATTAATAATTAGTTATCAACATAGCTATTTAAACTTCAAGATAATGTCCACTATAAAATCACTGTCAACATACAAATGATATTTTTAACAGACAGAAGAGTATATCATTATAGCTTAAGTTTATAGTAAAAATACTATTAAACACAATCATAATGATATATTTGTTCAAAATGCGATACCGAACTGATAAAGTGCAAGTTGTAATTAAACACACATATATCAAAGCATAATGTGTTAATATTAAGAAAAAAGATAAGACGCTGAAATATATATATAATATATCCAAAACAAAAATACCAGTAATGGTATCTGTCTGTAGATGTCCAGTAGTACTCACATCCAAAGGTTCAACTTCAAGAATGAAATAACACCAGCAACAAGATATATTTCCAGTGCGTTTTTCTTCCAACACTCCATCCCCAAGTTCATCAAAATTTCTACCTTATATAATACTACGATTCAGTTTTCCCTATTAATGTCAGATGCAACATTATATGGTTCATATAACCAAAAAGAGAATCGAATCTCTTATATCAAACACCTGTCACTATGTCACTATAAACAGAAAAATGACTAGCCTGAGCGTTTGCTAATTCCCAGGTGTTTGGAAAATTCTCGGCCATTGTTGAAACTCCAGCTTTTAACAAACAACTACATCTCCATGCCAACGTATTAACAACATCCTGAAACTCTGGAGAGGAGTGATGACAAATCCTCCTGCATTTAATTCAAACGAAGCATCTTATTAAAACCAATTAAAAAAAACAGAGGAAACAAAATAAACTTGAATTTTAAATGCATGCCTGAAAAATCTCTGATTTTACAGGCATGCAAAACCAAAATAATTATTACCTGTTTTGCAGCGACATAAGGAATGAGAATAACCATCAAGTTTTACTCTGAAGAGCGACTACTCTTCGTGCTTCTGCTAGTTTAGCCTTTAACCTGATAATCTTAATGTTTTGCTTTTCAATTCGTTCAAGTAGGAGTTGGTTAGTACCTATGATTGACTTCTTTGAATTTTTATATTGATTCTTTTTAGCACTCATTTCTTTCCTTCTACCGATCCAATCCAGCAACTCTTCCCTAAACGTTCTATTTTCTTCTTCTAGCAACGCTGCGCTAGATAGACAATGCTTAAGTTTATCTTTCAACTCTGTGATCTTTGCCTGGTATGCATTATCTAGTACATGCTGCAGAGTCTCTTCTTCATTTGCTACCTGAGGAGAATTAGGGCTGTCAATATGTTGACTAGATGATGGTTAAGGGTTTGCAATGCCTGTGTCTATACTTGGTTGCGTAACCTCGGCCTTGCCTGATTTTGCATCATTACCCTTTACGAAAGTAGGATTATTTACATGAATTGTATCAGGGATAGATGACGGGATGTCATCTTCGATATGAACGATTGTAGGCTGATAAGACTGTTGATTAACCATAGAGCCCAAAATTGTATGGGTACTGTTCATACTCCTAGTAACCCTCCTTGAAAACAACAAATTTTCCGAATTAAACCCTCCCTTGTCACAGCAAATTTGGGCAAGATGATCTAACTTACGCATAGTCTCCCTGCTGTGTTCATAAGGTTTATTTGATTTAGATAAATTTTTACACTCAACAACATTATCAGTTTTACTTTTGGTTAATCTTTCTTCTATTTCTGCAGGGGTGCTATGACCTTTACCTGATAAGGGCTGATTCAGGATTTCTTTAGAGCCACAAGGGACTATATTCCTGTCATCATCATTGCTAATCCCATCGTTTACAGGAAGACTAACTTCCCCGAACCCTTTTCCCTCTGGTACGATTTCAGGAGTATTATTAACCTCAGATTTCATAGCTTTTCTTTTCTTACAAATTCTTGGAGAGTGGTTTGGCCAGTACTACGTTGGCCCCAACTGACAGTCGTTTAAAAAACCATCCCACGTCTTGCCATTTATAGACAATTGATGTTGTAATATTATTTTGATTAACCCGTGGTGGAAAAGACTCCTGTCGGGGTTACTAAAACTTTTAACAGCCTGTGACATCTTCTTTAAACTTTGCCATAAATAGAAAGGCAAATTAAGCCTACAACCCTGCAACGCTAACAACAATCTTAAATGGTAATAGTGCAAATGGGAGAAACGTCCGTCACAGGACACATACCTTACAAGTATTTCGTAATAAGCTCTCCATTCAGGCTTCAAGAATTTGACAGGAACACCTATCTTCAGCTTAGTGTCATCTAGCAAGGGCAGCAGCAGAGCTAAACACCTCTTCTTATTAACCTTTCTACTCTTAAACCAACGTTCTCCAACTTGTGGGAGCTGTGTCGCTGCTGCTATCTTATCTTCATTGATAATAAACTCAACACCTCCTATATACACAGCGTCATCCCTTAAATTCATGGCAAATAGTTTAGTAACTTTTGCATGATGGCCGTCGAAACTCCTAAATAATTTCCCCCACCAAATTTTCTCAAATTGTAGAGCTACCTCCTTGTCAGCTTCTATAAGTTCAGAACCAGATATTTCATAACGGTTCAGAGGAGCCATAGTTTTCTCCATGCTCTTCTGGATTCGAACTGAAATGAATGGAGAGGTGAACAAGGAGGGAGTAGGTACCCAAACGTATGACATGATGCGCAGACTTCGCATGCTTTGGATCTGACGGATATGATATCTCTGGACTTGGCCATTTTAGCCGATCCCAGGCAATGATGAATAATCTAGCCAGTGTAATATCATAATACATGCCTGTTTAACTATGACTTAGCCACGATTAGCAGTGAAGTTTAACTGAATTGGCATACCAGAGATCTTGTGATTGACGGATCATAAATTCAAACATTGAATACAGATAGTGGTTAATAATGAACTTGTACATTGTGATAAAATGAAATGACTATCAACATTCAATTTTGTTAATACGATGCCTCCATATGTTCACAGCTGTCGATTTATCATGAGGTGCAAGCCACATCTCTATGCTAACTCAGCAATCCAAATGACAAACGCTATCAATTTGACACATGGCCCTTCGTAAACTCTGTCACCTTAATAGTCACCTCCAGTTTTAGCGTAAAAGGTGGTGCCACTCAATGTGATATCATGACAAAATCACATATCCTAATGTTTTAGCATATCAACTAGTTTAAATGATCTAATTTAATATCTATGCTATGTAAATACATAGGCTTAGTTTTAAACCTTTCAAAAATCCTATCGATGAATATCCAACATTAAATTGATGGGATATTTAAATGATAAAACTAATAATATGTGAAAAATTCCTATATAATAATCATTTATTCATTAACTATAATATTTACAAAAATCATAGTAAGGTATTACATGGAATATAAACTTTAAAAGTCATCTTTAGTTCTATGAACTTAGGACTAGTAATACCTCACCCATATCCAGCTTTTAAACAAACACAAGATGTGTTTTATTGATTTTCCCTTGGCATACTATCTTTTCGAATTTCTCAAATCATATACAGTCACATAAATTTATCTTAATGATTGAATTAATTACATGAAAATTTATGAAACTAACTTACAGTTGTTAATTGCCAAGTTCATGAGCATGTTTTCACCAACTTCTGAAATATCATATTATTCTTTTTTGATTGAGAGTACCTTCAGAACCAAGGATTCTGAAGGTGCTCTTTATAATTTTAAATTGGTAAATCATAGAAAGAGCTGATCTCTCTTCATCTTGTTGAGAAATGAAGAGGTTGTTGCTAGCTGCCAACAGTTCCTTATTGTCGGTTTTGAATGGTTTTCTTTGTAATAGAATCATTGTCAAAATAATAGATACGTTTTTCAAATCTTATTAGATTGCAGATACAAACCTAGGGTTTCCCTAGATCCCTGTATATGGTCAAAAGTGATCATATCAAAGAGATGTGAATTTTCCTTGATTTATATAACGAGAGGTTGTAAAGTCACTTTATGGATTTTTTGATTGTTCTTCATCCAGGTTGTTAGATTTTTATCATTCAAGCTAGCATGATCTCAGGATCTTTAACTGAGAGAATAACAAGCACAAAAATCAAACACAATAGACAACAGACAAAAATATTTTCCTCGAGGAGACCATAAAGGAGAAAACCCCACAACTTCCTCAGAGATAGAATCAGAACCAAAAATAAAATCCAAAAATAGTAATATAATCTCCCGAGAGGAGGAATATCTTTTTCTCTTGTCCCATCTTCTTCTTCTCTCTCAGTTATGCACTACAACTGAGTGTGAGTGAATACGGTGTGATAAATAGAGAGGCTCACTCTCTATTTATACTAATTCCTGACTTGACAATAACTCACTAGGGCCAAATTCTCTAGGAGAGTCTAATAACCCTACGGCCCCACAGTTGTGGGGAATTTAACCCTAGATCAATAAGGAGGGTTAACCTCTATGACTTTACATGACTTGTTTACATGATTGAATCTCCCGATAGGAGCATCAAGGCATGACATGACTCAATTACATTACAGATACTTCTCGAAATAAACATTGGGGTACAATACATAAAATATACAAGTGAATAGATTCCGAAGTCTCAAATGCATCAACACTTCCTCTTAACTAGGAAGGTATTCTCTCGACACAGTTTATCAGCACAGAACTTCTCCTCTGTATCATCTGGATCATCATCAAGTTATCTTCATCTTCAAGTCATCTTCATCTTTAAGTCATCTTCATTCTTGGATCTATATCATCACTAGATATGGATCATCACTGGATCATCATTGGGTCATCATCACTGGATCAGGACCATCACTGGATTTGGATCATCACTGGATTTGGATCATCTCTGTTGGATCATCATCACAGGTTCTATCTCTCGAGTCTTCTTGTCATTGGAAGTTCTATAGAGCCAGCCCTTTTTCATGCTGGTTGTAGGCCTAACCTCCATGTAGGTCTTCTTCAGCGCTTATATTTGACCCTAAGTTAGAATGGCCCGCCCAACACTTACATCTGACCATGGGAGGAACACATCCAAAAACCATGTCAGAAAGGCACGCCCAACACTCACATCTGACCATGGGAGGAACACATCCACCACCATGTCAAAAAGGCCCAGCACTCACATACACTGGCATGCTAGGACACACCATCTATCATCCAAGGAAAGGCTCAACACTTACATCTACTGGCATAGAAGGACACACCATTTACTATCCATAGAAAGGCATAGCACTTATATCCTCTAGCATAGAAAGACACACCATCTACTATCTAAGGAAGGGATCAACACTTATATCTACTGGCATGGTAGGACACACCATCTACCATCCAAAGAAAGGCTCTGCACTTACATCCGCCAACATGATAGGACACACCATCTATCATCTGGGGAAAGGCTCTGTACCTACATCTGTCGGCATGATAGGACACACCATTTATCATCTGGGGAAAGGCTCTACACTTATATTTGATCATGTGGGAGCCAATCCAACAATCATATCAGAATGGCTCTCAGCTCTAAGTTGAGTATTCCTGGTAACTAACCAGGTGCCTCCATTCTCCCAAAGAATGGCCTTCAACACTTATATCTGATCATGTGGGAACAAATCCCTCAATCACATTAGAATGGATCTGCACTTATCACGTGGTAACACAACCCACAATCATATCCGATCATCTCTACACTTACATATGACCATGGAAGGAAGCAATCCTCTCACAATGTCAGAAGGGCTCATGGACTCATCACTTCCCCTTGGAAGGAACCTTGATTTGGAGAACACCAAGATTCTCCTTGAAGTACTCAAACTTCACTCCAGCCAATGGCTTGGTCAACACATCAGCTATCTTCTCATCCGTCGCAACATAATGGAGCTTCACTACTCCTCTTTGCACCATATCCCTGATATAGTGATATTTGATCTCAATATACTTCGACTTTTCATGGAACACCGGGTTCTCAAACAAGTTCAAATAACCCTGGTTGTCGTAATATATACAAGTAGCATCAAAATAGAGATCAAACAAATCAGATAGTAGCTTTCTAAGCCACATTGCCTCACAACTAACCAAACATGCTGCGACATACTCTGCTTTGACTATACTCAGTGCCACACAGGACTACTTCCTGCTAAACCAAGAGATCATACCTAATCCCATACTAAAGCAACACCTTGAAGTGCTCTTCCTATCAATGGCACTACCTGCCCAATCTGAATCAACATAACCTCCCAGGTTAATCTTCTGATTCACCTCATACTTGAGCCCATAATCAACTGCACCCTTTAGGTACCTCAGAATATGCTTTGTAACAATCAAGTGAACATGTCTAGGATCTATTAGGAACTGGCTCAATGTGTTCACAGCAAAGCAAATATCTGGTCTCGTACTCATTAAGTACTTCAAGGACCCAATCATCTGATGATGCATCGTATCATCAACCGCTTCTGATGAAGCATCACTTAATAGATTCAGGTTCAATGCCATAGGTGTGGTCATGGCCTTGCAGTACATCATCCATCTACATTCTGCCACACCTCCCTGCCTAGAAAATAGTGCATCATACCTAAGTCCTTTATTTCAAACTTAGCAGCAGGCTTCCTCTTTGTATCAGCAATCAACCCATCCATACCTCTTACAAACAGATCATCTACATACAGTAGGAGTATCACTGGGTTCCCTTTTTCAACCTTGTAGTAAAGGTTAGAATCTGCTTTACTCTTCGTAAAGCCTAAATTGGATAGGAATCTGTCAATTTGGTCGTACCATGTCGTGGGTGTCTGTTTCAAACCATACAGGGATTTCTTCAATTTACACACATGATTCTCTATGTCATGTGTCTCAAAACCAAGTGGCTGCTCCAAATACACTTCCTCTTCCACTACACCATCCAAGAAAGTAGTCTTGACATCCATCTGGTGTATCTTCCATTTCATCACTACAGCTAGAGCAAGTACTGATCTGATGGAAGTGTATCTAGCTACAGGCGCAAAAGTTTCTTCATAATCTTTTCCTTCTTTCTGGGAGAATCCACAAGCCACAAATCATGCTTTATATTTCTCTATGTTGCCATCTGCAGCATGCTTGATCTTGTAGATCCACTTGGAAGTCACAACAGACTTCCCCTCTGGTCTAGGGACAACATCCCAGACATCATTCTTCATGAACGACTGGTACTCCTCAATCATAGCATCCTTCCATTCTTTCTTTTTTGCCACTTCTTCATAGTTGGAAGGTTCTTTATTAATGATGTCACATAACAGTGCTACATAACCAGAGCAGGACCTAGTTCTTTTCCTCTCTCTGTGTATTTCTTCTGGAGCCCCATATCTTTCTACACCTTGGATAACCTCTTGTACCCATGCAGGTTTCCTCTTGTGAGGGTTCATCTCTTGGGGTGGATCTACAAGTTCCTGGGGTTCTTCTATTTCTCGATCTTCATCTTGATTTGTATCGTTCATAGTTGTATCTTGAATTCTGGGTACTTCTATTTATTTGGAGTCTTCAACTGGTCTCTTTCTAGATTTGTTGTAAGCTGAATATTTGTCAAATGTTACATCTCTGCTTATGTCGATCTTCTTGAATCATGGGAAGTATATTCTATAATCTTTCAAGCTTTCACTGTATCCCACAAATATACCCTTCTTTCCAGAAGGATCTAAATTTGTCCTCTTTTCTTTTGGAATGTATATGTATACAGGACATCCGAATATTCTGAGATGGTGGACTTCTAGTTTCTTTCCGGAAAAGACTTCTCCAGGTGTCTTGTTCTCAAGTACTCTGTGTGGAGTACGGTTCTGTACATAAACCATTGTTCTGGCAGCTTTTGCCCATAGATGCATGGGAAGATCTTGATCATGAAGCATGGCCCTTGCAGCTTCCATGATCATTCTATTCTTCCTTTCTACAACCCCATTCTATTGTGGATTATATGGAGTGGTTAACTCCCTCTTAATCCATGAATCTTTGCATAATTAATTGAATTCATTTGATGTGAATTATCTGCCATTATCTGATTGAAAGGTCTTGATTTGCTTTTCTGTTTGGTTCTTGATCAAGGATTTGAATTCCTTGAACTTGCTGAATACTTCATCTTTGTTCTTCATGAATTATATCGATGTCTTTCTAGAAAAATCATCAATAAAAGAAACACAGCATACATACCCTCTTAATGAACTGGATGACATCAGACTACATACATCGGAGTGAATGATTTCCAAGATTCCTTTTTCCTTGCTCTCGCTACCTAGAAATGTCTTCTTTGTGTTCTTTCCTTTCGCACATCCTTTGCAGACACTGTCATGTTTTGTCTGTATTTCTGGAAGACCTTCAACAACTTTGCTTGCAAGTGGCAGTGCTCTATAGTGCACATGTGCAATCCTTCTATGCTAAAGTTCATTTGGTTCTACTAAGTTATGAACCAAAGCTTGTTCTGGTTGGCCCTTCAATTTGTATAGACCACCTTCTTATTCCCCAATCAATATTGCATCATCAATAGTCTTTCCCTTTGGCCACATAAGAACTTGGCCATCTACAAATGCAACCCTCATGCCTTTTGCATCCAATGCAAATATGGAGAGGACGTTCTTCTTTAGTCCCGGTACAAACAATACATCCTTCATCTTCATAGAATTTCCAGAGTCTATCTTATAGGAGGATTCACCACTACCTTTTATTGGATATTGGTAGTCATCCCCAAGTTTCACCTTGTGAGGTGACTCATGTTCAGATAGTTTCAGAAAGGATTCTTTGAATCCTGTCATATGTTTGGAAGCCCCACTGTCTATAAGCCAATCATTGCTTCCATGTGTGGTAGTTCCCATGAGAGAAGAAATCAAAACATATTCTTCATCACTTGAAGAACCATCACTTTCTTGTCTGATTCTCTTTGTGGAAGGTTCATCATCCTCTGCAGCATGCACATGATGTCTTCTCTTGTTTTCCTTCTTCTTATGAGAGCTATGTTTATTTCTAGGACAATATCTAGCAAAGTGTCCTCTTTCATCACATGTATAGCATCCGAGTTTGGATAAATCTCTATTGGATCTTCTAGTGTTATCTTTCTGGTGGAAGTGATTACCTTTGGGGTGATGAAAGTCTCTTCTACTTTTCTTGGAGTGTACTGTGAGAGCTTGATCTTCACTTCCCATCTTTTCTTCTCGGGCTATTATTTGAGCTTATTCTTGTGAGCATTCTTCCCACAACCTACTAAACTTGACTAGCTTCTTTCTTACACAAATCCCTTGAATGAAGGAGTCCCATGATCTAGGTAGACCATTCAAGGTGGTCATCACAATTTCTGCATTCTCTACTCCTTCAACTACCGCTTCCAGTTGTTCCTTGATCTAAGAGACCCTTGTAAAGTAAGACTGTATGGTCTCCGCATTCTGGATATTTACATTCTTCAATTGGTTTCTTAGAGTTATCTTCTGATTTATGTTCTTTCCTTCAAACAGTTTGGTTAGGGCATCAAACAAAGCTTTAGGTGTCTTTAGCGAGGACACCTGTGGTATGAGGTGATCTTTAATTGAATCAACAATAATCCTCTTAGCAATGACCAATTTCTTTTTGTGTAAGTCCATAGCCTCATCTCTCTCTGGAACTGGAACCTCTTCATTAATGTAAGAGTCCAACTCATTTTCTTCCAGGACCAGGGAGATCCTATACTTCCAAGCTCGAAAGTTATCAATTCCCTCAAGATTTTCATCAAGCTTGGTATGACGAGACATCTTAACTAAGAACATCAAATGGAAATATAAAAGATTTAGATCTTACAAGGTTAAGATGTCAGAACTGGATCTGGAGCTGAATCTCTGCAGAGCTAGTTCAGGAGCAGATTAGGGTTTGACTTTCTCGAAGTTCTGTCCAACCAAAAACTTTGATCTTGATCTCTAAACTTTGATTTTGAGGAGGAGATCAATCCAGGCCTGGGGTCATTCAAAAATTCCACTTTTGTGGAAAGCCCTAATTTTAGGCAGTAGTGTCGAATCAAAAACTGAAAATGCTCAGAATCAGATTCTGTTTCGACGGAAAGATGTGCCCTAGAGAGGAGAGCCATTCCAACCTTATTTTGCTGAAAATATGTGAAGAGAGATCCAAAAAATAGGAATCCCTAGTTTTCGTAGCTGCACAGTGTCTTCTTCTCAGGTTAGCTCTGATACCATGTTAGATTTTTATCATTCAAGCTAGCATTATCTTAGGATCTTTAACTAAGAGAATAACAAGCACAACAATCAAACACAATAGGCAATAGACACAAAGATTTTCCTTGTGGAAACCATAAAGAAGAAAACCTTGCAACTTCCTCAGAGATAGAATCAACACCAAAAGTAAAACCCAAAAATAGTAAGATGATCTCCCGACAGCAGTAGTCTCTCTCTCTCTTGTCCCAGCTTCTTCTTATCTCTCATTTATGCGCTACAACTGAGTGTGAGTGAATATGTGATAAATAGAGAGGCTCACTCTCTATTTATACTAATTCCCGACTTATCAATAACTCACTAGGGCTAACTTATATAGGAGAGTCTAATAACCCTAGGGCCCCACAACTGTGGGGACTTTAAACCTAGATCAATAAGGAGGGTTACCCTCTATGACTTTACATGACTTGTTTACATTATTGAATCTCCCGATAGGAACATCGGGGCATGACATGACTCAATTACATTACAGATACTTCCCGGAATAAACATCGGGGTACAATACATAAAATATACAAGTGAATGCATTTCAAAGTTACAAATACATCAATACACGTAATCACCAACATGGAATCTCTATAGACCTGACGTCAATTAAGACCTTTCAGAAGTGATAGAGATCTTCTCACAACAAAACCTCTCTCTTGGTCACTAGGGATAGAGATCTTGTCCCATTCACTATTTGTTATAATCATGCTTGGTTCACTTTGTCAAACACTCATAGTCCTAGAAATATACTCATGGTCCACCAATATCCATTCATCTTTGTCCTAAATTTGGGAATAGAAGATAAAAGTATCAAAACTTGGGCCAAGACACATTCTATAGATCCCTCAAAGGAAATAAAACACAACGAGAGAAAACTTAAACAAAACTAAAATGAATAAGTAAGGATCTGGGGGGAGTCAAGGAACAAAACAAGTAGATATTACAACTTGATCAAATGATACAATCCAAAGGAGGAGGTTAAATCCAATAAACCTACAGTTTAAGGAAAGTAGTAAGAACATTAGATTTTTCATAGTTGACCCAACTTTAGATTAATTTGAAATCAAATAGGGACATATTCATAATCTTATATCTTTTTGAGATGAGTAGATGAATGAAGTCATTCATCCCAAAACTTTCTCTTTTTTAAATGCCACCACATTTTTCCCACATAATTCCTATGAACAAAATTTGCTACTACATTATGAAAAAGGAATGATACACTATGTAGGTTTGAATTATTGGAGTTGGCCACAATTATGGAAAAATACAATAGCATTCCTATGGAAAATAGATATTCCAAAAAATAACATACATTATAAAATATTCTCAGCAGTACCTGATTTCATGAGTGACATACTTGTTTCATTGAATACATTTATATTTTTGGAAAGGTTCCATTTGCACGTGTTGACTAGAATCATATATCAAAAAATTAAAAATGTTAACAACCTTAATATATATGATCCATCACATTTAGAGGAAGTTCAAGTTGTGCATCAATAAGAGACCATTATATAGACTTCTAGTATGCATTCTTAGCAGACATATTGTAGACACCAAGGCAAGGACTTCAAGGTAGAATCTCATCTCACATACCTTGTTGACATAAGAGAAATCTTACCTTTGCAAGTAAGGTGGATATATCAATCCACTTTTGAGAAAGTGTTTACTCATTTTTAATAGAAATTGGAGTTAAATTTCCTCTTAAGCATGGAGTAATTTATGAGCACTTTAATTATATACCATCAACTATGTTGGTCATGTGTACACCACTATTTGCAATAGACTTCTTTGAAGATCAATTGCCTTCCATAATGCAACAATATGGAGTGATTGTGATTTTGGATATCCAAAGTGGCATATAACCCATCCATTAGCCTCCTATCACCTTGAAGTAGCAATATTTTTCCTAGAAACCCCAAGCTATATTCTATAACATTATCACTCTAATGAAGAAACCATTTCTTTATTCCCTATAATGCTCTACAAGAGAAATTGCATGCAAAAACTTTTAAAGTTGTGCTTAAATGAATGCTTCAGATATGTGATAGCTAAATTATAGTTAGGTACATTATTTTCATTTTCAATTTTAGCTTCTGGGTTTCTCACAATTAGAGATGAGCTTGTGAAGAAGTAGATCTCTTTATAGTTTTCCATGTCAATTTCTCTCTTATCAACCTGGATATATATTTCAATAAACTCCTCTATGCTTCAACACTTTATATAGTATTCCATTATACCAGCTCATATGTAAACTTTTATAAACATCCCTATCCCCTATCACATTTCAAAAAACTACTTTACATATTGTCAACTAGAGGTCTAATAATTAGGTACAAAAATAATATAACAGATTCAACATCCCATATATAAAATATTTAACCGTCTTGAAATAATCCCGTAATTCTAGCTCATCATCTCTATTGTTCAAGCTTTTAAATCATTTATTGTATTGAATATGATTGAAATATAGGCACAGAGAGAATGGCTCCATCCTATATATGAAACTTTTCAAAGATGTTTTTCTCTATTTATATGCTTTTTAACAGACCTTATGTTGGGCCTATATTTTATTAGAGAACAATAACATGTAGACATAAAATATCATTAAAGCAACATGATGCATGGAAAGGAAATTTAGATGCTAAGGCATTATATATGATATGTTTGATAGATGTATGTTCATTGTTACTAGAGTTTGTTTTTATGCTTTATTATACAAATATCTATAGCTATTGAGTCACTGCAACCAGTAGTGCCACCAACTTTTTCATATATAATATGTTAGACACTACTTGCTAGGACAATATTATGATAATTGTAATTGCTTATTTCTTAGGTAATTAAATTGCTAAATGTACAACCAGTTCACGAAGTCCTCATTACAAATTGATTCCAAAAGGAAGGTCACCATAAATGTTCCAAAAGTACCCTTATGATATTTATTATACATGTTTGCCACCCATCTCATCTATCGAAACAAAGAACTCAATGATATGACAATCCCATGAGCAAAAATTCTTGTTTTGGATAGTGACTAATTAAGTGGATTACATTCTGATCTTTAATTCCAAATTTCTTGCTAGAATGGGAAATAACCTCCCTACACCATTTTCTTTATAATCTAAAACACATGGCACCATTTTCTTTATTTGCATCTCATATCTTGTATTATGGTCTCGACATATATATTCATTAGCCACTGTATTTTTCCATCTCTAATGTTATAATGTGTGTCTGTGCTTCCTTATACAAATACCTATTGCTGTAATATCTCGAATTTTGGAACTAACACTTATAGGCATGTGTTTATTGATTATGATGATTATCTTGATGTTTTTATTTTATATTGGTTCAAAGACCCCAATGCATATGAACATGATGATTTGTTTTATAAATTGGGCGTAAACCAATTATTGATGATATATGTATATGCATGTTTGTGTTGGGCGTGGACCCTGAAGCATGTGGTTGATGAGATGTTTTGTGTTGAGCGGGAAGCTTGTAGCACTTGAGTTATTGATGATATATGTATATGCTTGTTTGTGTTGGGCGTGGACCCTGAAGTACATGACTAATGAGATATTTTATGTTGAGCGAGGAGCTCTGGAGCAATGGAGTGATTGATGATTTGTGTTGAGTGAGAAGCTCTGGAGCACATGAGTACTTACCTTTGTGTTGAGCGAGAACCTCTAGAACACATGAAAAGATAATTGGATGTGTTGGGCATAAGCCCTGGAGCTTTCCATGTTGATTTTGAGCATAAGCTCTGGAGCATCGGATCCTTGGCCATTGTATCCCTAGGTGTATCGTACGAGTACATCCTAGCATTTTAGTGTTGAGCGAAAGCTCTGGAATTGCACTATGTTTGTAACTCCCTGCTATAGGCATTGAGTATGGGCTCTGGTAAATGCTAGGGGTTACTAAAAATAATTTAATAACTTCTGAGTGAAAATGACCTGAGAAAAATATTGATCTCATCATACTTATTTATAAGTGATTAAATGAAATTTTGAATTTATATATTCTCATCAAAGTACTGAAGAGCTACTGTGTTATATGAGGGAAATCCAACATGCAAGGATGTTTAGAGTTGTATATCCTAGTAGACCTAAACCATCTATCTACTTGACCTTAATGAAGAAGTGTCATTAAGTCTAGGGATCATGGTACATGATGCCCAATGACATTGTTAACAAGTATTATAATACTATGTATTTTCTACATAGTATGTATAAAGAATTAATTATGATTAAATATATAATTAAATAAAAAAGAAGAAGAGAAGCTCCATCAATTATTATTTATTATTAAAGGATTAATAAATAGTATAATGCCTATGAAAGTTTAACTAGGAACTAGTTAAAAGTTCCTAAGTTAAGTATTTAAAATTACCCCAGTAATTAAAAAGGGTTAAATCAATTATTATTTATTATTAAAGGATTAATAAATAGTATAATGCCTATGAAAGTTTAACTAGGAACTAGTTAAAAGTTCCTAAGTTAAGTATTTAAAATTACCCCAGTAATTAAAAAGGGTTAAATCAAGAAATCAAGGATTTCTTGATTTAATTGTCCCTTTGACTGAAAAGGCTGTCTATAAAGACTCAAGCCAAGGAAAGGCTCGGAGTTTTGATTTTTATCTTGGAGAATTATTATTCTTTCTGTTTTGCTCTCAAGTGTTTTCCTAGAGAACTTTCTCTTGCAAGGAAAGGAGGATTGATTCAGAACTGAATACCAATTAGGAAATCCTACCTTAGGAGCTCTAAGCTACTTGCATGTTGGAGTCTAGCTCAGGGGGACCTAGATTAGAACCAAGAACGGTTCCATGTCATGGTTTGGAGGAATGTGGTAGTTCCCAAGTGATTTGGTCATTAAAATCAGAGGTCAAATCTGTCTTAAATTGTTAATGCCGGTTATTTAAGAAGTGTGCAGGTTCAACCATTAAAGGAGCTTTAGGAAGAAAAAAATTACAGGTATGAGTTCTTAGTATGTCAAGTTCATTTCTAGGGTAAATGATGGCTGCTTTATATAAATGCTCTATATATATTTATAACCCTATAAATGATGGTTTTGTCCATATCTCATAGGGTTACATTTCCTAAATTTTAACCCTAGACTGTCTATGATATCTTCTAGGTTAATTGATGGATATGTTAGATGAATGTTTTCAATGTATCTACTAACCCTATGTACTAGAATCTCTCGTTAGACTCTGTTAACACCCAAAAATGGTTAACTACCTCATCTACCTCACTACATGGCTCATTTGTCCATTTGCCTACCATATTTCCCTGAAAATCCCACAAAA
>LPNX010510215.1:0-28416 GCA_001517045.1 Pseudotsuga menziesii
ATCATATACATTGTAATCTATTGTCATTAATGTTAAAGGATCAAATGTCAAAGGATCGGATGTCAAAGGCATTGAATTGGTTGTTAAGGGGATTGTTGAACAAATACCAAAAGTTGAGGACTTCCTCACACACAGCCAGCTTGAAGAAATACATATGGAATAATGTGGAAGTCCCATGAGACCAAAGATCCCACCATGACATTAGTCACAAGTACGGAAATAATAATCCATAAAGAAGAACATTGAAAATGGCACATATGCGCAAATATCAGCTGTGCGACTTATGAATGAAGAAAGACAAACTCGTGTGTAAAAGTCCCACAAGGACATTGGCATAAGTGTGTCATTTCCCACCAAGATGAATTGCGATGGGTGGCACACCAATGTAGATCCTAATTTGATGAAAACACAAACTAGTGGGTTGTTATCCTAAGTTGTAATCTCCCACTGATGTAAGCATTCATACACACACACACACACACACACACACACACACACACACACAATTATTCTCATATTTTTGTGCGTTGGTGTATTTGTTGTTGTTGTTAGTGAAGAGTTTTAATTGGTAAAAATCCGTCAAAAATTAATAATATACATATTTGCGCTATTATTGACTCATCCCCCCCGTCTCAGTAATAAGATAAATCCAACAATTGGTATTAGAGCGGGTGTCTTCAATAATAGACTAACATTTGGAAGAAGGATCCAGCGTAGAAATGGCGAAACTAGAACTGCTTCCTAGAACTATGAAGGATGCACTAGAAGACGAAGAACTTGCTGAAATAGATTTTGAAGGTGAACTAATCAGTGCCTTGTAAGAGTTAAAGAAATCTAGGAAGAAAAACAAGGTTCTAAAGGAGCAACTTTCAAAACATAGAGAACAAGTTCAAGAAACAAGAAAGCTCAAATTGGAAATAATGGAACAACTAACACACCAAGAAGAAAAGTGTGGAAAGTTGGAAGAATAAGTCACTCGTGTAAAAGAAGAACTACACAAAGCAAATGATCTGCTACACTTTTGGTAGAAATCCAATAAAGATATCGAGAATTTAGAAGACTACAGAAGATTAGCTGAAAAGATGGGCACATAGTCTAGAAGTTATTTCATGCCGAAAAATGAACAAAGTTCCGAAAGAAAGGTGTTTTATTCTCAAAACGTCAACCCCGTGCAACCGGGAAGTTCTCGACCCAAAAGGTACCAGACTCTTTTCATAGGAAACTGTTTTTGTTGTAGAAACTTTGGTCACAAAGCAGTTAACTGTAGAGCTCTATTGGAGAACTATCCTAATGAGAATAAATTCTCTTATAGAAGGAATGATGTTGAAATAAAATCTAAAGTCTCAAAAGAATATTTAAATCCTTTCAGTCCCTTAAGCACACAATATGAATGTCAGCAATGCGGCAACCACAGATATATGAGCAAAGATTGTGAAAATAAATCTTCACTATTCAGGGTGAATGAAAATGGTCATAACTCAATAAAAGTTTAGCAGAAAAGGCTCAATCAACCAAGTCATGAAGGGTGCAAGTTGGCGCTACATGTGCAGAGTAAGAAAGGTCAATGGTATATTGGCAGTGGGTGTTCCAAACATATGACAGGAAATAAAATAAATTTCTTAAAATTCAAAGAATAAAAATGAGGAAATGTATACTTTGGAGACAATGGATAAGCCAATATCATAGGTAAGGGCATGGTCACTCTTGGAATCCAAAGAACCAAAGCAGATAATGTCTTGTTAGTTGAGAATATGACGCATAACCATCTAAGTGTGAGTCAAATGTGCGACCAAGGACATACTCTCACATTTGATTTAGATAAATGCAAAATAAAATATAGAGGCACAGGAAGCTTAGTGGCAACCACAACCAGAAATCAAAACAATGTTTACATACTAGATGAAAAGGAAGAAAAATGTTTTCTAGGGAAAGTAGATGAAAGTTGGATTTGGCACAGGCGAATGGGACATATAAACTTCGACAATCTTGTCAAGATTAGCAAAGTGCAAGCCGTAAGGGACATCCAAGAATCACATATCCCTTACAATTAGTCTCCAAACACTGTCAACATGAAAAAAAAAGCAAGAATAAGTTTTAAGACAAAGGAGTACATTACATCAAGACCACTGGAGTTAGTCCATACAGATCTATGTGGACTTATCAAAACCAACGGGTTAAAAGGTGAACGTTATTTTGCATTCTTCATAGATGATTTCACTCGAATGACATGGGTTTTTTTCCTCAAGAAAAAATCAGTAACATTTGAATGCTTTAAAGTTCTCAAGGAATTTGTTGAAAACGAAACATATCAAAAAATTAAATGCCTAAGATCAGACAGCGATGGAGAATACACATCCAATGAGTTTGAGCACTACTGCGAACAACATGGAATCAAGAGACAATTCTCAGCAGCCAGAACACCACAATAAAACAGAGTCGCTGAAAGAAAAAGAAAGAAAAAAATTGTGCAAGAAATGGCCATAACCATAGTTGATGATTCCACGCTTTCTGACATATCTTGGACGCAGGTTGTTCATAGTGTTGTTCACATTTTAAACAGAACACAAATCAAAATAGGTAGCAACATTACTCTATATGAACTCTAGAAAGGAAGACCAATCATTATTAAACATTTCCGGATTTTTTGGAAGCAAGTGCTATATAAAAAGAAATGATGAGAATCTTGGAAAATTTGAGTCAAGATCTGATGAAGTCATTTTTCTAGGATATGTTGTCAGAAGTAAGGCTTACATATGTTATAATCTGAGGTTAAAGAAGACAGTTGAACGTTTAGATGTAAAAGTAGATGAAAAATTCAAATACAACAAGATAGAAGATGATGACCAACCTCTACCTGAACAAATCATAGAAGCTACACTGAATGAAAAAGTACCATCGAGCAGCAAGGCGATTTGCTTCAAGAAGGAATAGAGGAAATAAGCCAACCGAATACAAAAAACCTTCCAGATTCGTTCAAAATAATCACTCAGAAGATCCAATTATAAGCAATAAAAATGTTAGTGTAGGAACTAAGAGAAGACTCTTGACTGATGGCATTGAACGAGTACATTTTTCACTATTGTCTCAAATATCTGAAAGGGACTTTGGATCTTGGACTATGGTATCCATGCAGTAGTGAATTGATATTAGAAGCATACACATATGTGGATTGGGAATGAAGCATTAACGATAGGAAAATCACAAGTGGAGCCACCTTCTTCTTAGGAAAATGCTTAGTTTCATGGCTAAGAAAGAAACAATCTTCAGTATCCATGTCAATCACAAAATCAAAGTACATTGATGCAACATGTTGTGCACAAGTGTTGTGGATGATGCAAACCCTGAAAGATGTCCAAGTAGAATATGACCAACCCATATCAGTTTTATGTGACCTAAGAAACCGAAAGAGATGAGCACAAATCCAAGGGGAGTTAGTAAAGAAGATAGTCCATTTTCCATCGATGTCAAAGGGGAAGAGAAAGAGAAAGATAAATCTCAATGACATGGGGAGTAATGACAAAGTTGAAAGATAAATCTATGAAAAAGAAGCAAGAGCATGATCACAAAAGGAGTCTTTGATGCACAGAAGTAGATCTCACCTTTAGGGGGAGTTTGTGATAGGTGCTATCACTTAAATTAGTGTTGGCATCAATGAAAAAGGGGGAGATTGTTGAACATGTATTGTCATTGATGTCAAAGGATTAGATGTCAAAGGAATTGAACTGGTTATTAAGGGGATTGCTAAAAATACACCTTAAGTTGTGGGCTTTGGTTGTTAAGAGGATTGTTGAACAAATACCAGAAGCTGAGGACTTCCTCACACACATTCAGCTTGAAGAAATACATATGGAATAATGTGGAAGTTCCATGAGACCAAACATCCCACCATGACATTGGTCACAAGTGCGCAAATAATAATTTATAAAGAAGAACATCGAAAATGACAGATATGTGCAAATACTAGTTGTGAGACTTATGAATGAAGAAAGACAAACTCTTGTGTAAAAGTTCCACAAGGAAAACAGTATGTGGTACAAAGACTTGTAAAGGAAAATATGAGTTATAAACCTATGTGCAAAATTCCCACAAGGACGTGGGCATAAGTGCGTTAATTCCCATAAATATGAATTGAGATGGGTGGCACGCCGACACAGATCCTAACTTGATGAAAACACAAACCAGAGGGGTGTTATCCAAGGTTAAGGAACTTCACCAAGTGGACACATCTCTTGAGCTAAATAAGACTATAAATCAACAAGAGGTGAATGTGGTGAAGTAAGTTTGTGAAATGAAGATCTGAAATAATCTGGTTAGACAAGCTTCAAGATTCCTTGGGGTATCAATGGATTGTTGAATGCAGAAAGAGTTTTTACACAGCAAAGCCGAAGTGCACGAAATAGCGGATGTCGAATACACAGAAGTGTGCTAGATGAAGAGGATACCCGTATTCTGGATGTGCGATGTTCTTACTTAGTAAAAAACACAGACCAAAGAACAACATAAGTGACCGAGTAGAGAACTTCGTCCAAAGACGCAAATTGCTGAATTATAGAAGAGAAGTTGATTGCAATTTTATCGCACGTCAAATTTCTGGCGACTGACTGTTCAAATGCAAATATTTAGATTCAAATATTCAAATGTGCGATGTTCTTACTTAGTAAAAAACACAGACCAAAGAACAACATAAGTGACCGAGTAGAGAACTTCGTCCAAAGACGCAAATTGCTGAATTATAGAAGAGAAGTTGATTGCAATTTTATCGCACGTCAAATTTCTGGCGACTGACTGTTCAAATGCAAATATTTAGATTCAAATATTCAAATGTGGATATTCAGATGTAGGTATTCAAATGAAGATTAGAAAATGACAACAGTTCCTGATAGTGAAGACATTCATCAAAGATAAAGTATCTTGTATTTCCAGTTATTCATTACATTCTTATTTCATATCAAGGAGGTCAGACAAGGCAAGGAGTAGGGGGTCATATCCTCCTTCCAGTTGGTGTTGGAGAATATAATCAGGGTATTTTAGCATCCTTTCTGTTGGAGCAAATAAAACCCAGGGGGTTGAAAGATGCTTATAGTCAGTGTTGGTAAATATAATTGGGGTGTTGTAGAATCCTTTCTGTTGGAGCAGACAAAACCTAGGGGTTGGAGTCTCCTTCTAGTCAGTGTTGGAGAATACAATTCAGAAGTTGGTGCTTCCACAACTGGAGAGCATAGTTATCCATAGGTCCGAGCAATCAAGGGAAATAACTTACACAAGCCCATTTATGAGAAGGAAATGATGGAAATACTACATGTACTTAAGCGATGGTGTCCTTACCTAATAGGTAGGCACTTCAAGGTCAAAACAAATCATGGCAGTCTTAAATACTTCTTGTGACAAATAATATCTTAAACAGAGCAACAAAAAACGGTAACCAACATGTTGGGATATGACTTTGAAATCATCTACGAAAAAGGGAAACAAAATATGGTGGCAGATACACTCTCAAGAAAATATGAGGATGTCGATGCATTACTTTGTGTGATTTCTATTATACAACCTAATTGAATAGTAGAAGCAAGAGAAGAATGGAAGAATGACCTATACGTGTGGACGCACATTCAAAAGCTAGAAAATGATGTCAATGTATCAGATACTTTTGTAAGGAAAAATGATTCACTATGGTATAAGGATCGCTTATATATATGTAAGAATTCCCAACTCAAACATAATGTCCTTTTGGAATCACACACCTCTCGTATAAGAGGGAACTCAGGATTCCTAAAATCCTACCATAGAGTTAAGAAGGAATTTTAGGGGGGAGGTCTTAAATCTAATGCTCAAAGGTTCATGGTAGAGTGTTTGGTTTTCCAACAAAATAAGGTTGAAATAGTTAAGGACCGGAGTATTTTACAACCATTAGACATACCTTTTCAAGATTGGGAGGAAGTCTTAATGTATTTTATCACAGGTCTACCCAAGTTAGAAGGGAAGAATGTTATTATGGTGGTTGTTGAGACTTGCCAAGTATGGCACTTTTGTGCATTGTCTTGTTTCAAGTACGGTAGCTACAACATTCAGGGAAACAGATCAAAAGCTACATGGAAACTCGACGATTATTGTAAGTGATAGAGATCCAATTTTCACTGGATAATTTTGGGATGAGTTATTTTCTTATTTTGGTACCCGGTTGAATCATAGTTCATCTTAACATCCTCAATCCGATGGGAAAAATGAGATAGTGAACAAATATTTGGAAGGCTATCTTCGTTGATTTGCATCTAATAAACAAACACATTCGCTGAAATTGTTATCTTTGGTAGAATCGTAGTACAATAATTCCTTCCATATGTCATCAAAATTGTCCCCATTTACAACACTTTATGAGTACCAACCTCTATCACATCTACCTTGGAAGGAAAATATAAAGTTCAATTTTTGGAATATCACCTCGAGCACCAACAAGAAGTTCTCTAGATATTGAAGGATAACCTGGCTATATCAATAAACAAGATGAAACAACATGCAAATCAACATCATAGTGAAAGAAGTTTGAAATAAGGGGATTGAGTATTTTTTAGGATACAACCTTACAAACATATGTCCCTCATGCAATGAAATAAGGACAATAAACTATCACCCAAGTAAAATGGTCCTTATAAAGTGTTGCAAAAGATTGGTAGTATAACTTACAAATTGGAGCTCCCTTCATCTTCAAGGGTACATCCTAAATTGTGGGAATATTGTTAAGCCCTAAATTGTGGCCCATTCCCTCCTAAATTGGGCACTTTTTATTAGTATTGTTATATTATTGATTCGGCTTGAGTCCATTAGTGGTAATTGTACCTCTTTGTCTCCTATATATATCAAAGAGATATTTTCATTTGAATCATCTTGTCGTGTCTTGTGTATTTAGTACATTGTAGAAGGAAGTTTCCCCCTTGAAGAGGAATTCTGTTCATCTCTTTTATTCATTATTCAGGTGTGGATTACTCTTTCTTGTATATTTATGCTCTTTTGGGTAATTTGTTGCATAACATCACATTTTACCTTTGGAACTCATGCAACCCATCCCCATAGGAACAACGGTCTATGTATTCCACTTTTCATACCATTTGTTATTCTATAACCCTATACTCCCAATCAATTACACTTTAGTTGGATGCCCTACTTCTCCCTATGCCATTGAACCTACTGGTGCACTTTATTCACCCATTCCATGGAGACTCACCCTAGGATATCACATTTGTTGCATCCATATGTTATCATATTCCCTGGACAAAGTTCAAAATTGCTTGGTCACATTTGGCATTGTATCCTCATTGTAACATAAGTTATTTTTTGATTTTTATAGAATACAAAACCCAAAAACATTTGGTGGAATACCATAGTATACAAAAATATCCAAAACACCTCAAAAAATAAAAAACAGGGGAAATAAACTCAATCATGTTTAGTACCACCATATTTTTCCAATAAAAGATCCCTCATATGTAGTTTAAGTAGTTTTCAGTGTTGCCCTTATTCATATCATTTGTGTTGAATCCCTACATATGTCCATTCATACAAAATATGTTGGTTATTTTTCAAAATGCTCATATATCCAATTGATAGCAACGTCATGGTTCCTAATATTTACACATGCCATACTTTTACCCTATCATTATGATTCCCAATTCTTCCTCCTGTCATTAACCTAAATTTGACTTCAAGGTCCCCATTACATCCCCAAGATTACTCCTCAACTGACGATGATGACATTGGTCAAGTACTTTAGTTCAGTTTTATGGTTGTTTCATAAGTTAAACCTATTTATAGGTTGCATTCAAGGGAATTCTTTAGTCTCCTAATCATTTTCTAGATCATTCCATTGAGTTAATTCTAAGTCTGTTACATCCACCAACATGTTATGTACCTCATATTGGTTCAAGGGACACAATTATTCCCTTTCTCGAGTTGGTATACCCCTATTGACACCATTGCATTGACTCTGGGTTTTTGATATGGAGGCCCAATACCTTGGTTTCTATTCTCATCACCGATTGTTTAGCTCACATGTTATGACAAATTTTCACCATTGGCCTATAATGACATGGTTATTTATAATGTTAAACTTCAATATATCCTGACACATTATGTTGGTTTGTACTAGTGCCTTGGTACGATCTATAATTATCAATGATCTACCTCATATTTAATCCAGCTTACCCACTCACCCATTAATTTACTAACCCGTCTAACCCTTAGAATAGCTCACTAACCTACCTAACCTTCTAATCCACTAACCCATCTAACCCACTAATTTAACACTTCACAACATATCCCATACTACTCTCCTTCCTAACTCTTGCAACCCACCTAACCTAAACTTACGCATCCATCTAACCCACTAGCCTACCTAAGCCATCTAATTCACTAACAATATGCATAACCCATCTAACCCTTAACATACACCATTAACCTACTTACCCCACTAACCCTTAATCTACCTAATCCATTAACCAACTTACTTCACAAACCTAACTCACCAACCCAATTCACGTAACCTACCTAGTTTAATCGACCCAACCTACACCACTAAACTAACCTATTGAACCTGCATAACCTTCTATATCGCAAGCTAACACAAACTAACCAACTTAACCTTTATGCCCCCATTAACCCATCTAACACATATAACTTACCTCACCTAACCTACTAAACTGGCCCATCTAACATATTCTACTTTTTTTCTAGACGAAAAAAACAATTCCTTGGTATTCTATTGAATCAAAGGTAACGGGGTACTGTTACGGAGAAAACTTCCTATGGCTTGGGGTGTACCACAATAGACAGAGTAACCGTAGAAATCAATCCCTTCCCAATATGCAAGAGAAATAAAACATCTAACACTAAAGGATCTCGAAACATACCTTATTCTGGATGGTTGATGTAGATCCTCGTCGAGCTTTTCCAATCCCGCTTGTGTTAACAATTTGCTCTCTCAACAATCAGCAAACAAGACAAGCATGCTATATAATGGTGTTAGACCTACTCTAGCACATATAATCAATAATGTATAAGCAATTAAAAGCATCTATGGATTCAATATTCATTTAAATACACATAATTGGATAGGAAAAGATATTTCTAATAATATAAATTAGAGATTACAAGAATGACAACCTCTGTCGGCACGTCTGCGAACCGAAGAAACTGAGTCCTCCACTACCTCAATCCTCCATCTCTCGATAGCAAGCTCACAAGAAAAGGCAAGCTTGGGAAGAACACCAAGTGTTCCAAGGGACAAAGGGATGCAGACTCAAGTATAAGCAAGCTACGACAACAATGGACTATAGTTTTCTTGCTCTTCAATTCCTCCTCTTCAATGTATCCAAAGGGTTCTATATATAGTGCTTCAATGGGGTAATGGAAGGTCAAATCCGAGCGATCTCAAGGCATTTGGAAGGCCAAGAGACAAGTGACTCGGATCCACATCAAGGAAAACTCCAAAAATCTTTGGCCTTTTGCACACATCTCGATGTACGTGGGTTTAAGGGTTATATCCATGTATATACGAGAATGGGTTTAAAATTCGCGTATGGAAAATAACAGGTATGTTTAGGGATGATCTTGGAAACATAAAAGGTACAAAAATAGTCCATGGGGTCCAAAGAGTCTGCAGAGGGACAGAGAAGGCCATAAATGTGTGATCTACCATGTGTGGTAAAATTACTTGTAACAGATGCCCCCTAATGTGTGACTTCAGAGGGGTGATACGATAGCCAAAATACATTATAAGTCCATCCCAGAAGTGGAGTGATGAAGAACCAGGTGGCAGAACCAGCCATCCAACAATACAGTACAAATATCTCTACATATGACTACAAGTACATACAGTAGTCCCGGATACATAAGAGTACAATGGCCATGAATAGGCATGATACAAAATATGACATGTGTGGTCATCGCCACGTATAATATAAATAGATCAGAATCTCCATGATGAAGATGTACAAAGGATGATCCAGGAGGATATTGGTGGCCACCCACCTATTCCTCTTGGACCCCCACCATTGTTTCTTTCAATTTTCCAGTTTCCTTAATTGTAGCACAATTTACTATCTTTGGCATTTTTCGGGTCCTAAACTTCCGGAGCCGTTTTGAGGCCCTAAACGATTTTTTTTTGGCATCGAATGGTCGGGAAAATATGATTCTGTTTTAGACTCAATATTTGTTGTTTATGGATGTAGTCCTTAAACAGATCTTTCTAACGATATATCATGCGTTTCAAACGGAGGTAGTATCCTAAAGTTATGACCCCGGGAAATTGATGTACCAAGTTACCTAATGGGGCCCACATTAAGGTGTTTCACCTCCTAGGGTTAGGTTTTTGGATGTGTAGGGTTTCCATTGTTTCTCAATAATATATAGGCATTCGAGCCTCATTGTAACATAGAGTTAAGAGGCATGTATCCGCCACATCTCTTCTCAGAGATAAGCTACCAGCACTCTAGCTAGTTTATTTCCATTCTGTATGTAAACAACTTTCAGTTATTGATTAATGAAATGAAGTGTTATTTCTGTTGCATATTTGTTTCTATGGTTTTTTGTGTATTCTGTTGCGTTCCTGCATAAATCCGGATCAAAGGATCATGATCTCCATGAAATCTAAAGATATACAATGGATCAAGATCTCCGTAATGGCTGAAGATACCTGACATACAATGGAATCAAGTCACGAGAGCTGAAATCTCATGAACACTGGCACAATCAAGGAGGTATCATATAAGAAATGCCACCAATCTAGAAAGTCTTCTACACAATCCGCTACGAGTACATGTCCTACTATGTGAATAGAGGTGTCAAGGTCGAACATAGTAGTCCATCGTCTGATTATCGGTCATTGATGTATACTGTTAACCGACGCAAGATCACCCACCGATAATGAAAATGGGAATCAAGGTACTAGAGTGCAATCTAACAAGTGTGAATAAATGTGTCAAGGTCGAACACTTGAAAGAATCCATTGATAAGGGGACATTGATGTATTCCCAAAACTGTTGATGGCGAGAGAACCTGCCACTGATGACTGCAAGTCTCAAGGCACTCAAAATGACCCCAGACTCCTATCCCAGAATAAATGATCTAAAGTCGATGGAATGAAATCCACTGGAAGGAGGGCATTAAGGCATCCCCCATCATCCAACACGGGGTACTCAAAAAATCTGTATAATGTGGAAGGACTCGATCATAATGTGCTCGAACCAATAATAGTGTCAGGAATGGCCGACATGCAAAGTCAAGAAAACTGAGGAAGGGCCAACTCAGGCTTCAACTACCTTCAAACAAGAGCATAAAGGTGAATGGTAACTGAATGTAGGCAGCATAGACTCAATATACAAAACTAGGACATCTCTGGGACACAAGAGGCATCGACAGAGGCTCCATAGGGACTGGAAGCTTAACCAGTCGGTGGAGATAAAGTTAGAGAAATGAGTACAGCTCCTAACGTCAAACTATTAACCCAACTAATGGATGTGATATACAGTGCTCTGTTCAAAGGCGACACGACTCGACTACTGCTAAAGATAACATCTTTTCATGTCCGGATTTTTGGTTTTTTTATTTTTTTGGACTTTTTCAAATTTTTTGTAAAGCTTGAAAAAGAATAAAAGTGCTTTATAGTTACAAACTAGGAGGAGACGAGTGTCAAGGAGAAAACAAGCTAGTTCCAAGCAGCAGAACATACCTATGCTCAATGCAAGGAAACATGTGTAGGATAACGACACTCGGGGGAAAGTCCCCTCCCGGTAAAAATGGGGAATCAAGCTACAAAAGATATGAAAAATGGCTCTGCGTGGATAGACATGAGACAAGCTCGGGATATATGGCTAGTAATCAAAGTCAGGGAAGCCGACATAAGGCTCAATAAGGCAACCAAAACTCATGATAATGCAATTACAACTTGACATAAGGGAGTCCTGGGGAAAAGGCCAGCAAAAAATATCAAGAGGAGTATGAGGCTCTTGCGCAAAGTCATGGTGGTACTATACAAAGGACTCCCACACCCTAAAGGAAAAATGTCGGCATGGGAACCAAATGCAAAATAGGAGCTAACTAGAGTACCCATGTATGGTCAAGCTCTACCAATCACATCATGTCACTTCTAAAAGTAGCAAAAAGGTTCCATGACAAGATAGAATGGTTTCGTACCTAAGGTTATAAGGTTATGCAAAATGCAAACGGATGTGAAACCTAACTTATATGCCAGTTTAGACATAAAACCTGAAATCGGCACAGACGGGTCAAAACCATGGTCAAATCGCACTCAAAACGGACTCCTACATCATCAAATTAGTTCAAAACGGTCCAAAATGGTCAGAAACAGTCAAAACTATAGAAAATGGGTAAAAATTTACAAAAAAATTCTATAAATAGTAAAATTTAAAAATTCCATATCATTTAAAATTGTTACCCATTTGAGCTCAAAACTTCCAACGCGAATTCCAGGAGCATCGTCGGGCGAAATTCGACACCGTTTGCTCCAGGTAACTCCTCATGTCCTCCTCTTCCTATTTCATGCAATTTTTTTAAGTTTTCATGGTCCATTTAATTTTTTAAGCCACCATAAATTGTGTGTTTCGGCCCACGCGGGTATCGAGATTTTTTCTGCCTATAGGGTTGGCCATACGCAGGAAAAATGCCCAAACCCGCGTACATACACAGTTGTTTTGCAAACAGTCGTGTATGAGGCCGCAAATGAGGTTTTCAAGGGAAAATAATAATCAAAACTCTTGTTTTTTGTGTAGGATGGTATTAGAGTGGAGGGAGAGGGAACACGGTGATGTGGAAGAGGGCATGCAAGGTGATTTAATGGCCCAACAAGCATTACGTGCATGTGGTTGGTATAAGTTTTGGTGTCTTGGCAGCCTGAGGGCCAAATCAAAACTCTTGCAGATGCTAGTAGATTATTGGGATTCAGACTCTAAGAGTTTTCACATTGTCGAGATGTCACTCATCATAGAATTTGAGGACATATAATTTATCACTGGATTATCCCGATGAGGAGAGGTGGTAAATCTTTGATCTCGCGGGCCAGGAGGTGGATTGACTATTGATGAGTACATTGCGGTGTACTGCTTTCTGGACACGGAAAAGCTTGGGAGTCAAATCCCAACAAACTCGATCCAGGTTCTAGGACTGAAGGCCATACTATTGGCATTAGGCAGGATAGTCAGATTAGCTTCACTTCACCAAGCCTCTCGGCCACTGATGTTCTATGCGATGGAGTGTATGAGACCCACAATGTATGACTAGAGAACTGCACTATTAAGCAACATGAAACAGCAGCTCAATGACTACAAGATGGGCAGGGTGAGAAACTTTGGTTTCGGCAGCATACTGAGCACGTTCTTCTTTAAGCGTGTACCAAGGCTAAGCCCTAGAGTGGACATTCCTCCACACGGAGTTTGAGATTAGGCCCAATGACGTTGGAAAAATGCTATGTGCAGATTGGGTGGAGGTAGGGTGGCTAACCCCTACCCAATAGACTTCTTTCCATGGTGGTGGAGGCAGATCATTGCCATCGATGACTATCCCTATGCAGGGATAGACTTCCGTGGAGATCCGGACATGCCCCTACCACCAGGAGTGGCATATGGTGACATAGGTAACGAATCCCAAACCCGCTTTTTAAGTTTCTTGAATTATTAAATTTTTTTGTTTTTTGATATATCGACTCAAAAGACATGTTTTGGTGTGACGACACATAGTGACAATCTATCATGTGTATGCAGATGTTGGACCATGGCGACTGGATGGTTTCCCTCGTCATAGACAGAGGGGAAGAGGAGATGATATCATGGGTGTGGATGCGGATCGGATGCTCCAAATCATTCACACAAACTTCGTACGCTTGACACATAGGGTACCCATGGCACAAGTTGAGGACTTTCCTGAGGCCATGCATCGCCAGGTGGTTGGTGTACCACGGGCATGGGTTCGATTATTCCGATGGCTAGATAGAGTCGTAGTGTTCTACCACGATCATAACCCCCCTCCTCCTCCTTTGGCTTAGAGAACTAAGAGTATTTCTTTTTGTACGACCGTTTATTATATTTTGGTGGCTCGGAAGCCCCAATTTTGTATTATGACACTTATGTATTATGACGTCACATTTTGGATGTTAATGAAAAACTTTTATGATGATCGATTTTATTTATTTACATGTGTGCAAAAATGTATGTTTGTGATATGCTTATAGTCTATGAGACAAATGCCAATCTAACACATAGTTAACATATGGGTCAGCAACTTGATTACAAATTCTTGAAACATGAATGTGTGTTATATTCTCAAATTTCCGTTCTAGCAATCTCACACATAAGAATATTCATAATAATATTGGATCCCTAATACGATACGAGCCATTAAGCTGTGAAAGCACTAACTACGAATCAATACGTACCTCAAGAGAGAGAACACCATGTGAAATGGCATCCCGCAATAACTCAATAACGACACTATATTCAGCAACATTGTTCGAAGAAGGCTGTAAACATACGGCTCCTGAAGACAATATTTAACCCGTAGGAGTATAAATCACCCAAGGAGTCGAAGCTAAGTTTTGAGTGTGACAGCTAGCACCATTGGTGAATCCTATGTAAATGGAAGACTCCATCGACATCTACCATAAGAAACGGAAGCTAATCAACAAACCTGATCACCATAAGAAAACCTAACTATGTAGTTAAAAACTTTACAATAATATACAATATTCAGCCCCGGCTGAAGATCATGCATAGCATTTTTTAAGATAGAGCCCATTTCTAGGCTCCGCCAAGGTTGTCCCTTCATAATCCACTAGCTCATAGGCGCCCTTCTCTAACACACGTTTGACCATGTAAGGACCATGCCACATGGGATTAAACTTCCATGCCCCCAAGGGTTCTTTAGCTTGATCCCACAAAAGGACCAAATCACCTTCACTAAACTTCCTTGGATGGACAGACTTGTCATATTGGACCTTGGCGTGACGCTTATTTACTTCTAGAGCCACTAAGGCATCTCAGCGCTACTCATCAAGCTGCTCTAAGTGGACCAAACGTTCTTCCAATGCGGAAGTGTCTGGTAAAATCTCTATAGCTAGCTTCAAAGAAAGGATTTCGCATTCAACCGGCAAGACAGACTCCACCCCATGTACAAGCTGATATGGAGAGAAATTGGTGGCAGTCTTAACCGTGGTTCTATAGGCCTATAAAGCGGGATATAACATGATATGCCAATTCGTCTTGCTTTGTGCGATGGTCCGTTGGAGAATGGACTTAAGTGATTTATTCACTGCTTCAACATGTCCATTCGCTTGAGGGTAATAAGAATAAGAGTGCTCCTGTTTATACCCTAACTTTGAAGCCAACTCTTCCATCATTCTATTCTGAAAGTGCCTACCATGGTCAGTGACAAGCTCTTTCGGAATGTCGAACCGAGTAATAATTTGGTTGAAAACGAAATGCGCAGTTGTCTCACCATCGGATTTAACTATGGGCATAGCCTCTGCCCATTTCATGAAGTAATAGACAACCACTATAATGTGATGATGCCCCCCATCCGAAGTTGGGTTGCAATCCATAAAGTCAAGCCCCCACTTGATGAAAGGACCGACAGCGACAATAGGATGTAACGGGGCTGGATGCGAGCGCATATTGCATGCAAACACCTGGCAAGGGTGACACTTCTTGACTGCATTAACACAATATTTAAAGATCAACGGCCAAAAATATCCTGCTCTCAAGATTTTTTGGGTTGTAGAAAGCTCAGATAAATGACCACCACACGCCCCTTCGTGGCAATCATTCAGCACAACCTCAGCCTCATCATGGGTTAAAAAATGACGCAAAATGGAATCTACCCCAGGGCGGTACAAAGTGTTATCCACTATAAGGTAGTTCTTAGCTACATGATGCAATCGTCGTCGCTCATCCCATGAAAGGTTAGTAGGGACCTTCAATGTTTGCAAATATACAATGATATCCCCGTACCATGGGTCCAAAGTTGAGATAAGGAAAATATGCTCATTGAAAAATGTATCCTCATAAACCTCTTCCTCCTCCAATCTTGGAAAATCAGATATGAGCTCCGCAAAGATCAACGATTTCTTCAATTTCGCCGAAGTGAATTCGAGATTGAACTCTTGCAAAATAAAAATCCATTTATTGTATTTTCCCCCAATCATCCTTTGAGTGAGGACGAACTGAAACGGATTGATATGAGCTACAACCAGGGTTCGGCGAAGGAGAATGTAATGTCTCAATCTCTGAACCACATGAACGGTGGCCAAGGCGAGTTTCTCCACATGGGAATAACGAATTTCCGCATCAATAAGGTTTCGGCTCAAATAATATATGACATGCTCGTGGAAATATTCATCCTCCCGAACCAAAACCATACCAACCGTCTCCATTGACATGGCCACATAAATCAAGAAATCATAGCTATAGTCAAGTGGACTAAACACAGGGGCCAATGCTAAGGCTTGCTTAAGAGCATCAAAGGACTCCTGGGCTTGCTCATCCCAGCAAAAACAAGTGTCCTTCTTTAAAAGACGCATAAATCCTTTAGTCAAGTTGGAAAAATTAACTATGAATCTCCGCAAGAAATTTTCCATGCCTTGCAAACACTGAAGATGTCTAATATTACGTGGGGGATACAATTGAAGTATTCCCTCAAACTTTAAGGGATCGACTCTTATACCCTCCCTGGATACGATGAACCCTAGCAAGCGACCAATAATCACACAAAAGATGCACTTATGAGGATTTAAACGAACCTGGTAATGATGGCATCTCTCGAATACTAATCTCAAATGGTATGGATGATGCACTCTCAAACGAGAATGAGCAGCAAGGTCATCCAAATACACTTCGATAATCATTTTGAGATCATGAAAAATCAAGGTCATAGCCCGCTGAAAAGTAGCTCTGGCGTTTTTAAGGCCGAAAGGCATCTTCCGATATGCAAAAGCACCCCAAGGACAAATAAATGGAGTCTTATGTTGATCCTCAGGTTTGATCTAAATCTAATTATATCCGGAAAAACCATCCATGAAGGAGAATACCTCACTTCCTGCACACTCATCCAAAATCTAATCAATAAGTGGTGTGGGAAAATTATCCTTAGGACGAGCACGATTTAAATCATGGAAATCTGTGCATATACAGATCGCTCCCTGCTTCTTCTCAACCGAAACGAGATTTGAAACCCACTCCATCGGGGGAACGAGATAGATAAAACCGGCTTTTAACAGTTTCTCTATCTCAGCCTTAATGGCGGGTGCTTTTCTAGGATTCACCGCACGCAAACGTTGTCGAACCGGCTTCGCATCCGGATAGGTCTTAATCTCATCTTTGACAATATGAGGGTCGATACCTAGCATTTCCTCGTATGACCAAGAAAATATCTCACGAAACTATTTAAATAGCCCGGTATACTCCTTGATCTCATCAAGGGAACAACTCACCCTAATGTAGACATTCTCAACTTTGCTAGGATCGCAAGAAATATTGATAGGAATAGTAGGTGATAAATTCGCCATGTTCCCATCAACCATCTGACCAGGAGAGCTCAATGGAACCACGGGACTACCAATCTTCTCGTTAAGAATATCCCTAAAGTCATCACGCTCCATATGGTCGATTTGAGGAAGAAAATATGATCGATGATGTAATTCTTCCCAAGGTGGCTCAACCCCAGACATGGCCTCAATAATGGCTTCATTCGATGGAAAAACATCGTCAAGGCAATCATGTGTGTGAGAGGACTCAACTGCCCATGCAGGCAGCACATACGGGTCCTCCTACTCCATCCGCGAAGAGGAAGGACTAGGCTATACAACTTTACCAAGATTTGCTTGATATGCTACCATCGTTGCAGGAAACGGCACATCCATTTCGAAAGGTCCAATCGAAGGACTCAGTGAAGGAAGAATCCAAGGATCTTCCATATGGGTAGTGCGAAAATACACCGAATTCAATGAGGACGAAGCCCCACCAAAACTAGATCCGATCATAAAAACGGGCGCAAGACAGCTAAAGGTTCCCATAAGAGACGGATACATACCCACACCCACACTCCCAGTTGTCGACTGAGAATGATCGATAATCAGGATAGAAGTTCCCAATGATGCATTAACACTCAGATTACAGAATGATGTCTAATCAATCGTAATGATCTTCCAATTAAATGGAAAGCATACCACTCGAAAGAGAGAAGAGGCTACGGCTTACATACTATACATCCAATTTCGACCCAGCAAAATATTGTAGTCAAGGGGCGAATCAACCACCTCGACCTCAATCGCGACGGTCTTCCCTCCCAATTGGACCTTAAGAGAAGGAATAATTACGTGCGGCTGAAATGATCTACCATCAAAAGCTGTCAACATAGTAGCAGATTGAGACAATTCAGGAGAACCCAAACCCTTCCAACATGGCAAAGACATCACGGAAGCAGCAACACCTTCATCAATCACAGTGCGTTTGATGGCCATATTAAGACATTCTACATGAATCAAAAGAGACATGTAGTAAGGAAAGCGAGGCTATATTCCCATGGTTTCAAATTTGAGTATGAAAAAAGAGTTATCATCATTAACCCCAAGATCCGAAATCAAGGCTCTCCTCTACGGAGGACAAGTCTGAAGTACTTCAAGCTCGGACATCGCACAAGGAGTTTGGCCCAAATCCTCGACAACGAAATAGTTTTGGGCGGCTCGGGCATTAGGATTGTGCCCTGAATGCTTTAGGACTCCCTTAGGAATGCGAGGTGCAACTTCAGGTTTATCCGTAGGTTTTTCGATACGCAAAGGGCTCTCGGGTGGAGCGGGTTCCTTTCCAAGGTCCGATTGTGATGAACCATAATCCGTCGCATGAGTCACAACCTTAGTAGCATGCACCATGTTGACGCAACGATGCCCAATATTGGCCTCCGGTGGATTTTGATCTCCACCCGATGCACAATGAGGATCAATGGTCCTCGAGTTCATATTTTGATTGTTGGGTAAAGGATTAGTTAGCACGGATGGGCCCTATGCTATGAACCTCGAGGCATCTTCCGTATGAGGGCACAAGTGAGTGAGGTGGTCCTCCTTACATAACTTGCAAGGAAACTTTACGTTATGTTTAGTCTGCTTGTCCCCCCCAGCATTACGATTGTTCTTGTCATTATAATTAGCATTTTCATTCTTTTTCCCACCCTTACAATTATTTTTCCCTTTTTTCTTATTCCTTCCAGGCTGTTGGTTTCCCTTCTAGTCCGACAATTGCACAGAAAGTAAACTTGTCATTTGGGTAGGTTGAGACAAAGTCATGGCTTGTCCCAATGTGGATTGATTAATTGACAATTGGCTCACTTGTTTCACAACCAAATCCACGGGTTTGGTACTTGTACAACCCACAATGCCATCAGCATGTGGCCCAGGCTTGATCTTGGGATCGAAACTAGATCGCGGAGCATTAGGTATAATCTCATACAAAAGTCCGGATTGAGCGTAAATCAAATCCAACTCTTGTTCCCTAAAGATTTCTTGTTCCTCGTTTTGGACTCCGGATGTAGAAACATCCTTCGCGATGTAAGGTAACAACGACTTGAGGAACCACTCAAGGAGAAATTCTGGTGGTATAAAGGCTTTAATCAACCGCTTCCGTCTACGCCACTCTTGAATATGATCCGAGATATGTGTGGCTTTGTCTTGTCAAAATGTCAATAATAGTTCGGTACCAACATCGTAACGTACAGGTAGTTGAAAGTGATTGAGGAAAGTCATGGCAAGGTCATCAAATAAAACGTATGCCCCCCTTGGTAACTCGATATACCATTTCGCTGCAGGCCTGATGAGGGTGCATTGAAATAGCCTCAAACGGATTGAATCCTAATGTAAGGAACTGGAAGAGCACCAAAGGTGAAAAGTAGTGACATGCTCACTATGATCTTCTCCGGCTTTTCCCTCAAACTT
Source organism: Pseudotsuga menziesii (assembly GCA_001517045.1). Lineage (NCBI taxonomy): Eukaryota > Viridiplantae > Streptophyta > Pinopsida > Pinales > Pinaceae > Pseudotsuga > Pseudotsuga menziesii. The sequence continues at coordinate 19,979 of LPNX010510215.1, forward strand.
GGGAATGTCCAAAGGAAGCTTATTAGGGATGGCCGGCCAGGCTGGGTCATGAGATACTGGATCGTTCATAAGTCTCGATAAGTCAGGTAAGTTCAATGTTGCGAGGAAAGGGAGCCTAGGTTGAGTCAGTCTATGCCACGCTCCCTGATAGTTCTAGTTCATGTAAGGCTGATTGCTATAAATACCATGGCCTTGGCCATAATAACCTCCTCCCATTTGACTCGTATAGGGATGCATGGAAGCATTGTGTTGTGGGGTACCTTGATTATGCGGTGCTACAAAGCCATAATTGGAAGAGTAAGTGGTTTGTTGATACCCGTACCCATAAGGTTGATAGTTCTTTCCATACTGTAGTTCATAAGACTGTCCATGAAAAGCTCCATAAGGTGTCCCATGGGATATCCCATGAGAATTTCCATAATTAGGGATATGGAGAACTCCTTGAGATGGACCATAAGACGATCCAAAAACAAGGATATGACCTCCCGACACAATAGGAGGTACTTGACTCTGAGATACTAACGTGTGAGAAGTCGCAGTACGAACATGGCTAGTAGCAATATTCTGGCCCGAAGGACCACGTGAATGAGGGGGAGGAAGGGTTGTCAAAAACGAATTTGAAGAAGTAGGGTTTGAGGATGAAGGGACATGTGAAGGGATGTAAGTGGTGTTCCCAATGGTCACTCATTTTGGTTCTGGTATCTACATCTGATTGCTAACAATAGGTCTAGGACGGGCATGTGAGGTCGCTTCCACCGCTGGGATGGAAGGTGCAATGTGACTAGTGCTCCCAAATATCTCTGCATGAAAAGGAACACGAGTGCCCCCAGGTGCAATGCTAGGTTCAACTTTCGACTCGACATGATGTGTCGAATTGGGTGCAGGGACATCATGCATGCCATAAAAAACATGACTAGTGCTTGTGAGTTCATAATGAGTCTCGTCTCCTGGTAACCAATACTGACGACCTGTGAATGAGGGATCATAACCATAATGTGAAGGTATTTCCAGTGAAGGATCATATACTAGAGTAGGATCTTCATCTCCAACCTCGTGAGGTGGAGAGGACATCTCAGGAATCTTATCCTCATGATCTCCCATCGTGTGTGAATCAAAGTGAGAAGTAGTCTACCCGGACTATCTATTTCTCTCTCCCAAAGGAGGAGGAGACTGTTGATGAAATTGTCATTGATGCCAAGATGGGCTTGCAGTGGCCTTTGAGATGTCCTTGGACCTTTTTTGGGTCTTGGAGATGGCACACTCGGTTGCCTATGATCAAGGGTTTGAAGATGGAAGGTTGCTGATGGTGTGGCTCAGGTGTGTGGAGTTTTTCTTTGATGAACAAGTCCTTGCTCGTGATGCTCCTATTATTTGAAAGATGAAGCCCTTACCCTTGATGTAGTCTTGGTTTGTGAATCTTTGATATGCTACTCATCATGGAACCTTTGCATATGATAGCTTGGGTATTGCAACCCAAGTGTGGGCATTCGGGGTCTTGGAACCCTTAAAGTTGGCTCTAGGGAAAATCAAGGTTAAAGACACCCCTCATGATAATGATGACATGGCTTATGAAGTCAAACCCTTGGAATTGATGAAAGCTGCTGGTGAACTTGATGGAGTATGGTCAACAAACCTTAAGGCTTGACCATTGATGAAGATTTGTATTAAAAACATCAAATTTGGTATGTCGGCTCAGTCAAACATTTTCTATGTCGGCTCAGAATTAAAAAGTGATGTCAGCTCCAAATTTAAATAGCAGGTTGGCCCCAATTTTTTTGTGAAAAATTAGTATAAATACCCTCTCCAATCCTCATTTTAGATGTGAAAAATTCGGTGGAGCTCTGTGTTTTTTCTGTCTGGGAGCAGCTCGCAGCTATTGAGGAAATCCTTGTGGAACAACAGTCTGAATTTTTTATCCAAAGGGAATCCACGAAGGAGCAGTGTTTCAAGTGTATAATTTCTGAGGCAGCAGGAGAATTTCGGGATTAGCAGCAGCTAGGAGCAGACTGGGAAATTCGTGGCAAAAGCAGTCAGACTTTGCAGAGAAAGCTCTGTACATTATCATGCACATTTTGTATGTGGAAAGTAAAGCATTGTCTACCATCTTACTCTCTCAGTGATATTTTAGCAAAGAGTTAAAATTATTATTGGAAAACTTCGTGGTTTATGCAGGCTCAGGGTCGTTGATCTTTCCACGAACCAGATTGAGATCCCGACTGAACTAGACCTCGAGAAGCCATAATGGGGGAGTCCAAATATGAGATAAGTTAGACTGCCTATGTCAAACTAGTTTTGCATGCCTTGAAGCATAAGGCCTCCACTGTTAATGGCATCTTAGTGGGAAAACCCAGATAATCCCCTGCTTCAGATGACGACAACAACAACAACACAGAATCTGTGGAGATCATCGATGTTATTCCTCTTTCTCATGCTCAGCTCGGCCTCTTACCCACTTTGGAGATCGTTGTAACTCAGGGGGAAGAGTACTTTGCATCGAAAGGTGACAGATTGAGTGTGGTGGGTTACTACCATGCAAATGAGCGGTATGAAGACCTTGATCTTATCTCTTTAGCCAAGAAAATTGGTGATCACATTTCTCGTTATTGTCCTCAAGCAGCAATACTTTTGCTGGATAAAAAGCTAGTAGAAGAATTACCCAAAGGTGGAAGCAAGAAGCCAGTTTCAGGATTGAAATTGAAGGTTGACAGTTCTAATGAGTTTTCACAGCCTTGAAGGTCTTCATTCAATCCTAGCATCATACACAATCTGCATTTGAAGGTTAAGTCAGTTGAAAGGACAAGGGCATACCTCTTCCATCCATGGCAAGACACTTGTGCAAATTTGTGGACAACCAAGGTTGATCTCTGCAAAATTTGGATGATATATGACAACCCTAATTTCTTGAAGAAGTTGACAGTGATGCACATGTACAGTGATGATACAAAGTCTTAGCAGCCACAGGAGCACCTTGAACCTCAGTGCAAGATCTCCACCCAAAGACTGCAAATGTTATTTTACAGCAGCAACCATTATACTCAACTTTTGGTAAGTTTTATTGTCTCTGATTTTCAGGCTTTAGGACATCACTGAACCAGCAGTTTGAAGAATTGGGTGGACACTTTGTTGAACATATGAAATTCAGATAGACAGAGGCTGAGGCAGCTTGTGGATGTTACAGGCTTTTCATGAATTTTAAAGGTGGTAACAACACGATTTTATGGGATAGTAAATGACTGAAAAGACTGGGCATGATGTATGTTTTAAACAGTGTTGTGAGTGTGTATGTTTAGTGAATGAACTCTGTATGTACAGAGATATAAACAAGTGTTTGTAATGTGCTTATATACAGTGAGTATATGTATATACAGTAAAGGGCATGTTAGTGTACAACTAAATGGTGTGAAAAGAGTCAATGACAAGTGACATATGTATGAAGGTAAAATGAGTGGGTTGTGGGGTATGAGTATATGTACAATGATAAACAATGATGCACAAGTAGATGAACAGTAGTATGTATAAGTGATATGCAGTGGATGTATAATGAGTGATCAATGAAGAGTGTAAGAGTATACAAGTGTGGTATATGAAGTGTGATATATGTAGTAGTATATGATATGCAGTGACTTCAGTGGTATTGATGAAATATAAGTGTACAGTAAGTTGGTTGTGTGTGAACCAGATTTAGGATTGAACTGAGAAGAATTGCAGATATCTGTTTGAAAGCGGCCTACAGTCGGATGGAAGAGAGACACATCAACCCACAGCGAATGTCTTAGACCTGCACATGAGAAGAAGGTCGCTCTAGCAGCAGCAGTTTTGAACCCTAAAGTCTCAATGAAGCAACAACCAAGCATACCACAGGTATCCTAAGAATTGTTTGTACTATTTTCAATAATTTGGTAAGTCTGGTATGTCCCCTCATCTACAGGCAGTATGGATAAATAACATACAGCTACTAGAAGTCATCTACAGCACCTACAATATACAGTTCAGGGTTGAACTGAGGTAAGTTTAGATGTTTATATATATACATATATCCTGATGATCTGAGTTTGATGGTATAAATATGAAGTATTCCACCCAGTGCATGAGGACTGATACGTAAGTGTTCAAGCTCGTGAAAAGAAACCATCCAAAGTCTTGTTTGGATTCTTCTATGATGTTAACTAGAAGTATCCTTGCTCAGATTTGTGACAGTACGTCATTTGGCACAAGAGCAGATTATATACAGTCATTGAAGTTGCCTAATTTGAAAGAAGGCCTTTTGGGACAGACTTGTTATATGCTAAAAGAGACTAAGGGTGGTTAAAGGCAGAATTGTATCTAGTTGATGAGCTGATTGGCCAACAGTTTTTGGACCAGCAGAGTTGATGTGTGCTGAGCAGAGATGATATGCAGCATTGATGATGACCAGCAACAAAGATTAACCAGCAGTGATGAATAGTGTTGACCAGCAGAAGATGAACAGAGAATATTGAGAAGACTATTGCAGCAGTGTTGAGCAGATTGACAGTTGATGTGATGAGCAGAGAAGATGAGCAGCTTTGATGTGACAGAGATTTCTTGTGTGACACAAGTTTACTATATTGTAAAAGCAAGCTTGCCTTGCTTTTGAGGTTAGGATACCTCAAACCCTTCTTAGCAGGGTCTAAGAAAACCAGGCAGGGTCCTGGATTAAGAGTAGGTGCTCGATGTATCAGTAGGTACTGATTTTGCCTAACGGTTGTAGCCGGACCAAAACTAATATAAAAAGATTACAAATTTATATGGTGTTGTGTTCTTTTGTGTTATGGTTCTTTTGCTTATGCTATGTGAATGATGTTTATGAAATGATTATGGTAGAGTAATGGAATGATGAATTGGTAGCTAACAGTGATAAGATAAGAAAGGTGTAAAATTGGCTTCACACTGATTCACCCCCCCCCCTCTCAGTGTCTACAGAGACGTGGAAGGTGGAAGTCCTGCTAAACGACGAGAACATCGAGGCGTCATGCCCGAATCCACAATGACTCAAAAAATAAAAAGACTCGATCTAATTACGCAAACCCTAGGAAAACTAGCGTACACAGAGCAAACACCTATAAAATGTAAAGCCAAAACGCAAGCAAACAAGGGTAGGATATGTGAGCTCCTGAATGAAACATGTATGTCTCGCCTAGGAGAGGCTTGAGACTCCCATACACAACAAGCGGAGGTTCGTAACCAATTATAGTGGCCCTCAACTTCAACGCATATAGCGACTGTGTTGTCCAACCCCTACCTGGCCAGGACACCTGCAGAATAACCTCTGTGAAGTACCCCCTCGATAACCTAGGTAAGGAAACTAAGGTCACCTCAATATAATCAATGCTTAGGTGGATAGTCACAGGCGGGATTGACCGTATGGGTAGGGTAGCAAAGCCTGAAACTCTCGAAAGAGCCCCTAGATACGAATACAATCCTGGAAATATCTTCGATGCTATTCAGTTATGACCAGGGGTCATCCCAATCAATAACCGCTCACACTGCCTTGTGCTTAACTCCCATGTAAGAGGAGGATCCTGAGAAACACTAATTATATAAAGGAATTTCACACTCTCACCTGGACAGACACATAAATGTTTCATTTAGTGGTTTTGGAGAATTTACTCGCAATGAACTATTCCAAGACCCTAAAACCTAATCTTGTTGGTGCACCCTATAAAAGAAAAGAGTGTAATTCATTTTATTATGCGTTGATTTTAATTGGCTTATTACTCAAAAGGGAAAATGGTCATGCAACTAATGATGTTATGACGCAACAAGAAGTAAAATGCACACCTAACAATCAATGCAAATGCACTGTGTCAAATGAAGAACAGGGTATGCTACTACGTGAAGTGCAAAGTTTTCCTTCAAATGAATATGCAATCATTCCTATATGAAAATCTGACTAATACTCTCCAAGCAAACCTAATGCAAGTACCATGCAAATGCAAAATGCGAGAAATGCATAATGATGCAAAAAGCAAATGTTTTTGTAATTTTTGAATTAAATGAGATAAAAAGCAAAAGTATGACTCTACAACCCCTAGACTCTGCAAGCACTACCAGATAGCACCCAAGCAAAGCACCAAGGTAAAAGAGACCTAATGCACTAATCCCAAAACAAAAAATAGAAAATGAAATGACAAGAACATTTTCAAAAATTTAAACTAAAAAGCGTCTCTGGTCAGAAACAGGTGTGTATACAGAATCCAGAAGCATCCAAGAAGACTCAGCAATCATCCAAACTCACCCAACAACACTTAATCTTCCCCAAAAAGGAAAAACTCAGGGCATGCATGACTGTTTGTAGAAAATCCGCGTATAGATGTGGCTATTCTAGGAAAACCCACTTGTACACGCGATTGTGAAGGCAAAACCCGCGTACATGAAGAAAAAGAGATAAAAAAGAAGGCAAAAAAACAAGCTGAGACAAAATTTACTCCTATAAGACACTAATAGGAAAACATGCCCCCATACCCAACTCAGAAACAGATAAATCGGAGAAATTCAAGAACATCATTGAATGCCGATAAAACCCCCAAAGGAAATGACTAGGAACTCCCCAGTATGGTCGCCAATTCTATTACGGAGAAAACTTCCTATGGCTTGGGGTGTACCACAACAGACGGAGTAACTGCAGAAATCAATCCCTTCCCAATATGCAAGAGAAATAAAACATCTAACACTAAAGGATATCGAAACATACGTTATTTCGAATGGTTGATGTAGATCCTCGTTGAGCTTTTCCAATCCCGCTTGTGTTAACCATTTGCTCTCTCAACAATCAACACAATCAGCAAACAAGACAAGCATGCTATATAATGGTGTTAAACCTACTCTAACATATATAATCAATAATGTATAAGAAATTAAAAGCATCCATGGATTCAATATTCATTTAAATACACATCATTAGACAGGAAAAGATATTTCTATTAATATAAATCCGAGGTTACAAGAATGACAACCTCTGTTGACACGTCTGAGAACCGGAGAAACTGAGTCCTCCACTTGGGCCTCCACCACCTCAATCCTCCATCTCTTGATAGCAAGCTCGCAAGCAAAGGCGAGCTTGGGAAGAACACCAAGTGTTCCAAGGGACAAAGGGATGTAGACTCAAGTATAAGCAAGCTACGACAACAATGGACTATAGTTTTCTTGCTCTTCAATTCCTTTTCTTCAATGTATCCAAAGGGTTCCTTATATAGTGCTTCAATGGGGTAATGGAAGGTCAAATCCGATTGATCTCAAGGCATATGGAAGTCCAAGAGACAAGTGACTCGAATCCACATCAAGGAAAACTCCAAAAATCTTTGGCCTTTTGCACACATCTTGATGTAAGCGGGTTTAAGGGTTATATCCACGTATATATGTGAGAATGGGTTTAAAAGTCGTGTATGGAAAATAACAGGTGTTTTTAGGGATGATCTTGGAAACATCAAAGGTACAAATATAGTCCATGGGATCCAAAGAGTCTATAAAGGGACAGGGAAGGCCATAAATGTGTGATCTACCATGCGTGGTAAAATTAGTTGTAATAGGTACATCATTAAAAATAACAGCAGATCCAACATGTGGAGTCTAACATCTACCCATAAGTTATTCAACATCTAATACAAGAGGAGTATATACTCACTCTGGGATTCTTATACAAGTATGAATCCTCTCATAATCTGCACCGCAAACCAATCAGCCAAATATGTTCCTAAAGAATATAATAAGATCCCAGAGACATTATCCAAGTCAGGGCTTGGGGTAGCTCAAATAGTCAAAGACATAACTAATCATCTTAACCAAAACTTTCTCCAATAAGTGCCATACTCAAGAGGCTAGAAGCCTTAAGTAAACCAGAGCAATGCTCTCAAAATAGCTGCAGTGCTACTTCCCTAAAAAATTCATCTTCAAATATTTCAGTGAAAGTAAGATGGCATAAACCCATATTAATCCCTTCCTTGGATAATGAATCTTCCCTCTTATTATGTTCCCTATAGACATGACTGAAATCCACAAAGGTGAGCGAATACATAAGCTTCCTAGTGTTGTCACACCAAGCCTCTAAGTTCACAATAGCAAGAGTGGATTCTTCCTTTGCCCAATGTATAATCACTAAGGAGTCGCCAAAGATATGTAGATATGGCAACCCAATATCTTTGGCAATGTACAATAATGCCCAGAGAGCCAATAACTTATCTCTTGTATTAGTGCTGCAGGAACAACCTAATTTGATAGAGAGATAATGTTGGTCATTTAGCCAAATACAACCCCCTGCTCATCCAATAGATTCTACTGCAGCTCCACCAAAAAAATCCATGGGAAAAAATTTATTTCGAGGGTCTCCAATGTGCTTGACTTTGGATCTTTTTACTTGAGGCACTTGATGAGTTGCAACCTCTAACATAATTATATGACAAAGTCTGGAAGTATTTGGATCC